>VWZN01014471.1:77712-106192 GCA_013396955.1 Regulus satrapa | reverse complement strand
AAAAAACCCCACAAAACAAACCAACCAAAAAACCCAACAAAAAACTAAGCAACTATATTCAGCCTATTCTATATGCTGATCACTATAGACTTTCAGAAAGATAGATCTGGTGAACATAATAGGACCCTTAACATAGTCAACAGAACAGTAAATGTAACATACTTCTGTCATGTTCACTGAAGTTGAACTATAACTTACATTTTACTTTCATAATTTTTTTAAAGCAGAATAGTCTTTAGCAGATGCTATTCTTTCTAAGTAGAGGCCTAAATATAATTTTTAAATAACAAAGCAAAATGAACAAAATGAAAATAATACGGGCAGATAACTCTCACTATTTTCATTTCAAAGGATAAATAAAATTCCATCAAAGATGCCAGTCTTGCAACAAGATAAAGCACAGCACACCTTACTGGACACTAAAAAATCTGCCCAGCAGAGGAAGCCCTGGCTGACAGGTGATTTTGTGTGTGTAGTGAAGCGTGTGCTCTACAGCCCTCCCAGCCCTTCAGGCATTTATCACGTCTGTCTCCTGCTGTGGGATTTCTCAATAACAGGAGCTGCATTTCCCTGTGGCCTCTCAAGCATGGAGAGCCCTAACACAGCCCAGCACCTCAGCCCTCCCCACGGCAGGACAGGGGCTGATTCCACAGCCACAGCCTCCCTCCTTCAGAGCTCCATGCCGTGGCCAAACCAGCAGAGCTCAGCACCTTCAGAGCAGCAGCACAACTGTCTCTGCTTGGGAAGAGAAGTCCAGCATCACTGCTGATATGGAATACAACATACGTCATGGGATAGCTGGCCAGGAATGACCTCCATGCCCCTCCCGGTAGGTGCTAGGCCAAAAAACCTCATTTTTCTGCTGCAAAATGCCTTTCTTTCAGTCAAGTTTATGTTAAGGTATAATAAAGAATGTCTATATATATCCTGAAATTGCTCAGGCTTCATCTTGAGACTGAAATGGGAGGGATTAATAAAGTGGACAACTTTAGAACATTAATTTAGAACAGGTTTTTTCCCCTGAAATAAACTGAACTGGATTAAAAATGGACACAGTTAAAAAAAGTCACATTCTTGCAAACCAACAGTCTTTTCTCTAGAAACATTCTACTCTTCTATCTACTGTCATCAACCAGGAGCAAATTTCAATTTAATTTACTAAACTAGAAAAAAACCCCAAACGTACAGAAGTAAACGGCAAAAGACTATGTTAACTTTTGTCTAAGGTGAAGAAGTCATTCTTCTGAGGAAGATGCAGCCTGCGAACAGGAAGATGGGGTCTAGTGCCATGCAGAGAGGTGCTTGGTATGCATAATGTACTCCCCTGCTTCCGCTAAGAAACAGGAGCAGCCTGGTGAAGGTGCATCTTGCATCTTGGCGGCACACATGCCTGACCTGGCCCATCTTACTTGATGCTTTTGCAAGTAAGAGACTCTGCTTTCTGCAACAGCAAAGTTCCAGGAGCCAGCACCAAAGGGTGGCCACTTACTTAGTAAATGAATGCTGCCACCCCAGAACTGCCCTAACCATTTCAAGGAAAACACCAATGCTGGAAGCAGCTCGAGTGTGAAGTGTCTTTGACTCTAATCTGCTATGTAAAGCAGTTTATCCGTAACAAGACAGATACTCAACAACAGGGCATGACTGGGAAGTCTGCCTGACAAACATTATCTTTTTACACTGATTAATGCTGAGCAGAACCCCACATGACTGCTGCCTAGATAATTAAGTATCATAGATACTATCTAAGTGTCCAGCTCCGAGACTTCTCTCCTAGTACTCCTTGCTTTCAGTAACTTCCTTGCTTGCAGCTGCAAAACCAAGCATGTAACTTCTGCTAGCTGAGCTAAATTATCCTATTCCAAGTAACATCCAGCACAGCAAGAGCTAATTCACTCTTCTTGTCATACTAGGTTACGGTGGCTGGCTCCTTCCAGAATGTGAACTATTAAACACTCGAGTACTAAAGACTACACTAACTCCATTCTAAAGATAAAATAACAAATCAAAACTACAATAAAACATTTCTTAGATCCTGACTGAATAGATATATCTTAAAAAAAAAAAAATTCTTCTGAAAGTATAATTTTTATTATGCTCACCCCATTACTTTAGGAGAAATTGGTAAGTTGCAAGGAATGAGTAGCAGGTCTTTATGATTTTGCTCTATTGCTTTAGAGATCAAAATATCATAATTTTGACAGCCAATCTAAAATAAAAAAGGCTGAAAGAATTCAATTTCTTAAGAGTTGGAGTCTGCCATTTTTTAAATCTGCATTATATTTGACTTGTTTAAAAAAATCCCAGTTATTGGGAAACTAATTAGACACACTGAACTAAACTAAAAAAGCAAAACCAAATCAGACAGGTCATTATCATCAACTAATAGCAGTCATAAAAAGCATCTTGAAGCTTGGACATCTATTAAGGAAGAATTTCACAAAGTCATTTGGAAATCCATCTATGCAGAGTAAGGAATTGAAGTAACAGCAGATGAAAATACCCAGAAAATTGGGTAACTCCACACTCTAAGGCCAAAGCTCATACCTGAGGCTTCTTCAGTACTGAAGAGCGTGCCTGCCTCCCAATATTTGCTAATTAGCAGCACAGTGCTGGAATTAATTAAATTGTGTGTTACTTGACCAGGACTAGAAGAGCTAGTTGATCAAACATTAAATCTTTATACAGAGGGCACACTACACATGACCAGTGACCATCCCAGAGCCACGCAACCTTCTTTTCCCTTCACACTGGGTAGCTCTGACTTGCAAGTGCATGTAAGACACGCACAACAGAAATCTGGAACAGCCTCACCCTCAACAGGTGACGTGGCCCTAATGCATGAAAACAGAGGGGAAATGAGGACAGCACAGCATCTCTTGGCAAGTGATAGCAACAAATGTTTTCTGGCCATTACATTTCTTTCCTGGGAACATCTGCCATGCATAGCAGGAGTTATTCATGGTCATGGGGCTCCACAAATGGCAGAAAAGAACCACAGTGAAATTTTGGTATCCAGCTTTATAAAGCAAAAACAAAAACAACGAAAAAAAAACAAAAAAAAAAACAACAAAAAAAAAAAAAAAAAAATGCCTGTAGCTTTAAAATGATGGGACAGGTGTCTGCAGGCTTCAAAAACCTATGATATTCCCAGGGGTAACAGCTGTCCCAGAGGTTTTCTTCTCTATTAGCTCTGCTGGTTGTCATTCTGGAGAATTAGCTGGTAGAAACACAACCCTAACTTCAGCTGAATCCAAAGACTAGGTGCTCCAAGGTTTGGTTTTATTTGATCAAGGTCAAAACTAATCCCCTATCCTGCAGTTCAACAAACTTCACCTGTAGAGGAAGAGCAGCTATTGTCTAGGCAGAATACATAAGACACTTTTAGCCTATGGCTTTTGTATTCAAGGCAATGGTGCACTCACACTACCTGGACAAATCCATTGCCTTATTTTCTTTGTTTTCAGCTGGATTACACAGTTGTCATATAAGATATTGCTAAGACATAGATGCTGGACTGTATACTTGGACCCTATCATTCCCAAAACAGGACTCATCAGTGTGCAGAGACATATTGTTGTGTCCTCTCGTACTTGACAGCGCATATTGTCAGTCTCCTGTTCCTCTATGTCCTGCTGTGGCCTGCTGCCTTCTACAGACCTTCAGAAAGTCTTCATTTTATAAGATTTTAAAATGTCTCTTCCCCTGGCCTCTAAGTGCTGCCACCTCCTCTGATTTTTCCTTGCCAACAGCCTGTTTTGTTTATTCAGAGGAACATTATGATTTTCACATCCCTCAGAAGCACAGTAAGGAAGCTGCATGATAATTCAGACCAGTTAGAAACAATTATTTACTCAAATTCTCCACTTAAAAGTCTACAAATGTTCAAATTATACATTTTAAATGTAAAACACAGCATCTTACAGCTGTAGGAAAGCATTTTGTGCAAGGTAGACAGCCAGCATAAACTGCTTGGTGCTTACTCTAAAAAGATGAAAAATATTTGAGTTTATTAAAAACTTCACTGTGTATTTACTGCATATTTCAGGGGTCACAGAGAGTCACTTTTATCAACCACTATAACTTCTCTTAAAATTCTCAAAAGCCTATTTCACTGTAGCTTTTTATGGCTATCACTTTGTCTTGTCAATGAAACCTTGATATTCAGTATTCTATTGTTAGGAAAAATGAAATCTCAGGTAAATCTGAAAAGAATAAAAAATTACCTTGGCAATGTACTCAGACCTTATTGATGCAAATAAGTTTTGAAGAAACCATTTCAATAGTCAAGCACTCTTAAATGTTGTAAACTGTTTCTGATTTTGTTTTACCCCGCCCCAGAGGTAGACTGTGTACAGCAAAAGATGCTTTTCGGTAACTTACAGTGAACATCAAAGACAACTGGTTCAGACTGCATTGTTTTCTGGCCAGATGGTCCATAGTAAGTCACAATGCAAGAGAACTTGGCATTTACATCTTCTTTTGTTGGCACATACTGAAGAGACGATGTCATGGTGAAGAGTCCAGTGGTTCTGTCCACAATCTTTTGCAAATTTATGACCACAACTGAAAAGGAAGTATTTCAGGGTCATACAAAGAATTTGAAAACTTTTTCCTGTATGTTGTTGCCTGTTCTGCATTTGAGATCAGGCTGCAAACATACAAGAAACATGACACATTACCCAAGACACTGTATAGTTTTCCTCTAATACTGAAGTATACCAGGAACATTTTGCCAACACACACTCATGACCTAACAAGTATTTAAAATCAAATCCAAACAAGGAACTAGTTGAAACCTGGTGGGGTTTTTAATAAAAATACCAGCCTAATTTGTAAGACTGAAAAAAAACCTCAAAAATGATGGCAATAAAAGTAGGATCAAATTTGTTCTTTAGGTACTCTCTAATTTATGGAAGGAAAGGCATTGTAGCCTTATCAGTCTGCCAAAGTTGAAAAGAAGGAAAAAAACCTGCTGTTCATACATAGCCTGGAAAATAAATAGTTGTATAAAATGATGGTGTGTGTGGTCCAAAACATAATATTGTCTCAGATATGAAACTGAGACAGTTACTACCTTATAAGAAGTTGGAAATTAGATACATGTTTCTATTACATAGGCTCAAAAATAGCTTTGTGATAGCATTAATAAATGTAATTCTCCCTACCATGATGTGTATTTAAAACTGAACTAAAAGAAAAAGATTATGTGGTGCATCTTCCAGCTGTATCTTTCCATCCGAGCAGTTTTTCTCAAAGGAAGAACACATTAGGGTAAGGCAGAGCAACCCTTTTAAGCATGGCTCTTCATGCATACACCCCGTGTGGATCCAGGGACACTGGCCATGACCAAAACGTACCATCATCCACAGGCTGCAAAACTCTCCCGTTTTTGTACCACGTGACATTGCCCTCGGGATAACTGTCCCTTGAAACACACTCCCCAAGCTGCAAAACAGACAGGAATTAGTCACTTGTTTAGGTTTTAACATAATTCTGTTTTTACTTACGCTGTTTTCAGTCAAAAGTTCTACAAAGTTTAAGTGCTTAACTTCAACCACTTTTCTTAAGTAGGGCACATAAAATCAGTGAGGCACAATTTGGCAGAGGGTGGTGGGTCTAAGGTCAGAGTGGCCCTTGTTTGCAGATCAGGCAGGAATAAATAAAAACAGTGGCAAGGCAACTGCTCTGTGCTCAGGCTGGCTACAGGCTCACAGGAAGGTGTTCATTCACCTCTCTGAGCAATCACCTCTGTCTGGACTGTAAAGGGACTTCAGGCAGCTGTTGGGAACATAACTGTGAGGGAGAATGCTGCTCTTACCATTTGTAGCTTCTCTGTTTCTAAGAGGTTTGCTTGATGTAAGATTTCTGGTTGAGAGGGTTGTTCTAAAACATAAATAGGATAAAAGTACTGGTGAAGGGACCACAAACAGCTGTTTGAAAAACAAAAAAAAAATACTAAAATATGTGGACTTTTAAAATGAAGCAGAATAATTTAGCCTGATACAGTCTTACCTACATTTTCCCCTTGAAAGAAGAAAAGGTGAGGTACTTCTATTTCAATATTAGCAAAAAACCAAGAACAAACTCTCACTTTCAATGTGTCACACCTTCCGTAAGGAATTCCATGTACTCTGACAATACATCTTTTAGCCAGACAGATTAGTTCACCACCCAGAAGAAGAGAACCTGATCTGATCTATTGATTTAAAGGATACCTAATGCAGGAGAAGGAACCAGTAGTAGAGAAACTGTAGCAACAAAAACACAGCTCTCCTGCAGATATTACTGCAGCTGAGGTGTCCACATTACAAAAGAACAAATTCAACCTAATCATTCTTCTAACATTTCTTTTTTCTAACTGGGATTATTACATTTAAGAAATTCAGATGACAGAGAAAAGTGTAATTATTGTAACCGATTCTGTGTTAGTTATGACTCTCTTAAAAAAAAACCCAACTTTTTCTTCAGTGCCAGTTAGTCTTCTTATTTACTTTTATTATGGTAGATGGACCTCTTAGCTTGCCAAAGTGGAGGCTCTATCAGTGTTTCCATCATAAAAGACTACTTTCTAGGGACTACATAACTTGTCTGTTAAAACAGTTTGGCCTGAAGCCCGGAATGCAAATTTTTATCTCCAAAAGAGACAGTTTCCCCCACAATTTTAAAAGAAGAGGGGAAGAGTGATGGGAAAAAAAATAAATCAATGTCTATACAGTCAAGGGAAGGCTCTACACCCTATCTGTACTGCTTAAACAAGCATACTTTTATAGACTGAAACATTCTTAACCATGTCAGCTTACAGAACCCTTTCCCCAAAACAAGCTTCCTACGAAATACTGCACGTACGTCAGTAATCCCAGCCTTAAGTGAACTTCACCCGTCTTGCCAAAGTCTCTACACACACTAATGAAGTTACTGATGTGCAGAGACACTGCTCCTGTTGTCACAGAGGTAGCAAGCCTGTTTTCCCAATAATTCCGTTTTATTTGTCTGCGTGTTTAAGTGCAAATGCACAAATATGGTCACTTGGATGACTACCCTAGGATGGAACAAAATCAGGTCAAAAGGGAGATGAAAGAGAATTAAAGAAACTATTCATCTGACATTTTACAAATAGCTTTGCTTATGGCAAAAACCAAAACCAAACAAAAGACACAATCAAAGTTATCGATTAAGACCACCATATTTCCTTCGAACGACTAATAACTATTTTTATTTTTAGGAGATAAATGAATGTTTATTTCTCTTTTCTTAGCTTTAAAGGAAAAAGGTTGATCTTTTCCATATAAAAACCTTCAAGGATGAAATGTTTTCATGTCAATTCAATAAAACATGGTTTTACAAGACCATGGGTCAAACCAAGCCTTCTGGGTCGGATTTTTGGGTTCAATAAATCAGGGATTGTTGCCTGCCTGTCCCATTCACCAGCAGATCAAGCCACAGCACCTTTCCCCACCTCATCTTTGCTTCTTTTTTTCTCTTATCTCCCTCAGGACTGGTTAGAGAAGACCTGATTTCGGTGTGTTGGATACCCCTGCCCTGTTCTTATGATGATGCTTTAAGTAGCAGTTTTCGTATTTTCCAGATTCTGTACTGAATTAGTATATAACTCTGAATGCCATATAAAGGGTTAGCAAGTTCTCTTCATAGTTTAGTCAGACAGAACAATCCTTTTCCAGCCTGACAGTCAAGGACACCATTGCAGCTTCAGGCCCAAAAGGTATAAACAATGGCAAAGCAATCTAGGAGGTTGGGAATGCATAACCTGAAGCTGTAATTGGACAACTAACCCCAATATGTAAATGGACCAAAACTTATAAAAGTGTTAAAACTTGTGACTGGTCATCCATCTGGGGTCCAGCCACCCAGCACCTTGTACACCAGTACAAGGCCAAACTCTTGTACTGCCCAAGGTGAGTCCTTTGAAGGCATTTTAATAAATACCTACTTTATTCCTTTAACTCTGTCTAGCTTCTGTTCCAGCTCAGCTTCTTTAGGCATAAATGAGGACAAGGGAGGTCCCCTTGCTCTGTAGCTGCCGAGTGGGGCTCTCCCCATTTTGAGTGCCCTGTGACTGAGCAGATGTTCCTGTTGAGAGGCTGCCACCTGCTCTCTGTAAGCAGCCTCCGAGAGGAAATGCCTGCTGCCAGATCCCCACAGCTGCTGCACGTGCACCAAGGTAATTCACTGTAAGACACTTACTTGGCATTTACCAGCTCAGCGTCTGAAGCGAGAAAAAAATTATAAACTTGGCAGCAAACCCCACTTTGGTGGGTTTGCAACTTCAGCACACTGCTTATCTCTCAGCTTAGGAGCTTGCCAGAGTACTTTGCAACTCTATATAGGCCTCATAATAGAGGGAAAAAGAGTTCACTGCCTACAAAAGCCAAGCGCCAGCGCAGCAGGACCACAGCTCCTGTCCGCTGGGCTGCTCTGCTTTGGAAACTGGCCATTTAATTGCACAAAAAAGTTGCTGACAGGATCCATCTGGAAAGCTGGTAGTGCTTGTTTGAGCAGTCAGTGAGAGAGACTAGCAGGTGGTACCTGCACAGTGAGCCATTTCAGTTCCTTAGTCCTGAGACAGACAGGTAGCACAGCTGAGGATGGAAAAAGCTCCAGCAAAGCCCAGAACCAGGCATGACTTCTGGGATGCAGCCGAGTTTCAGGTGCATGGGATTCTGGTTTATGAGGATCACACTGCAGCAGCATAGCTCTGTACCTGTGGCTCAATGAGTTAGAAATTCCCCTCATTAAATAAAGGAAGCTTGCCAGCTATTCTTAATTTTTCTGCAATTAAAGCAAGCAAGCAAGCAGCTAAAAAAGAGAATTTAAAAACCAGACTCAAGAAAATTAAATGCAAAGAAAAGTTAAGAGAACCATAAATAAAGTTGTGAGCGCAAAGTGAAAAAACACAAAGGTAATTTTTCTCGGAGTGCTAAGTTGGCCATATTACATGCGTGGCATCCTCCCTTCTTATCTTCCTTAGTAAATAGAAGCTTTCTCTATTAGAATTAATGCACAGAATAAACCAGACAAGCTGTGTTCCGTGGCTGAGTTAGCATTGTGTTAATACTTAGCAGAGTACACAGTAATTCAAGCAGTTAGCGTTTCATTTTACCATATACCACTGCCTCATCTACATATTTACTACTGTGCAATAAGTAAACATGATAATTCTTTATCATTTCCTTTGAAGCACTGTGTTTACAATGTGTGCTCTGAGCACCCTCCTCCCTGTTGTCATTAATTCAATTGTTCTTGCAGTCAAATTGAAAGTGAAACGAGGGAATTACTATTGGCTCCTAATCTAGCTTTAAACTCATTTATGTGATTGACAGCATAGATTTCAGCAAGGACTCCCTGACACCTTCTACCTGTGAGAAACAAAAGGCTGCCTTTCCAAAACATGAATTTGTGTTTTTCTAGCAGTGTGATCTCTTTGAAACTGCCCAAACCTGCAGTCAGCGTGTTCCCACAGCAGACTTACTTTGGCTGTCTAAATCTGCACCTGAAGAGCAACAAAGGCCAAAAGCCATATAAAAACACGGGGCTAAGGAAGATATGACACTGCAGTCACAGCTCTGTGTCCCTAAAAAGCCACAACGGATGCCTCCTGAGGCTGACTCAGGGTTTGATGGATTACACTTCTGCTCTGAATCAGCACCAGGAAGGGACCAGGCTTGTCCCTGCTCCTGTGTGAGCTCTGAGCTGGGCTTTGCCTCACAGAGCTGGGGTTTGCACTGCAGATGAGCCGTAGCGATACCAAACACTACTGAACCTTGCTATGCTCTAGGAGAGAAAGGCAGACTGGTACTTCTCCTTCCTACCATTTAGCAGGGGACAAAACAAGCATTTGGGGCTGGTGGCTCATTTTCCAGCCTCTTGCTCTCTTCCTCACAGTTAGTGCTGTTGCACAGTAGCTGCTCAGAGCCACTTCAAACCTCCCCCCTGAAATAATCCTACAGACCGCACACAGTTAACGTTTCCCTCCTGCAGAAAAATCTGCTCTGAGAACAAATGGAAAATAATCAATGCTAATTTTACATTTTTCATTTCCAAGGCCAAATGACATCACATAAGTGAGTCATTATCAAAGCCTAAAATTCTCTTTGAGCCAGCACTTATCATGAATAAACTGCAAGTGCAGGCAGTCCTGTTACATAAATGCCACCAGTAGATTACATTTTTGAAAGCTGCAGAAATTTGCTAGTCTTAGTAATTTACTGAGCCAAACTTACTTTCTTGGCTTTAATCCTGCCTTAAACAAAAGTTTCTGTAATTTATGATTCAGATGCTGATGAATGTTAATGGTAGTAACAACTAGATTTACTTACTGAAAACTTTGACTATTGTCGGCTCTTCGGAAACATCATCTTCTGTAACTAGCATACATACAAATCTCTTTTCATCACTGATTCTTGCATTCTTGATGGATAATGTATAGTTTTCTGAGAGACTCAACCTGTCTTTGTAGTCTGGTACATCATCATATTGTACATTTTTTTTTGTTGATGATCTGAAGGCAATAAATACTGGAGATCCATTTGGCATTTCCTATAATAAAAGAATAAACACCTCTATTTTACATAAACACTCATTTAAAAGTTCCTGAAGATTTGCAAATGGTACAAACCTATAATTAAAAAAAAAGAAAAACCCAAACCTACAAACTGTATCAGATGGCATTTTCTTTCCTGTTTAATTTTTGCTGTACATAGAAGAAATTCAGTGTAATAAGAGCTAGTTTGAGACTTCCATGGTATGCATTGAGAATATCAGTAGAAATTATTTCAATCCTTTGGCGCAATGTCAGCATAGCAAAGGGCTTTCTCTGATAAAAGCTGGTGTGTTTTGGCAGCACTTGCCACTGTCTGTGAGAAAAAGTATTTGAAATAGAAGCATGTGTGAGCTAGTCTCAAAAGCTCCAATTTCCTTTTTTTCATTATTGTTTTCCATATTCATATTGTTTATTTGGGATATTTCGACTTCAATTCAAATGCAGGATTTAATCAGGCATAACTGCCTATTTCATTCTAAATTAGTTCTTAGGTTTTTTTTTTCCTTTGTCTTTAAAGGACCCAAGAGCTTGTAACATGGGAATATACACACAATCAAGTATTGTGAATCTTGTAACTTGCAAAGTATTGTTTTCTAGACATCCTCCTTATGCAGTTGCCATCCCAAGAAGGAATACCAAGTTGACAGCCTTGCATAAATATCTCATATTAAAAAAAAAGCATTTTTATGACAGCAAAGTTACAGGGGCAGTCCTACAGGATTTGATTCCCTCCTCCTTACACAAATACATGTACACAGCAGGGACAGACAGTGTCTGCCTTTATTTAAAGAAAGGTGAAACACTGATTCTATCTTTATGTTCAGTATTGTGCCAGGTGCTGGGAAAGGTTTTAATTCTCTTTTATCCCTTATGCCTTGCAGCACTGATGTTAGTAGTGCTCCCAGCACAAAACCCCAGCTGGACTGCAGAGCATGGTGATGCTGTGATGAGATGAGTGGTGTCAGAGCTGGGCTGGCAGCAGGAGGCATCAGCTGGTTGTGAATCCTAAATTCCCTTACTGTCTTTCTCCCTCTCCTACTTTCAACTCTTGAATTTGTCTAATGTTTGCCACACAGAAAACACTGTCTCGACTCAGTACTCTTGACAAGAAGTTAGCTGTCAAGTGCAAATGAACTCCTAAGTCCTGTAGCCCATCCAGCTGCAAGCACACACAAGTAGACACTGAAGTGAGCAACAGTGGCCATGGTGCAAGTCTCCCAGTGCCTTCAGGTTCCCACCAGGAACCCAAATTGCTCCTCACAAGGCACTAGAGAAGAAAAGAGAGTTCATCCTTCCTCCAATAAAATAATCACTCGATGAAAAAACCTAATCCAACCCTTCTCTGTTACCATGCTGTGAGCTGTACGTGGGAGAAAAGGTACCCCTTTCCCTCGGTTGTGTGGGCGGTCAACAAGTTCACACAACAGCAACTTAGATAGGCTTCTTTGTATGCTAGGTTTTGTGTCCCTTTCCATTTAGAAGAAACTGAAACATCTCTGCTTGCTGCTTGGTACTTGTCCAACACAGACAACCCAAATGCAATGGAAAAAGAGTATGTGTTTCAGTTTTTCAAAATAGGCTTGCATCTTCAGAGAGATGGACTTGTGTCTTCCCAAGGAAAGTCACCAGACTGAAAGAGATACTGCAAAACGTAGGCACTGCATCTTCTGAATGCTCACATGAAACAGTTTTGCTGTCCCTTTTTGGGGAAACATTCCCCCCAGACTTCTGACTTCATTTCCTGAAAAGTGTTAGCAGGAAAAGAACTGTTGAGTGGATGTGGGTGGCAAAAGCTGCAAAACCCGAAGAAGGAGCAGGGGAAATATGACTCCCCCCACCACTGGCATAAAGGAAAGGAGCTAGGGGAAAATAGGACTCCCCCCACCACTGGCAGATCATTCTCCTGTAAAAATAGGCTGATGGATGATGCCATTTGCAAAGAGAGAGAACCACATAACTTAAAATCCACTAGAAATAATGCATTATTTTGCAGGTACATTTTGTATGAGAAGAGAAAATTTTGATGAACTTCACAGAGGGAGGAAAACCGTTTGTTTCAACACAGTCTGAGAAGCAAAAGGGGTTTGGTATCCCAGTGATTTTATCCACATATGATTCCAGGTTTCCTTTGACTTTGACATGCTGATTCTCCTTGTGATCTGGGATGCCGATGAGGATAGTGAACCGGAGAAGCTCATCGTGCAGTGTTCCTACTGCAGGCTGACCAGCACACCTAGAGAGCACCCATGCTTTGGCCCCTGTTCCCTGCCAGAAATGGCAGAGTGAAACCAGCAATGCTCCCAAGGTCAGCTCTGCTCTCTTCTCTGCTGTGCACTGAGCACAGTGAAGCCTCAAACAGATCTGAGCGACTGTCAGATCAACCAAAGACGGGGACAGTGCTTTTTCCCAGGGATGGAGCACACTCTGCTTCAGGCAGCTGACTTCAAAAGTGTTCAAATGTACAACGATGGCTCTGTCAAGTTAGCAAGACACCACGGGATAACATGCTAGATCTCTAATACAGGTTGGCAGAGAACTCCTGAATAATTATTTCTCTTGAACAATGAGATTAATTCCTCAAACCTCTAATCTGCAGTTGGCAGAAATCATACAGCTTGGAATATTGCAGTCTTACAAACACAGGAATAAATGGCTTCATATATGAGGCAGAAATTCTATCACTTGGAATCTTAAAACATCACACAGATACACAAAAAATATGCATCATCTTGTAACAGCTCTAATAAACATAAAGATAAGATATACTTACATATTTCCATTTTCCAAACATAAGACCATCTGGTACTTCTAGAGGACAAGGCATAGTAATAGTGTCTCCATATATTGCATTTACTGTATACAATCCCAGAGCTAGAGGAGAAACAGAAAGAGAGGAAAGAATTTTAAGTGTTATCTTGAATTCCCATATGCTAGCTAATGTTTGGTTCACACCCATTGCAACAGCAGCTCCTTTGTAAATGGTTATTTTCCAGCATGTAGGATTTACCCTCAAACCTATAACAAAAGAGAATTCCTGTCACTAAATTTGTTAAGTGAATGCTATGAACTTTTTGGACCAATGCTTCCTGCCAGAGTCAATGGGAGCCAAGTGGATTTCCAAACAGGATTGCACCTGCTCAATCAGATAAATATGTACACTACAATCAGGATTGTCTCAAACTTCAAAAGTACAAAGGGAAAAAACCCTAAACCTTGATTTTCTTCATCTGAAGAAACAGCCTGGAAAGGTCACATTGCAATACAACATTGTGAGGAGGCCAGCACAGAAGCAATACTCAGACTGCTGCTTGATATTAAAAACATAGGAAATGATGATGGAAAAGGGAATGATGATATTAACATGTGTTCCCTAAAACCTGGAGGAAAAAAAACCAAAACCAAAGAAAAACAAAGAAAAAAAAAACTAGTCTGCACATTTAGATTTTGGAAAAATGGAAAAATGAAGTGCTATGAATTATTTAAGATCAGCTTTTTTTTGAAACCTCAGCACAGTGTTAATGTGCTAATGCATATACATTTATAGAATAAAACTGACCCACTTATTTTCATTGTTCAAAACATGTTAATTGAACAAAAACAACCCTAAAGTGATGAAGTGCTGATATGCAAGGAAGCTTACAGGGGAAGACATTACAACTTGGTGCATTTGCTACAATGCAGCTTGGCTCCTCCTTTCCTTAGCTGCCTGCCTCTTGTTTGCTGCTCCTTGCACTGGAGAGAGATTTTTGCCTCTGGTGCTTGCCCAGAGAGTGTGCTGTCTCCTCTCAGCCCCACATCTGCAACTCCAGTCAGATTCTTTGCCCAGAGATTCAGGATCTCCCCCTTTGCTGTCCCTTCATTTGCAACTGTGGCTTAAGGGCTTGCTGCCAAAGGAACTGTATTTAAGAGAGTGAAGTAAGATGCTTGTGATGCAGCCAGGTGTTTCTGAGGAGAATCACCCATTCCTTTTCTTGACTTTTCTGGAGATTCAGCCCTTCCTTTCTATAGCTGGAAAAAGAAACACGCACCCCCCAAGACCTGAGCCACAGACCCCTTTGCTTTTCCCAAATCCTAAGGCAGGGAGCTGCACAGAGGACCTGACAATTCTATAGAGTGCATAGATGCACTCAGTAGGGAGGTTTTCCAAGGGATTGTTTTTTGTTTTAAGGAAAATAATGCGTTTTCAGAGAGCCAATCACTGAATTCCTTGCCTGCAATTTAAACTAGAAAGACTCCAGAGCAATTTTTCTCAGGTGAGGACATCAGAGCTCACTGTTAGCATCAGCTTGTATTTATCACATGTATCAGAGTGACAAATGAGGCCGTGGGATTTGTGCTGTGTGATACTGCACAAAGAAATAGTATTCCAAAATCTTTCCTTAGAGAAGCTACAACCTGGATGGCACCCCATGGTAAAGGCAGAAAAGCAGGCTGGAACTTAAAGGACTAAAGAAACACAGGAGATAATGGGCACCACCACCTGCATTTAACTTAAAACTTTCTTTACTTTATTCAGCTCCTTTTCAACTAAAACACTGGTAATCTTTCTGATTCTGTTACTTAATTATTCACAAACATGCTTTAGAAGCATTATTCACACTATAAAGACTGGATGCTCTCATTTTCTGTATGGTTCACAGAGACCAGCTGTTTCCTAAATGACAAGAGCGGTCATTCCACTAGGTGGTGCTGAGTAAGAACAATTTTTTAAAATGAAACAAAAATTATTAAAGAGATCAGACAACTTCAGTTTTATAGAAACAGAAGCAATGTTTTACAATATCAAGCTATAAATGGAAGCAAAATTCAAAGCTGGCAAAAATTTTTCCCTTGGCCCTTTCTTGCACTTGTCTTCATTCTGATCACCAGGAGGGGGGCAATGCAACTTTGGGTTTGCAAGTTGAATCCTAATGTTTTGGTTTGGGTTTTTTTCTACAGCTAGAAAAAGTTGTCCTTCTTTTGTTCTCTCCCATGGGACAAAAATTACAACAGACTTGCAAACATATATTTAATTAGTAAACTGGTTAGTACCTATTGAAATTCCAGCTAAGTGTCATTTAGTAATTTGAAATCTGTAATGGTGCTTGGCATCACGTGGAAAAACAAAAACTGCTCCTCTGATATGAGATACTCTTTGGTATTAGGGGAAATACTCCCTGTCATTAGAAGAAAACAAAATTACCCTCTAAGATCTGAAATGCTGCCCTTTTCTAGGCACCCATTTAGTTCCTGCAAAATTGCTAAGGTAGCAAGTATTCACTACTGAGACTAAAAAACAGCCTCATGAAGGTGAATGAAAATGTTTCTGGAGAAACTCTACAGCATTCAGAGTATGTAATTGATGAATGGCTTCATAAAGGGAAAGAATGACCTCTGATTTCAGAACTCTTTCAGCTGAAAGGCATTTCTTAAAATGGACAAAATCACGACTTGCCATAAATTCTGCCTATACTAAAATCACAGTTTTCTATGAATTTGTTAAGACAGAACCAGAAAGACACAGATTTTACTTTGAATATAGCGAAAGAGTCCTTGCAAGAATACAAAAGGTCCTCCTGCAAAATACTGTTGTCCCATTTCTGTAGCAACAAATCTAACACATTGAAAGAGTGCAAATTAATTTAATATCTGCAAGCTTTCACTGCATTAACTGCAGTAATCTCCAGAAAATGACCCTACCAAAATATACATTTAAGAAAAACAAAACAAAAAAACCCAAAGTTTCAACAGAATTGGAAATTCCTCTCTTTGTTGCTATTAGACATATTCGTAAAATGGTGGGATGAAGAAGGGAAGAAAATTATTGCTTAATGATATGACAGTGCCTACTTACCAACCATCAACCATCATCTTGTGAGACATCTTTACATAATTTCCATCTCATTTTAAGAAAAATAAAATGAAAGCAGGATCTACAAATACAGAATGAATTGCTCCATGCCCTAACACGGTGCAGGGTCAATGTCAGGGCCCTCATTTCTCATTAACTCTGCAGGAGGGCGCAAAGGCGACCGCAGGGAATAACACTACGTCACCGGACATCATGTCCTGCCTTGCTCTATTTCTGGTGCACCTTTCTGTAGCTAATTAAGAGCTCAGCCAGCTTCCTTACGTGATTTTCAGATGCTGTCTTCTAAAACTGAGCTACTGCTGTTAATAACACCAATAATTCAGAGGCAGGATCTTGTCTCACGTACACCCAGAGCAGCTCTACCTCCTAGGTCTGAACTACACCTATATCACTTTGTTTCCATTTCTTTAAATACATATGAGGCTTGAGCAGGTTGAGATTTACTCCATTTGCCTCTCTTTGATCCAGTGCTGAAGAAAGTCTGAGCCAGATGAGACCTTTCCACACAGGTTAGAACACAGGAAGAAAGCAGCAGCTTCATGAGGTATGATGGCTCAGAGAAAGATCCCAGCAGGACACTGGTAGATTGAGATGACATAGCTACTGATGCTGTTAACTGGAGTACTTCTCATGCCCCCATGGCAGTGCTAACTGCATCCTTTGTCCTGCTCTCTGTCTGTATGTCACAAGGGACATACTGTATTTAAGAGGATACTGTTAAAGGGACATACTGTGTTTAAGAGGTACTGTTTGGTTCTTAAACAGTACCTATATCCTCGAGGGGGAAAAAAAAAAACAAAAAATCAAACCAAAACAAAAAACACCCAAACAAAAAAAAAAAAAAAAAAAAATTTGAACAGGACCCTAAGTGCAGAGAAGGTGCTGTTATTTTAGATCCTCACCAATAGTATGAGGCAGGTCATATTTTAGACCAATTTTTGTTTTAAATCAACAGGATCATATAGGAGAAATGCATAGAAGGTGAGTTAAAAAAGAGATTAGGGAGCTGATGGTTGTCCAAGAAAACAACAAAAGGTTGTAGGAGGTATGTGGAAAACACACATTTCCTCCACCCCTACCTTCCATTCACAGTACTGAAACAACTTCTTGCCACAAACACATCTTCTAATGCTTAGTAGTATTTTTGGGACAAAAGTAAAACAGAACAAGAGCTGTTCAAACACCCTCTAGATGCAAGCACCATGTGAGACTATGAGCCTGTATCTGAAAACCAGCTAGCACAGGTACTGGCCAAGACTCCTCTGCACTGGCCTGCCCAGCAGAGCTTACTTCCAGAGCAGTGGGCATCTGGGGAGCCAAACCTCCCCCAGTACTTTGGCCTCCACTGATTTAAATGATGTTTTACATCTGCAAATATGTCCTGCATTTTCCTTCGCACTTAATTTTTTACTGCTGATGCTTCTGCCCTGGCAGGTTCAGCAATGAATGCTGCTTTTTATTACACTTCCCGGACCCAAGGAGCTAAGTAAGTCTCATTACCAGGGAACAGCAGGACATGTTGGCTGCTATGGTTCTTTGTAGCAATCAGCAGCATGAAGCAGGGGAGGTCAATTAGCAGCTTCTGCAGTGGCAGTGTCCAAACTCAAGAGCTATTATGTCTATTTAGCACCTACCTCAGAAACTAGTTAATAATTTGGAAACTCTACATTAGGATTAGCACCTTTACTTGAGGTATTAGGCTTCCCAACTTTTCTCCAGGTAGCCCAGGCTAGCCTGTACTAAATATAATCTTGGGAGATTATAAAGCTTTGCCTCATGAAATAAGTATTTTATTGAGCTGCTTGCTATTTTAGTTTCTGCTCTCCCCTTCTTACAAGGATTTCAGCTCTATAGTCACACACATAGGTCCTACTGGACACCCACTTAGGTACCAGCATAAATGGCTGGAACTGACCTAAATTATTTCTTTCAGGAAACATCAGTGTTTCACAAAACCATTACGCATTCCTAAGACTGGGAAGACACCTTTTAGAACCATTTTGTCTGGAAAAGATCCTTTAGACCATTGAGTCTAACTGTAAACCTAATGCTGCCAAGCCCACCACTCAACTGTGTCCCTAAGTAGTTTAAAGACACCCAGGGATGGTGGATCAACCCCTTTCCTGGACAGCCTATTACAGGGCATGTGAGTCGTTTTGGTGAAGATATTTTTCCTAATAGCCAATTTAAATGTCTCCCCTGCTGCAACTTAAGGCCATTTCGTGGCTCCCATCTCACTACAATCTCCTTTTAGGTAGCTGTAGAGAGTGATAAGCTTCCTAGTGTCCAGACTAGACAGCTCAGCTCCCTCAGCCACTCCTCAAAGGACTCACTCTCTACAGCCTTCACCAGCTTAATTGCTCCTCATTAAACACACTTTCATTAAAAGGATTTAAAAAAAAAATAATTTTAAAGACAAGGCAGTATATAAATGATAGTTTTGTGTTGGTACAATACAAAATGTATTAGAAAGAAACTTTCCTGCTTTGGATGTGACAAGACTTGACAGTAGATGTTTACTGTCCCAATTGCTGATACCTGATAATGCCTTAAAGTGAGTTTAAGGATGGGAAAATATTTTTCATTTAATTAAGAGCACTATTTGGAGGAGGGAAAAAAAAAAAAAAGTTAAGCATTTACAAAATCACAGACTGATTGAGGCTGGAAGGACATCCAGAGGCATCTGGTCCAACCATCCTTCTGAAGCAGGGCAATCTACAGCCCTGAGCTACAGTTGTCCAGGACCCCATCCAGATGGTTTTGAACATCTCTAAGGAAGACACTACAGCCTCTCTGGTCAACCTGTTCCAGTGCTCAGTCACCGTCAGAGGTAAAAAGTGTTCCTAATGTTCAGAGTTACAATCTGTGCTTCAGATTGTGCCCACTGGTTCTTGTCTTGTCTACATTTTCCTTGTACCCTCCCTTTAGGAAAATGCACACACTGGTGAGATTCCCACGAGCCTTCCCCTCTCCAGGCTGAGCAGACCCAGCTCTCTCAGCCTTTTCCTATAGAGGAGATGGTCCAGTTCCCTGCACTCTCTCCAGTATTCCCATGTCTCTCATACTGCAGGGCTCAGAAAGTGACATACTGCTCCAGCTGTGGCCTCACCAGCACTGAGCAGAGGGGAAGGACCACTTCCCACAGCCTGCTGGCAGTACTTTCCTTAATGCAGCTCAGCCTCTCATTAGCCATCTTTGTGCAACTCTGTGTCTACCAAATGATCTCTCCAGAGCTGCTTTCCATTCTGCATGGACTCCTCAGGTAAGGCTCAAGTTTTACTACTCCTCCCTCTCTTTCCATTGCCTGGCAAAGTTGATTTTTCAGTAACTCATTTAGCAGGCTTTCAATATTTTCACAATAGCAGAAGAAGACCATATGCAGCAAACATGTCATGCACCTTTTATTTTGCCACCAGTGCCTGATAAAATCAGCTGAGAAACACACCAAAACTTATATGGATATAATGGGCCTTTAAATAATCTTTTTTTGCTAAGCCACAACAGCCATGGGGCCAAACATCACCCAGCCTCGAGTCTGCACATCTCTACAACAGAGGTCCAGCTGCTGTTTTCTCAACAAGCTCACCCTTGTGATCCAGCTTGCTCTACAGAGAACAAGCCTCTTCACATGAGCTACAACAGGCAGTCCTATGCACAGCTCACACAGTGCTCATTAATTTTCTGACATAGCACAGATACACTTCAGGATGTCAAAATACTGGCTAAAGCAAAAAAGATTCATGAGATCAAAACTCACACATATGACATCCCTTATTTCAGCTAGGTAGGTGTGATCATTTGTATGTTGGGCATGGAAATAGGGAAGCAGGACAAACACTTCCAAGAAAATTCAACAGTGATTATCCTCACGCCACAAAAATGATTAAAAACAAAGGTGCACCTGTTCGTTGATGTGTTATCTGATACAGGTTATATAAACAGTATATTATTTCTTATCTCTACCTGTTTAAATAGTGAAACAAATCCACACAAGTGCAACTAGGCCATCAAAAGGACCATTAGTTACAAAGAATCATCAAAAGTATCCAAGAGGGAAACTAATAGCAGAGAAACATATACATCAGTATTTAATGCACCAAATACTTTTAAAGCAACATAACAGAATTTATTGAAGGGTTTCTTATACTTTATTACAGTATTCCTTCAATTAGTTTCAACCCTGAATAATATTAGAGCCCAGGCAATTTTAACACCAAAGGGAAAAAAAAAATCCTTTATCATCTTAGAAGCACTGATGGAACAGACAGCAATTACCCTTCAGAATACATGCTGCTAACTTAAGCTCTTTGAAGATGTGAAGTAACTTGCACGTTTGTGACTGTTCATGGGGTTTTGTGGGTTTGTTTTTATTTTAGATTTTTGTTGTTGTTGTTGTTTGCTTGGTATTTTGTTTGAGATTTCTTTGTGGTTTTTTTAATTATTTTTAATTTTTTGTTTTGTTTTGTTTTCTTTTTGAGGGGGGGAAGGGAGGAGGGAAAGAAAGGGAGAAGATCCAGCTAAAGACATGGCTGTGATTCAGGAAGATGTTGAGCTGCTTTTGACAAGCTTATCAAACAAACACTTACTGAACTGCAATGACCCTAGTAGCCAAATCCTCACATACAGGAGCACTGGTGTACTTAACACTGATTTTTGGCAAGTACTCGAGCAGGCTAGAGAAATGGAGCTTGGCACCTGACAACATGCAGGCACTGGACAGTACACATCAGAAAACAGGCAGGGTATTTAAAGCTAAAGAGATACTGAAAGCATCAGAGTGTGAGCATTAAATGCCAGCAAAATTCAGCTATCATTACCCTACAAAAGCATCAAGTGTGTTTAAAACACAATTTTTTCTTCATGAATAAGGAAAATAATCCTGAAGGAAACATGTCAGCCTTTCAGAAATCATCTTTCTTATGAATACTAACAATTACACCTTTCTAATACCATGATAAAACACATGTTTTCTTTATCAGTACAAAGAAATGAGCTATAATTAGAAACTAGCTGAGATAACTTGTCCCATCTGACCAAGACTACAAGGGCTCTACCACCGAAACCAATGAAGAAATCCTCTGCCCACTCCTTCAAGGGGACTGAGGTCACTGCATGCATCTCACTGGCTCTTTCCTCTGTAGTTCAGCAAGTCTTGGATGGCAGGGATGGACAGGTTTCCTACACATGGATACAGACTGGCTTTCTACGTAACCTTAAGTGCAAGCTCCAGGCTGAGCCTCCATGGGTTTATGTCCAAAATCCCATGGAGCACTTTAACCACAGTTTCCGAAGTCCTACATGATGAACAAAAAGAGCTCTGAGTGCTGCATGCCTGTTCACAAAGCAGACTACTCAACTGATCTTTATTTCACTGAGGGCTACTTCTGTTCCAAGATCTCAAAATATCCAGCTGTTTTAGTATTTTGGTCACTCTTTTTCCCACTTCTCAAAGCAGAAAACCACTTTCTATTCCTACACTTCTTTTCTGTATGATTTGTATGTAGTCTGATTTCAAACTACTTTAGCAGAAGCTTTTAGGAAGATTGAGGGAAAATTTTCTGCAAGGCAGAGGTCTTAGGAAGTGATGTCCTTCCAACAGCTGATGGTTTTGGAGTGGATACCACAGTTTACAAGGACTATCATCATTGCAAGCTTTATCCTAGGGAGGCTCAGACTGAGCATTTCTCTGAACCTCTTCTATCATCATCGTTGCTAAAGCACTATGCTGGAGAACATAAAGAAAAAAAGGTTTTCATTTTGAATGCACCCAAACACCTGGATTGCACTTACATAATGGTGACTAATCATCTTTTGTCAGCTTAGTAACTCCAAATATTATATATAAAGCAATAACCATGACATTTTCCAGATCATAATCACCAAAAGTTTCTAGAATTTTTGATAGGTATGCAAAAGAAATTTGCACATAGTCATACTCCTTTAAAACTTGAATGGCCATCATTAAATGCATTATCATTGTCATTTAAAGTAAAACAGATACTGCTTTCAAGTCAGCAAAGCTTTCAAATGACATAAAAGAGCTGTTCCTAGCATTATCCTCTGCAAAGCTGGAGACTAAATGAGCAGTTCAAAGCTCAGTAAGTGATGCAAAATGCTACGGCAAAATGAACTACTTGTGTCAGCACATCAACCTTCCTACCTTACCACCTCAGCCTTGCTTCCATGGCCCAGCTGCATGAAATAAAGGATACTGCTAAGTCCGAGCTCTGAAATGGCACCAGAAAAGCTCCATTTTTTAATCCATTCCTTTTTAAATCAGGAAGGCTCCAACATCTGCTAAACAGCTGCAAGGAACACCCATGAAAGCCACTAGTGCCTTTGTAGCACATGAGCTTTGTTATAGCAAGATTTTCCTTCCAGAGAGAAAGACCTAAGCTTCTTTTCCCAAACCACCACTCCAAAACATCAGCTGTGATTTCCAGTGGCCTTCTAATCACACTATTTTATGGAAGCCCTAGCATCTGGCTCAGAATTATCTAACTCTGTTTCTGGACTCAGTGCTAATCCCAAATCAGTCATATTTGGGGATTAAAGTTTCAAGTCCTTTGAGTAAATCTTACAGGTTTAAACCAAGTTACATATATAGCAATGTTGCTTTAAATAGAAAAAAAAAATCTGTTTAATTCCAAGAAAATATGCACAAAATAGACTTAAGGAACACCCAACTATCTACTTTAAAACACTTGAATTAGTATAATGCTAACAAAGACAATGTTTCCACTAGATCCAGGTGGGACCACATCAGAAGGCATGCCCAATATTGGCAAATTGTGGTCAGCATCAGAAAAACCAGCTATGGGTTTTATGAGCACCAAACATTGGGAAAAAGTTTCTTTCCCAAAGCTAATGCTACAACTGAAAGACCACAGTTAATGATTTACTTTTGTGCAAGTTTTTACAAAGCATTGCTTAGGATAGTTCTCCTTATTCAGAGGAAGAGATGAAATAGCTAATGTATTTTCTTGCAAATACTTCTGCTTGAGATGTAGCCATGACTAAAGGAACTATGGCTCTTTTGGCTTTTTNGAACACCCAACTATCTACTTTAAAACACTTGAATTAGTATAATGCTAACAAAGACAATGTTTCCACTAGATCCAGGTGGGACCACATCAGAAGGCATGCCCAATATTGGCAAATTGTGGTCAGCATCAGAAAAACCAGCTATGGGTTTTATGAGCACCATACATTGGGAAAAAGTTTCTTTCCCAAAGCTAATGCTACAACTGAAAGACCACAGTTAATGATTTACTTTTGTGCAAGTTTTTACAAAGCACTGCTTAGGATAGTTCTCCTTATTCAGAGGAAGAGATGAAATAGCTAATGTATTTTCTTGCAAATACTTCTGCTTGAGATGTAGCCATGACTAAAGGAACTATGGCTCTTTTGGCTTTTTTGGTGTGCTTTTTTTTTTTTTTTTTTAATTTGAGAATAGTTTATTAAAATAGTTACCAACATATGGTGTGATTTTTTACAAGTGGTCAGGCACATCTGCCAGGGAAGTGAGTTATAGCTTAGTAAAGTCTGATGATACAAGCTATCTGCCAAGAGATGAGAAGCAAATGTGACTCAGAGAACAGCTTCTGAGTCAATACTGCAAAGAATTTTTACTTTAAAGGGTATACCTAATTAGGCAAAATGGGATCAACAAAGCCTTCCTGTCTTGGTGAAACTTCTCACTGTTTCTGAGGTTAGCCCCTGGCTGCTCCTGAAGCATACTTCTGATATGCTTCTCACTTGCACTTCTAAAGCACTTCTCCGTTTGTTAAAACTACTCAAATTGGTTTTTATTTCCTCATTATGCTAGTCAGCAATGCTGGTGTGTATACAGTAACTTGAAGGGACTTAAAAGTTTCTACAAAGTCAAATAAAACCTGCAGCTTAAAAACAATTACCTAAAAATCCCCATTATATTCTTCCATGAATCTCTTTTTCTTCCTATTAAAAAAGTCAATAGCATAGTAAAAAAAAGATCTTGTCCCTCTTGTTTCTTCTTGACTTGATATTGACAGTACAGAGTATACTGAATTTCTTGCTAGTGAAAGCTTAGTAACAATTTATATTTTACTAAATATGAACTCTCCAAAATATGTATATATTTTGTACACTTATTTAAGCTTGAATGAGTCTTAGGAGCAAAGCCAAAGTACCATAAAGCAAATAATATTGCAAAGTACAAGGGAAGAAAAATATCACTGAGCACTCTAGTTAAAAATAAATAAATGCAGTGGACAAAAATTAGGAATTAGGGAAAAAAGAAGGCAAATAACACAAAAAATTAAAAAGCGATGTAATGAAATTAATATCACCAGAGTCCTCCTATGCAAAGAAAACTCAACAGTGAACAATTTTCATCCTCTTCTAACCACTTTCCTCTTGGGAGTTGTGTCCTTTCTACCCATTCAGAAGGAGCAGGCACTTCCCTTCCACCTAAGGTCTTTCCAAGTTGAAAATTAGTGCCTGACAGTTTCCAGCAATGTAAATGTTTTTAATCATGCCTTTTGCCCCCCTACATCAAATCATATTTGCTCTGTCAAGGAATTCTAAAGCACAGGAAAAGACCAGATCTCTCCTACTGACTGTTCCAGACCTGCAAGCATACCTTTCTCCATTATCTGTCCATCCACTTGGGCCTTTGCTTACTCACACAACACTATCCTAAGGTATCCCTGGCTTCTGCCACAGGCTTGCTATGGGCTTCCATACTCACCTCTGCAACAAACAGTGTTTCCAGCAAGCAGAGAAAACCCTGTGGGGAGAAGCCATCATTTCTTGTTTCTCTTTTCCAGTGCTCTCAAACACTTGCAAAAGATTCAACCGTGTTCCTGTAATAATCCCATACACTCCAAGAAGTAAGAAAAAATATTCAACGAATGTGGGTTTTGAAAGATGACTCTCAGAAGGGCACAAGGCACTGACACTCTGCCAGAGAGGGACATCCAAAATTGCACATCCAACGCTGTGTATCACAGAAAAGTGTTCTTCCTCCCTGCCCTTCATCGAGGCTGTAGGTTCCACAGCTAATTAATGATGTCCTGCCACACTTGCCTTATTGCAGTCACACTTACCGGACCTACTGCTTTGCTGGCTTTAGCAGTTATTCCCAAAGAAATCAGCTGGACTTCATGATAGAGAAAATAATTCCCTGTGACTGTAACGTGTATAATGTGCACAGAGTAATTTTTTCAGTGAATGAGCTTCATTTACTTGTGAAAACCACGTGTTAACCACATCAAAACACAAACCCAAACAAACAAATATTCCAAAGCCTTACAGAACATAAAATCTCAGAGGGCACAGATGAAGGACAGATTTATCCTTCCATGACACTATGTGGTTGAAAAAGTTCTACATGCTTCTGGACAGACACCCTGCAGCTGACAACAGGCTTTTGGCTGCTCTGTCTTTTTTTCCAACTGCTTTCCCTACTGATAAGGGAGAGGACAGAACAATGAATATGAGATGAATGTAGCCTCGCCCAATCACCCACAGGTCTTTGTTACCTGGAAACGAGACCAATCATTTCACTGATAGCTGGCAACAACATAGGTGTGGAAGACGAAAAGCTCATTGAAAGTATAATGCTATAAATCCTTATGTTTTATGCTAAAATAAGTGACTGAGAGCTCCTCTGGGCTCTCTTTAGATTTAATGGGCTCCTTACAGACAGAGTTTTTTTAAATTTCACGGATGCCTGTAGCCAGCCTTGGTATTTGCAACAGCCTCCTGCCTTAGGAGGATGAGCTGAAGCAGATGTACACTTTCACCAACGGGAGAAATCAACATCACCTTAATTTCTGAAAGTTTGCCTTCATCTGCCTTTCTTAATCAGCACACTGAAAACTCACAGGCGTGCCAAGAGCAAAAATTGCAAGCAATATAGGAAATCAAATATATAAAAACAAAGTTTACACAGACTCATTCAATGGTGAAAAGCAGCTTTGCATGAATTGTTTATTTTCTTTACAAAAATCTTCCCCAAACCATTGCTTAATATAATGCTGCATATAGAAAACAATGCTGGAGACGAGCACAAAGCAGCAGCTCAAACCTGATGGATGCAGTCACAGCTTAAAGTGATTTTCCCATATAATATAACATTGGAACATATAGGTACTGTCCAGTTATTGAACAACTAAGTTGTGTCAGCTGCCCCCTGAAGAAAACCATGGAAGGTTAGAAAATGCAAAGCATGATTCCTATTAATGCTTTAAATTAATATAGGAGTTATGTTCTAGAGTTTTAATATGCAGTCATTGCCTTCTGCAAATACAGTGCTACTAAAAAGTTTAAAAGCAGCAAGATACATTGTAAGGCCTGTATGTAGGCCCAGAAAGGGAGCTACTGTCAGTGTGTGAAAACAGAAGCCATAAAGAAGTTTAATCTTTCAAATATTTAGGCACATATTTACCTTCAAGAACAAATAGTGCCACAACATGAGGATGAAGGAAGGAGACATCAGCATTAACTACTAGAAAACTTATGTCGACTAGGTGTTCCCCCTCCTTTATTATTATAAATCTTGTGTCAGCATCCTGAAAGTCCAGGACCTCATTTGTAAGGTAATACAGACACACAATCAAATTATTTCCCAGGGATCCAGCCCAGACCAACCTTATGTAGAACACTTTAGGACCCCATGGAGTCACTGCTGCTTTCAGAGTAAAACCCCAGCTCAAGGGAACCTCCCAACTCCAGGTTTGTGCCTATGCCGCAAATAAAACTTGCTACGTGGTTTGCAGGAAGAGAGAAACTTTGACTGCCTGGATAATACACTATGCTAGCTTTAGGGAATGTGTTTTTTGCACACAACTCACGTCAACACAGTCCTGAACACAGCAGTATCAGAAATGATAGCAACTGCACAGGCTCTGGTGCTTGTAATTTCAGATTTTGATCTGAATGGCCAAGTAAACAACAATTCCTGCAGAGCAGGCCACCTCAGATGCAAGGCTTCCAGAGCAGAGTGGCTATAGTTACGTTGTCACTGAAACTCTCTGTGAACACCAATCTCTGTGTGAAAGGAACTGCTTCCTCTGTACACCTGTCAGAAACTCTGCGGAGAAGGGAGCTGTGTTTTAGACATCATGACAGCTGCTACAGTGCATCATGCTCCTGTAAACAGCGTTAATGCCCAGCTGCACTTTGAACATCTTGTCTCAACCTACACATTTAGGCCATAACTACCAATCTCCCTGTCTAGGTACTGTTGCTGCTGCCCATATCACCACTTGCCCCTGAGCAGGAACATAGAGGATGGGTCTCCTGAGTTGTTATTTTGATTTGGGGCAGGAGCTTTTACCTGTACAGTGCCAGTTATCCATTTTTTGACACTAATTATGTACTCAGACAATGACCATTTTGCAAGCATTGAAGACAAGGTGCCTGTTGTGTAGGCCCTAGGTGGGCAAAGCACACAAGCTACTGCAATGCTTGGCTGAAGCAGATCCCACCCTGAAGAGCAGAGCCTCCACGTGCGCCTTTATGCTGCAGTACTGTGAAGTGAGAGGTGCCTTACTTTCCCAAGAGCACTCCTGCGTCTTCTGCAGGGAAGCAGCATTCCCACGGGCTCTGCAAGGGACTGCTTCAGCTCTTGCTAAGTTGAAAGCATTCCTGAGTCAGTTAGTTGCAAGCTGTCCTGCTGGGCTGTGGGATAAAGCCATCATGCCTGAGGGGACTCCTACAGCACCCATCACTTACAGCCCTCCCAAACCACCCCTCTGTACCAAGAGGAACATAAGCATGCTGGGCCCTTGGCAGAAAACATTCCTGAAAGGCAAAAACGATCTTACAGATACTCCAAGCCATCTCTGACCATCTGGAGGGGTGTTAGGATGGCTCAGTGGGTCAAAGAATCTGACCCTCAAAGAAAAAAACTTGCTGTCTTTTGTGAGGATGCAGAACATCTTTAATAATCTCCAGCTTCTGTAAAAACATGCACTAATTAGCATAAATATTTTTTTAAATGGTCCTATACATAATAATTCTAAAGACAACCTGAAAAATAATTAATACTTCTGGAATCCTCCCCCAACCTCCTCCTCCCC
>VWZN01014471.1:49867-77685 GCA_013396955.1 Regulus satrapa | reverse complement strand
CCCCCTTCTTTCTGGAGCACCATCTGTTTCCCTTCCTAAAATACCAAGGCTAGAGAATTATTTATGTGAGCTTTGACCACATCTCAACAGCTCACAGAATGATGTATGTTTTTAATGCCCTGATACTGACAACAAGCCTTTTTTCTCTCAATTAATGGGAAACAAGTGTCGCACCGTAAAGATAAAAGTGACTTTGTGAAGTTTTATTCTTTAGAAGTTGCCTTTTATAAGAGATGAGGGTCTTTGCAGAAACGTCAGTGTCAGCTTGTCTGACCAAGGGGAGGGATGCCATGGTGCACATGGTATGGTTTGTGTGTGCAGTGTGGGAATTGATGGTATATCAGGTTGGTCTGAATTAGGTTGTGAGAAACAAAGAAACAAACAAACACACGAACTACCCCAAACCAGCCCCACCACACAAATACACAAACAAACCCCATGATCAACCCATGCCACTCTCCAGCAAAAGAATAACTGCCTTTAGCTTCTCACAGGTACAAATCAGCTTTTTAGGCTGATTAGTTTAACTTTTTGAATATGTTTTTCTTTTTCATAAATGTATTTGATATGCAAATTCACATTGAAAAACAGATGGCCACAGCCTAAACCAAACCACAGAAGGGTTTGGGATGGAAGGATCCTTCAAGATCTTCTAGTTGCAACCTTGCCATGGGCAGGGTCACCTTCCCCCAGACCAGGTTACTCAAAGCCCTGTCTAGCCTGGCTTTGAACACTTCCAGGGATGGGGTAGAGAGGAGCAAAAGGCTGGGTTTTGGGAGCCGGTGCTGGGTGTACCAGACCCCATGGAGCAGGCCTGCAGTGCACCTCCTGCTCCCCAGCTGGTCCCCAGTCACTTCTGGAAAGTAGCATGGGGACCTTTGAACAGGAACCCACAGCTTTTGCACTAGAGGGCTGTGAGCCTGGACCTCAGCTGGCCTCAACTTTCCATTTACAGATCCCTGTACTCACCAGCAAATCTCAAAGCACTTACTCCTGGACATGATTGCTTTTAGCCTTGTTTTCAAACAGCACCAACAATGTCCCCAGATATGCAGTGCCTTGAACACCACAGAGAGAAAGGCTGCCAGCTGCAGCAGAGCTGGGATGGGGAGAAACAGTGACAAACAGTTGGCACAAAGCAGCTTTAAAGTGGGTGACAGACCACCAGGCTGCAGAGCTGTAAGTGTTTCATTTTATAGCCCTGGCCTTATTGTGAAGTACTGTTTAATAAGCATCATGCCTCTGCTTTTGGGATGAAATACCAGAAGTCCCTAGGAGAAGCTTCACACCTGAAACTGCCTTCTGTGCACCAACAGATGCCGCAAGAATTATTTTTCCTCTCTAGACAGTCAATATAAGTACCTGAAACTGGTTGTTCAGTATTGAAATGAGTCCAACATAAGATAAATATCCATCATAGCCATTAAAAAACCCCCTCAATATATTAAGTGCTCTAAAATCAAAACAAGGCACCTTAAATCAAGCTGAATGCATCTGAGTAGGTTTTCATTATCTAGATTTATCTTAGGTACATGTAATTTCTTTCTCATTAAATTACAATATAAATTGTACGCATAAAAATATTAAAACATATTTTCTTCTCAAAATGACTAAAATGTGATAAAAGCCCACACAACACTTTCCCTTGCCTTGATGTTTGTGAGAGAGTACCATATGGCTTGTCTGAATCCCTCAACGAGAGTTTTCCTGAATTCAAAACTAATTTGATTTGGCAGCTCCTTCTTTAGAAAAATGTACATTCCTATAACATGTTTTAAATTACATTTTAGCTAACAAGACATTATTTTCTTGTTCTAAGTACAAGCAAGCTTTTATACATTTCTCATTTTCATTATAAAGGTAAATTTTTCAGCTTTCAGAACTGGTAGTAGTATTTTTTTTTTCCAAACAATCTTCTCTGCACATCACTAATAAAGTAATATTTCATAGTTGTCTCCATGCCTCCCCTGTATCTCAACACATTAGGGCACTCCAAAGATCCAGAGTATTTGGATATATCTTTTGTTCTATCTTTGGTAATCTTTTTCTTAAAGAACTGTGCAGTCTAAGAAAGAAAATCAAAGGAAAAGAGCCTTATTGAAACCTGTTTTCTCCTATAAGGAAGGTGCAGTACGAAGTTCTCATGACTGGCAGAAGCCAGGCAGGCTGCATTTGACAGGAGGAATACTCTGAGATGGTTTGCCAAGGTTGTGCTACAGAAGATCGGCCCTCCTATGACTTGTCCTCTAGAACAACCAAAGTAATTAAGTCAACAGCTGAGGGCTTTTCTAAAGAGATCTGCTTATAGGCCATGCAGTATAATAGTCTGGTTTTGTCCTGGATTTCACACCCAGGAGGAAATCACTTCTTTATTTTTCTGGATGGATGCAATAGCTACAAACAGAAATTGTTATTTAGTTCCACTTCAGAGTATAAAGTAGTTTATCGTAGGTTGCTTTTGTGGCCCTAAAGAACCCTGGACTACAGGTTTTAGTGTGATAAATCTTCCTTACAGCTGTGTTACAGGCTTTTCTTTATGGCAGAGGAAAATGAAGCTTGGGTGACTGCTGCTTACAGAGAGACAATGAGTTAAGCTGACAATCTCCACGCAAGTTTCACTCAAGGAATTTGATAAGTACTTCACATCAAAAGTGTCATGAAGGCAGGGAAGAGGGGAAAATAAATTAATTAATAAATAAAAGACTGTGGTCATCTGAGAGAAAGACTGCAAAACAAGCTTCAATTGTCAGGATGCTCCACAGAGCATCCACCCTGTGGAGAAGTCTGCACAGAGGAGCCAAGTTTCCAAAGGACCTTCCACCAGCTTTGTTTGTGGACACACTGATGGCCATGAAAAATAGTCATTATTAGGTGTACTGCCCATCATTTCCTTAGTTACATGTCCACACCTTTATATTCAGTCATTTCTGCGGTTGAGGGTGACCTGCACCAGGCTGAACAGACAAGGTTCAGAGGGAGGCAGGCACCTGGGAACACCAGTCCCAGAATAATGGAGAGATGGCAGAAGGACACAAGTGAGCACCAACCCCTTCCCTGCTATCTGAACAAGTCATCAGCTGAAATGATGCCTAATGAGGTGAGCTGTGGTTGTAGACCCGGTTTTCTATCCCCAGCCATTAAGGGACAGGGGTATTCTATTCCAGGAGTAGTCTCACTTCATTAAAACTATTATTTGAAAAACAGGAAAACAAGAGAAAAAAAAAAAAAAAAAGGCTTCATCCCCCAAAACAAAAATTCAGGCAATTCAGAGGGTGCAGCAGATTTTCTGTATCAAAGCACAGTCCTAACTAATCTTACAGAAGCAATTCTAATTAGGCAGGAAATGAAGAACAGTTCATTTCAGACTGGCTGAAAGAACAGTGGATTGATTTAAATCAAATCACTGATTTTAATCACGGATTTAAATCAACCAAGCAGGACACCTTGATCTAGCTCATCAACTTTAATCTTGTACTTTTTACTTTTTTCCTAATGAAAGCTCATTCATTTTGTTAAGATAATGTGGGGAATTGTGAAAAGAACACACTTCTTGTTAAAATGGCTTAAAATCTTTATTCTCACTCAACATTAATGACTTGTGACTTCAAAGCTTGAGCTGACTATTTTTTTAACAGTTAAAAAGCATAGCTTTTAAAATTCATTCACATTTTAGAGCTTATGAAACACACTGTAAATTATTTTAGAGATTGTAATAAATCTGTGCCTTGATAAATGCAAAGATTTCTGCTTCAGTATCTTCTAAAACTGCTTGGGTAAAGCAACTCCAATCTGAGACACCACAGACTTTAAGCCATGTCTGTGAAACAACATTAGAGCCCACTAGAAGATAACATATTATGTAATTTAGGTACAACTATTGAAATAATAAAACCTATATTGTATAAAAAAAAAAAGAAAAGAAAAAAAGCAGTTGTCAAGTTACTTTTGCAACTGTGTTAATAAAAAAAAAGAAGAAAATGGTGCTGGGATCACAATTATAAACTGTTCAGAGTACTTTGAATATGAGGTAGAAATCCTAATTAAATTCTACACTAGGAAAAGAAAAAAAAAAACCCTTATAATTTATGGGGGGAAATAATTCTGAATCAAGCATCAGCAAAAATGGAAGAGGACGTGCAGGGACAATTCTCGTGCTGGAAAAGACCCAGAGGTGACAGGAGAGCAGAATGGATTTCATGTGTAGGTTCACGTAATACAATGTGGCAGCAGCATAGAGAACAACAAAGTGCATTAATAAGAATGAAGAGAGACAAGAAAATGAATTAAGGGATGTTTCAGGAGAGTGGACTGAGAGACACATTATTTCTAGTACACTTAAGCATTACCAGTGTACAGCATTGGTGTTTCATTCAATATTGTTTCCCTTTTCTCCCTTTAGAGCCCTGACAGAGAGAAAAGTTGTAAGAAAACACTCATTTTGTACCAATGCACACCAAGATATACCTCTCCATATAAAACCCAGTAAACCCAATATAGACTTACATCAGCTAATAAACACAAGACAAAAGTGCAGGGAGCTTTGTAGCCAAGCAGTATCTCACTTTAATTGTCAATACAACTCTGACTGTTTTTTGTCAGGGAAAAGTTACAGATGAAAAATATCAACTCCTAATCTTTATGAGCTACTATTAAAATCTCCACCAAGCCGCTGGGGTTCTGCTCAAAATGAGCAATGCAAAAATGGTGATGCTTTATTCATTAGTCCTGGCCTCAGTACACATTCAAAGCTTTGGACTCAGAGCTGCCTATTTCCATGTCAATGTCTTAAGCACCTTTCCCTTCTCCCCTTAGCTCTGCAGAGCTTTGAGTGGTTCAAGATGGGGATGAAGCCCATCTTGAACAACTCTGAGCCAAAGTAGACCTAAACAAAACTTACAATCCTTTCCAAAAAAGATTAAGTATGTTTGATTTGTTCATATTCTACCTCAGAAATCTCCGAGGATAATTTTTCCACTCTTACTGACAATGTTCTTGAGTAAGAAAAGATTTACATTTGAATTTGAAGTGTTAAGATACTTTTCCTTACAAACTGTGGGAACCTGAAGCACAAAGTGTCAATCTGCTAGCTGAAGTAGATGCATGATTCTGCTTTTAGTTTTCTTTGACATGGCAAAGAAAAGAAGGACTTTTAAAACACCACTCGAGAGCGCACAAGTGATAAGAACAGTCAATCCAGAAGGAACATTCAGAAGAAAAATAGACTAGACTACCATGGGCAAATGAAGACGACTTAACAAAAACTCCACACCACTGGCCTTTGGCGTACATGTCAGATAAATTAAAGTACAGCTTAAAGAGCAAGGCAGAATTTCTCCTGCTTTATGATTAGGAGCTTCAGCTCCTTAGTTTTGTTCATTTGCTTTGGAAGTAATATTCCAAGATCCAAGTTACATAACCTGTGCACTCTTGGTAATTAAATTTATCTACCTGAGGCTTCAAGGAGTTAATCGAAGAATACAGGTGGCTTTGCTGGGTACCACAGTCTTGGAGGGTTGACCATGAAATACAACAATACATGCAACAGAGTATTTTACAACATCTTAAATAGTTACACTCTTCACATGGCAGTACCTATGTGTGCTTTACACCTCCACATTTTGGCACCTAAAGAAACACACTGCAAAAGCATGGCCATGATGCCAGTTAAGAGTGAAAGTGGTGGCACCAGGAAATAAAATCAGCTGCATTAACTAATGAGTGCTAGCATATTAATTAGTATCTGAGCATCTTTTGTACACTGTCTCCTCTCCCCTCCATTCCAGTAGGGTTACCCAGTGCCGTTTATACCACGGACCAGACATGTTTTTGAAAGCTGCATTTGTTAATGTCACCTCACCCTCCAAAGTTGTAAACCAAGTTTGTGCAATTTGGTGTGGACTGCTCAACCTTGGCCTCCCTTTCCAGCAGAGGGGAGGGAGAGAGGGGACAGAAAAGCTCTCCCAATGTCAGCACTTAACTTTCTCCTCTGAAGTCTTCACACCTGCATCTTTTAAAATTACAGGTTTTAAGTGACAGCAATACTCAATGCCTTCATAACTCTGTAAAACAAACTCCCATACTTTCTATGCTTAGAGAGCTTCCATAAATCACACTATTAAAGCTGGACAGTGAAACTGGTTCAAATGCTATTTCAAAGCACTGAAGATGCCTCATGAGGTACTTTATCATCTATCTCATCTTAAGCATAAATTTATCACACAAACAAAAAATAGTACCAGAATACACATGTACACTGCTTATAAACCTCAGCCTGTACAAGCCCTTCTAACAGGAGGAAAGCTGTACTATCTTACAGACAATTAATGCATCTTTGAATTCATGTGTTTATTTTTTGAAAATCACTAAGCCTTTTCAATTTATATGTTAAAGAGAAAAAAAAATCAAACCTTTTGGTAATCAATAGACCCCCCCAAAGACAGAGAGCATCTATTTAGTAAAATAATAGCTATCCCAGCTGGTTTTGGCACACCTAGCTGGATACACCTATGCCAGCTGCTGCAGTCAGATGCAAATCAAGGACAGACTTTCCCCTGTTTTCCATCACAGCCAGAATTGCTATGCTTAGTCACTTATCATAACAGAAACACACACTTAGGAATAATTACTAAAAAACACCTTACTCTCTACTTTTCACCAGATTTCATTGTGCAGATTAATCAAAGCATAAAACCTAATGACAGGTTAAACCTTGGACTTAGCTGTTTTCAGAAGGACACTTGCTATGTGCTGACACACCTGCTTTCTTGCCTCTTCTGTATTTCTGCTGTTCATCTATCACAGAAACAATCCTATTCTTGTCTTGTGGAAACAGGCTCTGGAGAGAAGTGAAAAATATTTTAACAAGCAGCCTTTTGGCTCTGTTCTATTCAAAGGAGCCATACATTTAGGATAACGCTCAGGCAATTTTCTTTTCTACCTAACTTCACATTGTAATTTTGTGAAGAACACATTTAAGCAGGTATGTTCAGCCCTATGGCCTTTTGATCCTAGGTAAATTGTTGGGTTTTTAAAAAATGGCTACACATTTATGCATTTCTATTTTACAATAAGAAAAAAGCCCAGTCTTCTGAATAAGTCTTCCCTCAAAATTATGGTCCACCACCTTAACTTGTGGCTTGTTTTACAATGAACACAGAATGCAGCACTTTTTATTTTCATTGTTTACACAGGACATGCCATCTTAAACAGAGTTTACATTCTTCTGTGATAGCAACTGCTTTTCAAAAGGTGTATAACATTATTTCCACTCACAACTTGTTTTTCTTGTAAAAAAAAAATCCACAAGAAATAAGTTGCATAAATGTGAAATTTTTTAAAAACACACATTATTCCTAGCAAAAAAAAAACCCAAAACCAAAAAATAAAACCACCACCACCACAAAACAAACAAGCACCCCCAAACCAAACCAACCAACCAAAAGTTCAACTAGAACTTATTAGCATTACACTGGGTTATTTCAGGTCAAATAGTAACACTTTGATAGTTGATAGCTAAATAAAAGTATTTCTGATTATAAGATTTACACTTGCAGCTTAAAAAGAAGTACAAGCAGAATCTTTTTGAGAAATTGATGTTCTAGCTATCAATTTTTTTTGAGAGATAACTTTAAAGTTTATATCTGATATGAGCGGAAGCAAACACATCTGGTTTTCAAGGTACATTGCAAATAATAAGTTCAACATTTAACAGACATATAAGATATATTCATAGATTTTGAATTATTTAAATATATCAAACAGACTTTCTTCCATGGTTACAAAAATTTAGATGATCACCTCCCTGTTAAAAAGAAAAAAAAAATACCAAACCAACTCATAAATCTTCAAATTTTAATTTTTAGCACATTTCAGTGCTTATGGGCTGGAAACCTAACAGCACTTAGGTGTATTCTGTAACTTGGTTTGGCTATTGTTGAAAAACCACATTTGTGACCAGGTTTTGACTTTTACTCTCCCTGTCACCAGTCGAAAGCAAAAAAAGAGATCCAGTTCAGCTCTTCCAATTCAACCAGTCTGGCAAGTGGAAATTCTGATATACTAAGAATTTTACACAATTCTGCAGAACCCAATAGCAAAGCAGAAGCCTACAAAGATGTTAAATCTTTCATCTACTAGGATTTGATATCTGCATTATTCTTTCACCTACAGATTCCTGTAAGATATCACTGAAGGACAAATAAAACAATATGAAAAATTCAAGTCAGCAGATGAATATGGAACTTTTCAAAATATTAAGGAACTGTTAAATGCACTCAAGTAAAAAAAAAAAAAAGAGATTTTATATTTCAGGTTTCTGGAAAGAGAAAGTGGGTTAAATGTAGGGTATGTATGTACCTACACACCAGTTTATGTCTATGTTCATTCACACTATAAATACGGACAGATTTCACAAAATCTTCTTTTCAATATCACACATATTACTGAAACATCAAATTAAAAAAAAAAACGAAAGAGGCACCATGCTCCTCCCCAGTTAGTGAACTCATTACAATTTCTTGATATTTCAGCCTTCAAGTTCCCTTTAAGTGCATGAAGAGAAGATGAGACACAATAGCTCTGGCTTGGGTTCTGATTTCAGCTGCAGCTGCATAAATCACTGAAATCTGAAAGTTATTCCAGACTCATACTAGAGCAACTAAGATCTGGCTCTACATTTTTAATGTCGTCATGTATATTTTTAAAATCACAGTGGAAAATTCTGTTATGGCCACCAGAAAAAAACATTGAAAGCTGATTATTCCAAATCTCTATGTCCTTGCTTCCCTCCCTGCTCAAGCCAGTCAGAGCCAACAGAGCATTCTCTTTCATGCTGCATCTAAATGTATTCTCTTAAATACACCAGACAGTTTTCATGTAAAGCAGGGTGAAAGACTTTTTATGTAAACCAAATACCTTAATTTGAATAATTTACTGATAGGAAATTTATATGTTCTATATCCAGAGTAACAAGCAAAGTATCAACAGAAAGCCACAGCCAAACTATGAGTATTACAGAAAGGAAGGTCTTTTGGCTAAAACTCTGAATAAAGAACAAGGACACATGCCATCAAAAAATAAAACTCTGTGCATCAGGAAAATTGCTTTCAAACCTTTAAACCATTTCTATAGTATTTTGTGATTAAATAATATTACATTGTGTAAAAAAAAAAAGATTTTTTTGAGTATAGTTACATGATCTAACACCTATGATATGCAGTTCAGGTTTTCATGAAATATGAAGTTTTAAACTCTGCTAGGTAAAACACTGAAGTTACATAACACATTATGACAAACTGTTCTGACATAAAGGCAAATACTTGTAGTTCATTAACACAAGACAATTACTGCATTTTCTGTATCATTAGGGTGTCAGTATGCAAGGCACCATAAAGCCTAAATAGGGCAGCAATTCAAAGTGGTAACTCTGCCTTCCTGGGGCTAGTAAGTTTCCTTTTTTGATTTTATTCATATCTAACCCAGGTGCCCAGGTAAGCAGGTGGAAGTTGGACAGCAGTTCTCTCATCTGATGCTTTCCTCTGATGTATACAGTGCACGTAGATAACTGGTTAATGAATGCTGGTTTTACCTACAGATCATCTAGCACACCCAAGCTGTTCTCTAACATCCTTGAAGATCAAAATGAATTCCAAAACAGACTAAGTTTCAAACTTACACAGTAAACAATTTGATGTCCACATCCTTTGGGAGCAAAGGATGACAAAACTCCCACAAATTTGCCCAAAAGTTTCTCCTGCCTTCAGTCTTATCCAAGCAACTTACAGAACTCTCTCTGCTGAGTCCCTTTCAGACTAACGAATTCTTTGTTTCACAACAAACTCAAAGAGATCTAAGTAATTTTGCTGATTTATGCCCAAACAAGCCAGCACAGGCAGGTTTAAAGCAGAACAGCTCAGGAGGGAATGTCAGAGGCCCAGGCCCACCAAGGTAAAACATGGAATTTTACCTAAGACTTTGTTACTGAATTACAGCACATCTGCTCCCTTGGCTGACCTGCATTTTCACTCTAGGGACGGGTACTACAGGAGTAGCTGCCTCTGAACTAACCACAAAACCTGCTACTAAATCCACCTTCTATGGGCATTGCAAAATAACTCCCCCTCTATGCACAGTTAGCATAAAAATTCACCAATTTCCACAGAAAAATTGGAAATTGGACTGATAGTGACACCTTTGAGAGTCTTTTGTGGGGTTTTATGACACACCAGCCTTATATATCTGGGGAATAAATAAACTGAACAAACACAGTAATAATTTTTAAGTGGTTCTTTAAGATATTCTACATGTATTGTAAGTTGAAATATGAACTTACAAAGTGCTTCTGAGATTCTAACCTTCAGGTTTAATTGCATGAATTAAAAAATTGTTATCATTTGGCACCCAATGGCGAAAACAAAACCACCATTTTCTGTTTTGGAAAAACAAAACAGATTTTCCTTTCAGCTTGTTTTTCATGAAACATAATGCAGGAAGAAGCAGCTTTAAACTGCTGCTTTTAAGTGTCACTTGCAGGCACGGCTACTTACAAAATTAAACCCATAATACATTGTATTACAAATGCAACTCCAGGTCTCTTGGGTATTAACCTCATGTTCTAAACACAATTTAATTTGGCTCTGCTGCCTGTCAGAAAACTGAGAAGAGAAAGCAAGACTTCCTAACTTTTCCACTACAGCACAGTGATCAGTCCTTCTAAGAATTTGCTATTCCACTATACTCAAAATCACTGTGTGCAAATACCAGAATTACTCCTTTTCACTTTCTATTTTCTGTTCAAAAAACTATGGGACAGCAAAAAGCAGTCAGTGAAGAAAGTATGAAAACACATATCTAATCTACTTGGTTTTAGAGATGTCAGCATATTTTTATCTGTTATTACAGATCTGCAATCTTCCATACTGCTCAGATACCACAACTTCTCTCTGCATTTCAAATGTTAGCATTGTTAGGGCTTCTGTTACCGTGGCATGAAGCACCTGAAGACTCAGCCTGCACCATACCAGGGGCTGCACCTCTCTGGAGGCAGACTGCCACAAACCCTTGTAAAACAAGCAAGGCAGAGGGACAAAATGAAAGGCAAAAAACCATTTCTTCTTCCACTTTTTCTCCCCACTTCCCTGCCCCCAAAGAAGCCATGGGAAGCAGGATCCGGTGAGCAGACCCTGACGTGGTTTGGAGGTGAGGAGCTGTACCATGGAGCTGGGAATGCCACTGCGGACAGGTTACACCTGCTGCTCACCAGCAGCCTCAGCTGCACACAGAAACCTGGAAACCTCACTCTTTAACGTGATCTTTCTCAAATCCCGGCCTGAAATTGCAGAAGGGGGCACACCCATCTCTAACAAAGAGTCAGAGACTGAAATCACCTTCTCCAGTAAGATTAACCCAGGAATTAAATTGTAAATGTGCTACTGCTGTAGTACCTTGGTTGGCTTGTTTTAAATGGTGAAAAGGCAGCCTGCAGGAGATGAGAGGGGCTAAGAGGCAAGGACAGATCTCTTCCTAGGGACAGCACGTTTCACAGATTCAAGAGATCTTAAAACCTGTTAAGTCCTGGGCTTGCAGCCACAAGTGCTGTGAGCACATAAAGGCCAGCTCTGGAGGAGTCCAGACAAAGCAGACAATAAGAGAAACAGCTACTTCATGCTTCTCCAGGTCTGGCTTACAAAAATGACATTTCCCTGTAAGTTCTCCTGTTAGCAAATCCCCATGGATGCTGCTACCAAGGGCTGATGAAAAATGAAGCACGAGGAAGGAAGCAGAGTCTGCATCCGTTGGTGTACGATGATCAGCCATAAGCAAGAGATGTACTTGCTCGTCAGGTCTGAACACTCACCACAAAACCTCATGCTTTTCATCAGTGTAAAAAGTGTACAGCTGGTAAAGCTGCTCCTGGACCGTATTATTTTCAATAGGGAGGAAGAAATAAATGTAGCAGAAACTACAGAACGATAAGCCTTAATATGCAATAGATATTTTACTTCAGTTAAAAATTAATAAAGAAAATTTATAAATCAGGGTCCTTCTCAAATAAGTTAACTCATTCAGAGATATATTTCCGTATGAGCAAAACAGCACAGACATTAACATGAATTCAGAGAGTTAGGATTGCTTTTTGGGTGATCAAGGTGACATATAATGAAGAAATCTGATTTCCTGAATTGCCCCTTAGTCACACCCTGAGAAGATATCCAGCTTGGCATCCCAAGGCTAAGCACACCAATTGCACTGCTTCTTAAGACTATTATGTCTCTGCACAGCATAAGATCCCCCCAAAATTCTGTTATTATGGGTAAGTGAGATTCTGCGATCTGGTACAAACCTATAAAATTCTTTATTCATCATATCAGAAATACAATTAATATATTTGGAGATTTTAAAAACCCAACAAATCAAACACCTAATATCCCAAATCTACCGCAACTCAGCAATTTCAGAGCTGAAAGTTGTCAAATAAATTTTTTTTTATTATTATTTGAAGACATCTCTGAGGATATCCTAAGAGAAAAGGAAACAAAATCCTTCTATGCCCTTAGAAATTTAATTTTTTGAATCAAAACTTTTGAACAAGGATTTGTAATAAGGTATTTAAAATCTAGTTTAACCTTGTCTGTGGATTTCTTCAGTTTGCTCCAGGAATTTAGACCACTCATCCTGGAAAACAAGCCAAATACAGCCAGTTGAAAATCACAGGCCCTTAGATGTCAAACAGACATATGTGCTGTAAATTAAAAGCATTTTCCCCAGCTTTAATAAGGTGTCATCAGGCAAATCCCCAACTATAACAGGATCCACAACACAAGTTGTTGAAAACTGCAATCTCCACCCTTCCCTCCCTTTTCTTTCCTGCCCAGTTGCAGAGGAGTGCAAAGCACTAAGTGTTCCCTCTTCGTGTATATCAAATAAAAGTTCAGGATGTAGCTTAGCCCACATTTCCCCAGTTAGAAACTAATCTGACTTGGACACATCTCCATCTGAAAGAAACACGTGACAGGACATTGTGGGGGAAAAAAACTGCTCAGGGGACTCACCACAGACCCAACCCAGGTGCTTTTTCCACTAACGCCAGTTCTTCCCTTCCCATAATCTCACGGCACTCTAAAAACTGAGTGTTACTCAGTAACAAATAAAGGTGAGCTGTGTAAATAAGTGTGTAAATAGGTTGGGGATTTTTGTTTGGTTTTGGGGGTTTTTTTGCCATTAAACACACGTGAAATCTTCCATGTCACATGAAAATGATCAGCAAACAGTTTTTCAAGGGAAGAAAGTAATAAATTACTTCCTTACTATGCTTAGTTGTCATGTCTCCAGAAGCTCCATTAATGCTCCCAATACTCCTCTGGTTTTCCGCTCATTACCTAAAATGCAAAAGGCCTAAAAAAGGCCAAAAATGCAAACAGCACTCTGCTCAAAACAGCTTGCTCTTGCCAAGCACAGAAGCAGAGCTCTCAGTTCTTCTGCTGTTCATCACTTATAACTTTGTTTTATATGGTTTTTAGAGGAGGTGGGAATACAGATCAGCATGAGCAGAAGATTAGCCAAAGACACATCTTTAGGATTAGCCAGCTCTGGGTAGATGAGTACCCACCACGCCCCTGAACATCCTGCAGAATCACAGACTCATCACAAAGTCTGGGCTGAAGGGGGTTTGGAAACCATCCAGTGCAACCTTCTGTTTAAAGGAAAGAGCAGACCAGGTTATGCATGGCCCTGTCAAGCCAATTCTTAACTATTTACAGTGAAATGTTATGTGTTTATCTAATCCTTTTCAAATTAGGTAACAAGGGTAAGAAGAACACTCAACACCCGATGGGTAGTGACTTTAATGGAGACCTTTAATTTTGACTGATTTTCATATATTAAGTTTTTTTTTTCCTTCAAGGAATGATGACTTCTAATACAATTTCAAGACAGAAAGCAAATGCAAGGTTAAAAAGTTGCTCCAAAATCACCCAATACCCTCTAGATTTTTCTAATAAGATGGAGATATCTAACATTAAAAATGCAGTTCCAGAGATGTCACCAAAGCATCCTAGAGACCTTGTATTCCAGTTGCCATTTGGTGTAAAACCCAAGCTGCAATATTGTTTTCCAGCTACAGACAGAAAGAAGCTGGTGAGCTGTTTTGCAATTATTGTGTGACAGGAGTAGAATACCTCGTTTGTGCTGGACTTGGGTCTATCTAAATCTTGCTGCTATCAATCAGCTTCAGTGTGTGCTGGATCAAATGCACACCTGAGAATTTAAGCAATTTAATTAAAGCTTTGTCAATCCCAAAGTTTTCTCAAGAAGCATCTTGCCATTAACTGAAGAGGACAGGTTGTTCTTTTAAAGTTGTAAGGCTCTCCCTGGAGGACCATAGCAAACATTTTAGGTCCTTAATCTACAGCTAAGGTTAATCTGTTTTAACAATATCCTAATCAGCCAAGATGTGCCGGATATTGATGAGAAAGTAACAGAACAGAGCCTTGATTAACTGAAAGGCAAATTAAGTTTTCAGCTGAATTCTGGGACACGGGAAAAACAACAAGTGGAAGAAGGAAGAAAATTTGTCTCCTGAAGAATAAGGAAAGATCTGAAAATCTAACTCTGTGCAGAACAGATAACTGCAGGAGAGGCATTTGGACAAAGAAGGATTACAACCAATCAAAACTGGAAGGCTCAAAGGGTGCTTCCATTAAGAAACTCAATATCAGATTAAGGCCACAGGGAAGAAAGACACTCTGAATGTGCGTTTTATTAAAAGGAGTATTTTAAGAGAAAAAGAAGTGAAAGAAATGTGACTTCAAGTTGTGAAAGAAGGCTTCCTGCCTGCCCTGAACTCTGCAACTGATTGCTAAAATAGGTGCTATTTGCCCTTTGAGTAGCCTCCTCTGTGCATTTTATCAAAGACTTTTGGTGGGAAACCAGGATCACCACCTATTTGTTAGGAAGAATTACAGCAGTACTGTTAGATATGCCTGCACCAGCAGTCTCCAAAACACAGTAGCAGCTGCTGAGAGAGAACCTCATCCCTTGAGGCTGTGATTAACTGTTCTGAACCTCATGCTGGAAAGCAAAAGAAACAGACCCTGCAGCCAACATATGAAGTCAAGAACTTAACAGTTGATCATCAAAGAAATTCTCATAAACATATGCAGACAGGGCATGATCTGCATCATTACATGTATATGGGGAAATGTTAGAAGTAATATTTCTTGTAACAAACTGCAACAACTCAAAGGAAACAGCACCAAAAGAAGTGTGAGGGGAAAAAAAAATGCTGATTTACTATTTAAGCAATATTCTAGATGGATCTAAAATTTGCTCATTTGCTGTTCCTGTTAGTAAAGGTTCCTTTCATAAATATTACTGAAAGAAGCATAACATTGGGAAAAAATTACCAGTAAAAAAGGTGAGGAAGCAGACACAACTGAATAACAAGGAATTAAAATTTAAACAAGAGCAAAAAATTTAAACTGATTTTTAACTGAACTGAAACTGATTCAATATTGAACACTGGCAAAATTAACATGGCCCATCAAAATTGTTTTACATGATATAAAAAAAAAAAGAACATTGAAAAAAAATTAGGAATCATAATTTCTTCTGACTCTATTAAGTCATTAAATCCTTTGTGGATCTTAAGCTTCCTAATCTGTAAAGAGATGTTTGATACTATGAGCCAGTAAAAAATTCTTTGTTTTCTTAGAAAATCATCAAAACCAGTATCTTTTGTATCTCTCCAAACTGCAGTTTAGTAAGTAGGGCTTTCTGAATGTTGTTGCCCATATGTCTTAGTAATGTCAAAATCCCCTTTGTTTTTTAGCGTACACATTAGTTTTGATTCATGAACACTCCTTGAGCTGAGAAAAAGTTGTTTGTACCCATATCTGAAGCATACAGAAAACCTACCCAAGAAATGCAGCTCAATACACTATCACTAACACTCCTGGCTTGTCTATTCATGCTGTAAAATTTCCATTTCAGCTCCTCAGCAACTCCCACTTCTCTCTCTTTAAAGGTAAGTATTATCAGAGCTAAGTATGCTTTTCAAAAATTTGACTGATTTCTTGTATGCTGACATAAAGCTTACCAAGCATCTGTTACTAAAACACAGCCCTAAAGTCATAAACTCAGGATATTTATCACACTGTGTTTTTGTTACCCCCAACAGAACTATCTGTAGCCATTCTCTGACTCTAAGAAAAATTAATAAAGCAATAAACTCAGGTAAATTTGATTTTACCTAACTGAAATCACATTTATGTGTGCGTTTTTATGCCACTTCAGCATCACCTTTATGCTCAGATGAGGGGAAAACAGCATTTCTGGGGAGCTAACAAAGAACAGTCTTCCTCACATCGAATCATGCTCTCTTGATTGTGAGCAGATGCTGTTTAGACAGCTGACTCAGATGTGCACCTGCCCAAGTGGTCAAATAAACTCCTGTGATTACTGTACTCAAAATATTTGGGAGAAAAAAAATTTCAAACAGTCGACACTATTTTTAAGGAAGTTATCAACAGAAGCTGACAGTCAAATATTCTGTGCATAAGCTTCAACTGTTCCAGCTCTGCCTTGGACAGGAACATTTACAAAGGCAAAGCTACCAGAAGTCCTCCCTAGAGAGCAGGGATACCCAGCAAATGCATGCTGGCCACTGCTGCAGGTCTGCACGTGCAGGTCTCTTCCCTTAGGTAAAGTGACTTTGGATACCTGAGGAAGTCCCAACACACAAAATAACAATATAGCATAATGGAGCCTCAAGGACCATTCAGATATTTATCAATATTTGGTTCATATGGTTGCAAAAAAAAAAAAAAAAGCATCCTCATTTCTGTCACACTGGCACAAGTACTCATGCTGATTTTGTAGTCACTGGTTTGCAAGACAAACTGCTGAATAAGCAGTTTTGGTATTTTACAATTTTTTCAGACAAAAAGTAAAGGTTTTCTGGTAAAAATGCTGACATTAACATGCTCCAAGCATTACCAGTATTTTTAAAGTGATAGACTAGAGGAAAAAACAATATTTGCAAAATCATGTAATAGATCAGTGCTGAGAGCATTACTTTTCACAGATATCATAAGTGATTGATTTCTTTCCCCAAGATTGGAAGATATTTCCCAGTCACTGCATACAGAGAAAACACTGCACAGGCATTTAATCTAGTCTCTGGTAATAAAACATTCAAAATGTTTAGAGGATATAACAATGACACCAATGCATGAAACTTTATTTCACAGAGACGTTGATATTGAGCAAACTGCATATAAAGATTCTCTAGATATCTCAATTAAAAACCCACAGAATTTTTAAAAGGTACCACCACCACCATAAATCACCAAGATTTTAAAAAAAGCACGCAATGGTTTATATTACTTTGTGAAGTTAATTTAATAGCTTCAACAAATAATAACGAGAATTTGAAACAATTTTTCTTGTTAACAACTACCAAACTAATTCCCTAGCAAACTTTTTTGACCCTTAAAACAAGTAAATAAATTTATATGAGAAAAAAAGCTGTTTATAGTTTTAAGAGTGTAACAATTGAGAACTTGTGAGCTGATTTTTCGAGCCTGCTCCTGTGAGAAAGATAGGATTAACAAAAATAAAGTCTCTTCTTCTTTGTGTTCTCCAACACAAGAAAAAGAGAGAGGTAGAAAGATACACTAATTCATAGAAAGGGCACAGAGTTTCAGGTTCAAGGGATGAATCCAATTTTTTTCTCTTTTTTTTTCAGATAAAATGTATTTAGGAATATTTTGTCAAGACTAACAAGTTTAACAACACTGTTTAATATTTATCTATTTATTTCTAGCTACCACCCCAAGCAGTATAGTGATCCTCCCCATGCTCTCCCCTAAGCATTTTAAGCTGCCAGTCCTAATCTTTTACAGAGCTGTTGTCTCTTTGTGATTTCATAATAATCTTCTCTTGATGATCTAAAATCACTTTCTGATACACATAATTTTTAAAATTTCCTGGCATTTCTTCAAGGAAGTCTTCTGTCAGAATCACTTAAGATTATCTCCCACAGTAATGAAGAGCTGAGGGAACCTGCTTTGAGACGCAGCCAAGAAACTTCTAGTTTCAAAGTTTAAATGTGCCACTTAATTGATTGTAATACGTTCTTTTCTGCAGACTGTGCTAACACACCTTTGTGTTGCTAGTGATCAGTACTACTTGAAACCTTTGCACTTTGGGGAGAGATGATGGGGGAAAGGACCTGTACTTTTGACTATCCAGCTACTCTGCCTCCTCAGGATATAGATATCTGGATGGATATCTATCAGCTCCACTGAACAGGGAAATTAGCTGGTGTCTACTGATCTGGAGGAAATGTAGAGGGATTTCATTTTCTCATGTATCTGCACAGAGTGACTGATATCTGTCACTGCTGTCAGTAAATACAGACTTTATTAACCAGTATGAAGCCCTTCACAGGAAAGGATAAATGCTGCCATTATTTTTTCTTTGTGAGATCCCAAAATTACATATAGAAAATTATTGTTGTGCCCCCTTTACAACCATGGATAACTTATGATATAATGTACATGTTATTATGGTACCATGTGTTGCTAATCCTGATGGTAGAGAATAATATCAATGACATGAAGATGGATTTAGCACGTCCTGACCTGCATTTACATCCTACAACAAACAAAATAAAAATTGAGTAGGATTACTTCTAGCATAATCTGTACTACCATGCAAGAATCGAGGTTGGAAAAGAGCAGAGTTGGTGCAGATTATATCAACATACCGTATTAAAGTACTCTGGACATGTACTACCTCCAGAGTTTTATTTCATTCTTCCCTAAATCTTTGCAGTCATTTTGTGAGAATTGTGTGTGAGCCAAGAGCAAAAAAATCCTTGTTGCAACACATGTTTTACATCGCCTCTTCAGTCAGCATGAAAGCTGTCTTTGTAAGGTACACGACAACACACTGTAAAGGTTTAGCGGTGCAACTTTACCCTGGATTGCTTCCATTGCCATATTCAGACTCTAAATACGGGAGATGAGGTGCAGCAATAAGTACAGTGTCTCCCTGAAGGGTTAGATGCACAAAGAGGAGGTGGCGTTTTTCTTCTATGCTTAGGGAAAATCTCTTGAGGACAGAACAGAAGATAATCACAAAGGCTGACAGACCAGGATACAGTGGGTTTGAATAGGCTTTTATTTTTTGCTGTACAGATAACTGTTTTAAGTCAATTCTTTAAGGTCATTAAAATTAAACATTTTATTTAAAACTCAAGAAAACATGCTTTTGAACATAAAATGAGCCAACACACCAGGGGCTACCTCTGCCACTCCCAGCCCTTCAATTCCAGTACCATGGGAAATGCAAAAGGAAATCAGAGGAGGGAAGAGACAGTACTATACAGAGACTTGGGACACTGTTGTCTTCTCATGTCATAAGAACTCTAGACTAAAAGTCATCTAACTTTATGGAGCAACTTATTAAAAAAAAAAAAAAATTGGGAGCACTTTTGAGCATATTTGTTGCTCCCTCAGAGATGCCAGAAAGTAAATTAAGGGTGCATACTTACTGGCTCACCAACAGGAATTAACTTCTCATGCAGGCCAACTTGAATGATCAATGCTCCAAGAGCAGGTGTCAGAAAGCCCTGAAGGTCTCCTGCTGGTGAACTTCAAAAGCATAACTAATCCTGCCTGTTTCTGGTAGGAAGTATTCACCCTCCCAGCTCCACCGGGGAGGAGATAAAGGAAAAGCATCAGGTCACAGAAGCATCAAGCACCTCAGCAGGGAGTCCTGTGCTTCCTGTCTCGTTTTCTAGCTCTTAATAGAACACTGATTTACTTGCTATCTCTTCTCATCAGCGGATCCCAGGCCATGCTTCTTCATCATAAAATTTCCAACATTAGAGTGGGAAAGGCAAGAAAAAAACCAAACAGCTCATGCAGCCGCATGCCCTCTTCCTCCTGCACTCTGCCCTCCCCAAGCAACAAACGACACTCTGAACAAAATGAAAGCCACTAACTTTTCTGGGGATGCTTCTGTTGCACCCACCAGAAGCACATAGACATTCAAAGCAGAGAACAAGGCCAGAGGTTTCACCTGATCTGGGGAAACCGGCTCTGGAGAGATTCATCTTAATTAATTGCATCCTGCTTTATAAATCCAGCAGACAACGTAACACATGTGCCACACTGGTTTCAACAATGCTGGAGAAAATGAAGCAGCTGACGAAGGGGAAAAAGATTGCCTTTTCAACCTTTTGCCATTTGAAATTAATTGCAAAACATGTACTGGTGTACTGTAAAAAAGCTGAAGTCAATATAAAAATTTGCAAACGTAAGGACCCTCATGTATTTGATATACACTTAATACAATTTTATTTTTAAATAAAAAATATTTTTTGTAATTAACCAGTTTACAGGAATTTTTGCTACATCTACATAAGATACCTAAATTAAAAAAAAAAAAGAAGTATTAACATTTCTGTTTTTCAAGCACAAAAGCTGAACAAAATAAAAATAGAAAAACCAACTGTTTAATGCAGATTTGAGCTGAGAGAGCCTGGAGTTCATATCCAGCAGAGTAATGAACTTGGCAACCTAGCATGGGACACTGAAAGGTCGTACCAGCCCTCATTCCAAGGTGGTTATGTGTGACAGAGATCTCAGGTCACTGGCCTGACACCAGGGGGATGAAGGAAGGGAGGTGCAGCTGAAGGACCTTGAGAGTGCCAGGCTCTGCACTGAAAGGAGACAGCAGCTCTTGGCAGCCCAGCTCTTCCTAATCCCAAAGAGGATGGAAGAGGAATGCAAATGGTGATTCTCTAAGTAATTAGCAAAAGCTAAGTGCTAAGGAAGTTACTACATACTCGGGCATTTTTAAGCGGAAGATAATGGGACCTGACCACTCTGCACTGGTTTCAGCAGTTATCAGGTTCTTTAATTTCACACTCTGTTTCCAATAGAGTAAGTCATTCATTTCTTTCTAAATGGGCCAAATTAGTCAGCTCACAGTGTGTGAAACTTAATTTCAAAATGAAAAAATTACATCCCAGAATACTTAGTTAACCTGTTAACTAATCATATACTGCCTAGAGAACACAGCTTACATATTCATGATAAACTACAAATTGTCTAAAAGCAAGGCTGGTGGAAGACCGGACAACACGTACCCATGTGGCAATAAATCTATTTATGGTGCCAAATTAGTTTTTCAATTGATACTGCAGAGTTCCCAGTAAATCCTGCTCCAGTTGTTCAAAATCGTTATGATCCAGCTTGAGCAGATGTTTAGCAATAAAGCAAAATACTTGGTACCTTATTTTGATATTGAATTCATCTAAGAGTGAGATAAAGCCACTGAAATACAGAATTCCCTCAAAAACCCCTGAACAATAAGTTAAAAAAAATAATGGCATATTTAGAGAATGCTGAATACTACTGTCTTTAGGGATTATATTCCTAATTGCAATTGTCATCGGCTTCTCAGGAAGATCTCATGAATGGAAAGTCTCATGATTGGAATTTGAATGACCAAAAAACTACCAATTTATAAATAAAATTTGTAATTTTTTCTAGAAGACAGACTTTTAAACCATGCCCTCTAAATAATTGTTGCCTGAGACATAAAAGTCCAAGAACAGAAGTCTCTGGTCATGAACCCAAAGGGGAAAAAAAAAACCAGCAAGGGAACAGGCACTTCAACACACTTTTTTGTTTTGTTTTTTCTCCTTAGAAGGCCAAAGCACACAATACCTGCCAACATAATTGCTTGTTTCAATAAAAATACTTAGATGATCCATTTTTCAGTGAAAGTAAAGATTTTTAAAGATACCTGCAGACTAAATTATCAAAAGGCATATAGGATTTTCCTTATATTGATGTTTTCATACAATGTTGTTGGGGTGAGATGCAAAGAACTTATTGCTGGCTAGGAGCAACATCACAGCTACACATTCATATATAAAATAGAGGCCACACTGAGCGAAGATCAACAATTTAGAGCACTCTCCTGATGAAACACAACTGTCTTACCAAAGTATCCACAGCATGCATGAGTGTTCTACCTTGTCTGCTTTAAATGATTGAAGCAACCTGGCCTAAGTCACTCCTTCTCTGAAAAACGCACAATTGAGAAATGGTTCTTAGTAAATGGGGAAGGGGAATACTGAATGGGAAGTTTCAGTGCTCTGCATATATCATTCATACCAAATTGCCTTTTTATGAAAGTGGACTTGTCTGTATTTGAGAATTCATAGAGTCACATTACAGATCTGCACAGAGACCCTTGGAGGTTTGGTTACAAAAGCCAGACATAGTATTGTGTATTCCCTGATGACAAGAAGTCAGCAAAGCCTATTACATCACTTCAAAGTGGTAAAGCAAATGCAGGGAAACCCCTGAAGTGATCTGATAAATGATTTTGTTAGTTAGTTTGGCACCAGCATGTCTGGTATCTAATGCTTATGATACAGAGCCCACCAAGTACATGATACTAGATTCCTGCTATTTTGTGTCAACAAGAAATGTATGCTGTGACAAAGGTCTTTGTAGCAAAATATGGGAGGAGAGAAAAGTCAGAGTGGAACACAATATATTTCCAAATAAGTAAGGAAATCAATGAATTGTGCTAGGATTGACTATTGCTAACAAGCTACCATTAGGGAGAAAACCTCACAATTCAGATTACAACTCCAAGCATATCACATTTCACTACTAATACTTGGTTTTCAAACATAATTCACTATTGGACAAGCCCCCTAACCAGGGTATCAAAAGATCTTTTTCTTCTTTTATGATACATTTCAAGCAACCTTCAGGTATATCCAGTATCAAGACTATGAAGGAAGAAGGGAAGCAAAGGAAGGACAATAATCCAGAGAGTGACCTATTTCACAGAATCATCACAGAGTAATTCAAGTTAAACAGGATCCCAGGAGATCTCTAGTTCAGCTCCTCTGCTCAAACCAGAGTCAGCCATAAGACTGCACGAGGCTCCTCAAGGCTTTATGTGGGCAGAATCATAAAAGCCCCTCCTCCTTATAAAAACAGGGTCCTCACCACAAATACTCCAGTTTACCCACATCTGTCTTTTATCTACAGGCCCAAAATCAGGTGCAGTATTCCCAGTGTGGTCTAGGACTACCAATTCAAGGGAGTAGCTGCTTCACTTGACCTGGTGCCATTCTGTTAATGCAGCCCCAGACAGCACCTGCCTGCTTGTGGGCAGCTCATCTGCTGAGACCTCTGGGAGATCTCAGTGAAAACTCAGAGAAAGAAAGACTTTGTCTGCCTGAGGACTTCTTACCTGTGTGCACTGTTACAACATTGTCTTGTTGTCCTCAACGTCCCTTCCCACTTTCAGCTCCAGGTGAGCTTTGGCTTTCCTAGCACCATCATTGTGTGATGATGTGGCAACAATACTGAATCCCTCCCTTTGCAGCCAGCTGCTGCTCCCTAGTTCTGCCCACTCAAAATGAAGCCTAGTTGTGATCTACTTACTTTATTTGCTGGCTAACAGGCAGAATGCCCAAAGGAGGGGAGGAAAGTATCAGCATGAAGAACTTGACAAGTAACTTGAAATCCCTTCACAATCTTGAGCTCCATCATTTCATTGTTGCTTCAGTCATTGATTACACCACCATTTTTTACTTTGTTCAGGATCAGGAAAATATTACTCCTAGCTGGTCCATTCGTGTGTTAACAAAAAAAAGGTGATTTTCAGTCCACTTCAATATCAATTTTATAATTTTAAGGTATTACGTCTGGTGTAAATGATGGATTTTGTGAAAAAATGCATTTAAACTGCCTCTAGACTTTGAAGTCTCTTAGTACTCGAATGATTAGGTTACCTACTTTGCTCAGCTATAAACTTGGGCCAGTAAGAACTCAGATACAGAGTTGCATTTGATAGCAGTGGTCACTGTACCCAGACTTATGGCAGTAATAAGCCTTTCAATGTCTGGAGATTATTCTAACTATTAGAAAGATAATTTAATATGAACTTGCAGGCTAAGAAATAGTTCGGTATTGAAGCTTATGGCAAAGCACAGGAAAATAAAGCTTGAGCTGAAAAATACTCTCATCAGTATTTTAGCTCTTTTTACTTAGTTTATCTAAAGCAACCAGATGCGTGCAATGAATAAAAATGTCTACTTTGCAGCATTTCAGCCAGTATTAGAAAAACATACACTTGAGGACACAAATATTGGCAGAGGGAATCCTCTGCCTCAGTTTGGATATAAGGCAGTTTTGTAGGTCATGCTAAACTTCAAAGAACAAATATAGAAGTTGCCCAATTCTTCTTTTTAATAAACAACACTTTTGAATGAGAAAGGCAAAAGGAGACTATTTATTTCAAAGTTAAAGCACTCTATAACCACTTTTACTATTAGCAAAAGGCTTTTCCCCACCCCCATGTCTAGACAGCAGTTTTTTGTGTGACAGATACCAAGCAGCCCAACCTAACTGTCAGGCAGAACTAGTAACATCAGTCTTTTTCAGCAGTGTCATCCTTGATACTTTTTTTGGATGAGGCTTCCATTTAACATATTCAGCTGTATCTGATGTAGCTGACTGTCTGCTAGGACAAAGACAGATAACCCCTCTATATTATCCTGTATGGGAGTTGCATTGATTTTGCAATATCACCTATTCACTGTTTCAGTTCATGGTCTGGCATTTTTGTCAGTACTGGCAGTTACTTCTCATTCCCCTCCTGTGAAGAATCCCCATCTATCATCCTGCTGGATGAAAGCCACAATAGGTTTTGCTCACCTACAATAAACACTGGCAAATATTGAGCCTGGTGTCCTATAGGAACAGAGCTTATGTAAACATGGTGATCTGTGTACGTGTCCATCCATCAGCTGAGCCCTAATTATTTTGGCCTGAAAATATCTTGGAGCTGATACACAGCCTCAAGATTCTTCAATACTTACAATTTTCTCATTTAACAGAGATAAGGACTATAAGGAAGCCTATATTTAATTTATTGTCTTCCCCTTCGGTTAATTAATTCATGTGGCTGATTCTCCTTGAATGAAGGTCAGGGTTATCATGGATATGACCTCAAGGTTTCAGGAGTTTGAGAAGGCAGAAGGGAGGTATGAGATACAATGCTGATTGAAAAGAAACTTTCTGCTTGCAGATGAACACGTTCACATGTTAATCAGTATATTCTACCCAACAAGGTCAAGATGAACAACAGAAAGTCCTGAGTTGTACTTTCTGGGAAACACTACCCTTGATCAGAACATTTTTGTAAGAGACCTCTATGGAAAGGGGATGTAGTATTTATTTTATCTCCAAGTTAATTCAACCTGATCCATTTTCTCAAAGATTTCACTGACCCACACTCTTGCAATCCTCCCACACAAGCCTGTGTGTCCGAGTGGTCTGGCGACACCTGTGTGCAACACTGATTTCAGTGCAACATTCTGTATTATCATTCTCACGTAAACAGTTGAGGTAACACTTGTTATGACACTGTCCTTTGCTTCAAAGTGTTGCTTACTTCAGCCCTCATAAATCTTGGGACAGGTGGCTACTTGCTGGCAATTTCTCCTTGTTTGTTTGAAATATGTTTGTTTTTCCTTCATGAAATCACAAGATGAAAAAAATCACATAGATGCTATTTCTGCAACCTTGTTATCATCTTCCTGTTGCCAGCAGAAGACACTGTGTTCTGAGCATTCATCTATGCTGAGGTCCTAGCAGGGCACAAGCCTTCTGGTCTTGACATAAACCATATGTTCATTAATGTTACTACTAGGAATGGTGTCCTGGGAGTAGTTGCGTCTCAAACTACTCCAACTTTGTATGCTGCTAGCAAGACAGGCTGTTCTTACAGTCCTCATCCTGCTCTTTCTTTTGGTGCTCTCACAGAAAGGCAAACGTATAAACAGCTCTTCCACTGGTACATCATTCATACAATCTTCATAAGTGTAACTAAAATCAAAGTATTAAGACTGACATGTATAATTTTCATTTCAAGTTCATATAACTGTTACAAATAAACAAGACTAGCCACTGTTAACATCAGTGTTTGTTACATTCATGTTATTTTGAGGGTATGAATAACATTATAGGTGAGCAAAAGCTTAACTTTGACAAATAGCTTCTTTGTAAAATCACAAAAGTAGAACCTGCCTCTGCCTGTTCTCCTGAACACCTGCAGAAGAACTTCAAGATCTCCTTCTCCTGGTAGTGTGCAAGGGATGGCTCTTTCAGCAGTGTGGCTCACGGAAAGGGTCCCTGCCCACAATAAGGGGTTTGAACAAGACGATCTTTAAGGTCCCCTGCAACCCAAACCATTTTGAGTCTACAATATGATCCAATATCCAAAATGCATCAGTACTTGTGTTTATGTTATTATCTGGAGTGCCAAGATGAAATCCCTCCATGCTTACTTGATCTGCAAGTAGCTTTTTTGTGTTTAGGAAAAAAACCTAAAAAACCCATGCCTCCCATTGTCCTTCTTAATGAAGTACACAACTATTATAACGTAGCTGTATTGGTATTTAAATATGTCATTATTATTACACTTGAAAAGACTTATGATAATGCTTAATGCACAAAAACTTCACAGCATTTACATGACACATCGTTTCCATGTTTCTTGTCCAGTGTTTACAATTTCCTACAGAACTTGTACCTAGACCCTGAAAAGCTGATTAGTCCAATTAAGCTAATAACAATAATAAAAAAAAGCATATCTCAACCTTCACTTGACATTAACAAAAGTGTTTACATGGCACAGTTCCTGGCTTTCCAAGCCAGCAGAGCCTCTGCAACACAACTGATTAATTAAAGAGAGCTGAGAAGTTAACACTGAAGGTTACTGATTAATTGTATGTTAGAGCTGCCTAATCAAGTGCCCAAGGCAATAAACAAATACAAAGATATATTATACACTGATTAACACAATTATTTATGGCTTTACTTTTAACTGGTTGCCTGCCATATAGCGCTCTTTAACCAGAATAAACACTGGGGAGGGTGATCAGGACCACTTACTGTATTTCCTAGTTGGCTGTTAGGGCTGTTTTTCCTGGAAGTAAAACATATGACTATAAATCCTACTTCATGCATGGTCATCACACAGGCATACACACTGAACAAGCAACCACGTTTATCATGTATTTCTGAGTGCTACTGGTTGCTATGCATGTCTCCAAGGGCTGAAACTCAGCATTGCAAACAGCTGCTAACCATCATTAAGAAAAAGCAAGCAAGCTACTCTAAATACTACAGCCCTATTTGAGGGCAAGATATATACCCAGAGATGATCAACAGCTCTTTCTCTTACTCGCATTTCTCAGCTCTAATGGCAAATTTCTCATTTCAGAGATCTTTGCCACTGTCACGAATGCCTCTCTATGAATTTCCAATCCCAGACTGCAGTACTTCTTTGTCTCATAAGGCTATTTTCATGGCCTTCTCTAAATCTATCATGTAACTCATTTCCCCATATCAAGAGACGAATACTAAAATGTGTCCTCACTCCATAGTTCCTGTGTTATCCATATATAACACAAAATAAAACATTTCCTTGAAAGCACTGGGACAAGTTTATTCACTGTTAGGGATGTCTTTTGAAGGAAAAGCTGCAGGAACAGTTCTGAAAAAAGGAAAGTCTGGAATTATACTTTTCTCCCAAGTCAATGAAAACAACTTTGCCTTCTGCAGAAATGTCATTAGTTCTCCTCCTAGATATGCCAATTCTGTCTGATTCACACCAAGAATTCAATGAACAGACTCCGCCCTCTTTTGTGTTTACCATCTACCCCTCTCCTCCTCTGAAGGAGAAAAAAAAAAAAAAAAAAACCCAGA
>VWZN01014471.1:23935-49857 GCA_013396955.1 Regulus satrapa | reverse complement strand
AAAAAGCTGTGCCTCACAAAAGGCAACAATTACTGACCAAGTCATTACCAGGTAGTACCCCCAGAAGTTTCACTGTCCCATACAAAGTTTTATTAGCCACTTTAATGAGTAGAGCCTTTTGTTAGCCTTCTCTTTATATGGTCAGCACAGCAGACCAAGTACAAATGTTTATTCTTGTCCTGTACTATCCTTTTGTTATAAGCCCCTTATACCTATCCAGCATGACCAATCAAATACGCCACTGAATTACTTCTCAGCTATGGAGGGAGACAGTTCACACTTTCCTTCTGTATCTAAATACCCCCATTTCCCATGCATATTACACTAGTTTTAAAGGACTTCCTACCACAAGGCTGGCATTAGACAAAGAGCTCAAGCACATTATTTCAGCTAATCCCATGTCCTCTAACCACACACATTTGACTGCCTGCAACAAGGCCCACCACCAATCATAAACTTCCCTTTTCCCATCAAGTTGGTGTGCATGAGACCTGACAGCTCTGGCACACTCCTCTTCCTCCATCCTCAGATAACTACTCTTTGAAGCTGCTCAAGGGAGATGAAAACATAATAGCCTCAGAAAGGGTTGATCAGCATGAAATAAAAGAGAAGGTCAAAAGCTGATTGATGCCACCACTGAATATTGTAATATTAAGATTCAGTCAATTTACATTGCTAAAAGTCACGATTTTCATAGTAGTACCATCTATTTTTTCATGGTAAAATTACCATTAGAATTTCTCTTTAACCTTTCTTTGTTTTTTTTTGAAATTTGGTTGCAATTACAATCAATCAAGAACAAACAAATCCATTTCTTAACTCCTGAATTATGGATTCTGTGACATAAGTGTAAATTATATATTCAAAAATCTGTCTGTCCTTGTTTCCAAAAGTGGTTAATTATATAACATTTGAGAGTTGTCTTTTGGAAGGGTAATTTTCATAAGAATCTTTAAATGTACAATAGTTTTTTTCTTCAGAAACAATTTCCACTCAGCAAAAAAGAACAGCAGGAATGTTTTAAGAATATTGAGCTTCATTTACATTTTTACCAACCTTGTAAACATTAACCTCATGCTCATGTACCAACAACATTTCTCCAACCAGGAACTCTCAAACCAACTGTTTTACCTATGTAAACACAGACCTCTTAAGCACCCTAGGCATCCAAATATTTCACGACAATGTGTGTCCCCTCAAGAAGTTTTAGATCAAACTTAAATCTGAAGCGCCTGTTCTACATGTACAACACATACAAACAACATGCTAAAGCAGGCACTGGTCCTTCATTAACTCTTATTATTCACTGAATAAAATATAATTAATTAACCAACAGGCAGGCAACAGCTGCTTGTGAAAGTTGTTGAATGGCCATCACTCTTACAACAGAAATATATCAATCCTCAGGCATTAAGAAAACAGATCTCACCGTATGTTTGCTAAAAGTACAGATTCAGAGATTATATGGGGGGGATTTCCTTATTTTCTCTCATAGATTGCTACTTAGTCTCTACTGCATTGCAAGTTTAACTGGTTTCCTCAATTTTGACACACAAAGGTAAACTAATTCCATAGTAAGCAAACACATTCTTCCTTTAATCTATATAGAAATTTTAATTCCAGTTCACTGTTAATTATCTTCCAGATTTCTGTGACTAATAAAACCCTCTACCACCTTCTACCACCTCTTCCATGACACTGTGTTCTAACACAGTTCCCTCACATAGCTTTCCACCTACTTTGTCATAGATATTTCCAAAAACTAAAAGTAACTGGAGGCAAACATGTCAACTCTTCCAACAACCAAAGGTCTTTTGAAAGCCTCTATCAGTATGCCCTGTAGTTAATGGAAGTTCTCCTTGCATTCATACCAAATCAAAACCCTCCCAAAACACTTGGGATAGAGTTCACAGCTTCAGCAAATTACACCCAGGTACTGCTGAAGGGTACACCTGCAGTTAGGAGACTAAATCAAGAGAAGAGCACTTTCCTCTGTCAGTACAACCCTGGAAAATGTGTCAGATAGGGCTCATTTCTATTTCACATGCCTAGTGATACTCACCGGTTTTCAAAGCACTTTTTAAGGGCTTGTTTCCTAAGACCATTGGACTTGCAGAAAAAAACCACAGTGGAAACAATTGAATATGATTTGGATATGGACATTTGATATGAACAACTGCAAATCTCCATATATTTTTTACCATTCTGGGGTAGAGAATGATCCTGAGCTCTTGAACCTACTTATTTATCCCCACCTGATGCAAGTTTCCTCAGCAAACCTGCCTGGACAAGTCCTTAACGTGAAACAAGTTTGGTGTTCATTTTATGATGCATGAGAGAGAGCTGTGCACTAGGTGTTAAGCTGTTCTACATTTAATAGCTGAAAAGTTTATTATCCCTGTAGCACATAATCAGGGGAAAAAAAAGTAGGTAAAATAATCCCCTGCTTAGGGGTTTATATTAAGAAGATGGCAATGGTATTTAAGAATCAACACAAGGCACACCACATAAGTAATCTCAACAATCTTAACAGTACACACAGGCTTCTCACAATCCTCACTCGAGAAACAGCAATGAAGTCGTCACTGTTCTTCAACAAAGCCATGCATTCTTAACAGCCTCCAATGGCAAAGCCCAACTATTACATCTGAGAAACATTCATGATGACATTCACTTGGATCAGAAGGAAGAATTTTGTGGAAGGCTGTTTATGCTAAAGTATTTAAGTTTTGACATTTCCATGATGAAATTTCAAAAGAGCTGATCTGTGGGTGTTTTTGATGAATTATGTATCACAGAGACAAGAGAGTTATTAAGGAAAAAGATACTGGTGAGCAAAAGATTTTTGTTTTTCATTAACCAAAAATGACCTCAAATGTAAAATTATTGAATTCAGTGTACTGTAACCTAGAAATAACCCCATAACCTTCCTCCTACAACAAAAGATCTAATTATATGTCTTGCTATGAAATTTAGTTAAAACATCCTTTGAACAGAAAAATCAGAGTTATCCTTACTGTGTCATCCCTACATCGCACCTGTGCAAGTGCTCAAGCGCTCTAATTACAGGTTTATAGGATGTATGCCTCAGAAAGTAACCATCTGAACTCTGTATGGAGGATCAGGACAATTACTCTTATGAAAAGTGTTTAGCACAATGCTAAAAGTACACAGCGCTTGAGTATTTAAGTGCAGCGTTTCAGTTGTCTTCTGTCCAAGCAGTGGGGCTACTGTCAGGGAAAACAAAAAAGTCTTCGAGCTTCTTCAGCTTTTTTGTTACCCTCCCATTCTTCTCATGCTGGTGCTAGACTTCCACTACAAGCTAGAAGGCATTTGTAAAATAACTTGTTAACAAACAAGAAGTGCAGAAAAATTCAAACAACATGGCATCTCCTGCACTGGAGGACTGAAATAGTGATAAAAATCCTGCATCTGCCAACAGAATTTATTTCATTTTTAATTTCAAACCAAGTATTAATGAGTGAGAAAATTCTGTTGATGAGGAACTTTTGCAAGCCTCCTAAATACCCTATATAAGAGGCCCATTTGTGAGCAAACGGTGCTGTTTACACCTTTAGAAACTTCAACTTTGTCTTGTATTTTCTTTTTCTTTAATGTTCACAGAACTGTATACAGATGGGTCTGCACAATCAAAAAAAACCAAAAAACACAAAAAAACAACCAAATGTCACCACTGCAAACACATAACAGCAGGCTCATATCTTTTTATTTACATGTCTGTCCCAGTGAGCAAAGCAGGACAGGGCCACGGGCTCCCCCTTTATCCGCACGTGCTGCAGCAAAGCCCAGGCACAATTCAGGCACAGCTCCACCTGCCAGGCTCTGCTCCCAGCAGGATGTTTGGTGGATGTACACTCCATGCTCTGCCACCTGCCCTCTTCCTCAGGTGATATGGATGCAGACACAGAAGGGAGTCAGGAAGATTACAGATTACAGCAAGAACACTAATGGGGATCAGGTGGGAAAGGCAGAATGCAGTAGGAAACACCACATCCTTAGCAAAAGGAGGTGAATAAAAAAGATGAGGAAATGTTGGGTAACAGAGCTTGAATATCTAGTCCTTGAGACTAAAAAATCATTAAAAGCCTTCTCCACTTCTCCATGTCTCTGCATTAATGCTTTAATCCCATTTGCAGGAAAAAAAAAAGAACAAAAACTTACAGATTTTTACTCATAAAAGTATGATCCACTTGGGTCCTCGAGTTTTATGTGGATAAGAAATAGCTTCAGCTCTGGTTGGTTCAGACTTGAGATGGGAAGAGTCAATAAAGAAAAAAAATTGGGAATTGTAGATGTGTTGAACTAATTTTTTTTTCTTTTTTTTTTTTTTGTAATCAACCATAAACTAAACCTGCACGATTTCTTTGCAATTTAAATTGCTGTTTTGTCAGTGTAGCAGTGAACATTTTAGCAGGACCACTTTATCCTTTGTGTATTCCCATAAGTAGGGCTTATCAAACTTCTAGACTTGGCATAAATTAATATGGAGCAGATTTGCAGGCTTAAGAGACTTTCCCTCCCCAGTTTTTAGAGACTTGATAATAGCTGTACTACACGTTTTAGAACATGACATTTTTATGGGGGTTTTACATCATAATTAAGAGTCGGAAAAAAAAAAAAAAAGAGATGCAAAATCTTCTCTGGGCTGAGACTGAAAACTTGCAAGTATCAAAAGAGCTAAGTAATCTACGACCCCACATTTTTAGAATTATACAAAACTGCTAGCATGTTCCCACACTCAGTTCATGTATTACTGCCTTTACATGTTTAATATTATCTTGCTTGAGTGCTTCTCTTGGTAGTTCTACTAATTACTGTACACTTTTTAACAAGGGAATCAATAAAACAGATTCACACCTTTATCAAATAGTAAGAACCCTCAGGCCTACTTTAATTTGATCATATGGGGGAAAAGACCCCCAAATCTTCTTACCCATCTTTCTTCACAAACCACACATTTTTATATACTTGTGATTAGCTATCTGCTATCACACACAAAATTATAGTGACTAAACACAGACAGGTAAAAATTCCAAAGTAGGAAAGTTCCCTCCTAGTGCTTGGAATAGCCCATTATACAATAATTGTCATTTCTGATATTACATAGAAAAGAACTCAGAATCTGTTCAAAGCAGTAACATGAATATATATAAAGTTTTATCATGTTAACTTGTATGAATTCAATCATTAAGAAGCAAACAAGAATTTCCTGAGCAAGTTTTTGCATCACAAAACATACTGCTAACTAGGAATTTCAGTTTTCCTCCAGTCTTAAGATTATATTAAACAAATGGCTTAGCCATTTAAAGTTCTATGCCAGGCTTCTTCTGAAGTCAAGTAATGTTGAATGGCCTTTCACTATGGTTACCATGAAAGAGAAAAGATATATTGTTAGAAACACACAACCAGTTAAAATAGATGGTTACTCACAGCCATTTGTAGCTACAGTAAAAATTCAGAGTTCCTTTTCAGAAAATCAGACCCTGTTTAAATGGTGGTTTTGCTTCTGTTTTTGTTTTGGCAGAGGGTTCTCAACATGCGGCAGGATCCTAAATTTATTCACAGCTCACAAAATTAATTTGAAAAACTGCTTAGGATAGAAAAGGGGGAAAAGAGTAGCACTTTATTGTGTTGAAAGCCCAGTAACAGTACTGAAGAGTTTGCTTCCCTATTTCTTTGCTACAAGTGACATCCCCCACTAGGCATATTTTGCTCCAGCCTCCTGATTTGAGCCAACAGAGGGCACAAAAGCTGCCAGATTTTTGTGCAAGAAAAGCTGCTTCAAAGTAAGACAAAGTGTTTATCTCTTGGTCTCTGCCACAAAATTTGCAAGATTCTAGACACACTTGTGTTCACAGATGAAAGAAAAATAAAAATTAAAAAAAATCCATTATTTACTGCTACCCTGCCCTTCAGAAGGGCTAATGAGTTCTGTAGTCACCATCAGCCACACAGCTGTACACGCTGCAAGGCAGGCAACAATGAGGACTACTAAATGAAGACTGATGACATTCTGAGGGGAACATTTCCAAGAAAAAATTCCGTAATCTAATTAAGCATTGCACACATAGATGAGATTTTATTTTTAAACACTCGTAACTGTTTGCATTCTCAATCCCACATTGCTGGACAGCCTTAGAGAAGTGGAGCACCTTGCAGTTATTTGGATACACTAGAGGAATAGGGACAAAGCGTGCTAGGTCACAAATGTTCTTCTGGGTTGTCAGAACCACTATTGGCATTACCTCTCTCCTCTTTTTTGAAAAAAAAAAAAGCCAACCAAAACCAAACAAAAAGGCCCAATGAAAAAACAAAACCTCAAAGAAATAAAACAGAAGTACTGTGGCTTTCAGCACATTCTGTCCAAGAAAGCCAGCAGGCTCTTTTAATATTGTCAGTCTCAGTTTCACTTGTTTATCTTGTGTATATATGTGCTAGGAGAAATAATGGCAAAAGTAACTAGAATCAGACTGATGTTTCACTGGCTTGTAGTTAAAAAAGCAAACCAACCCCTTATGTTCATTACTTAAATAAGAAGCAATACAATACAAATATAATTAAATACAGGTGACAGAAGTAAGAATTTAATTTTCTTTGTCCAAGGTCATAAGCTCATGCTCAGGTGAATGCCCCTGCAAGAACACACAAAGATGTGACATCCTCAGACTGAAAGCACTCAGGGAACTGCAGAGATGCACAAGTATCTCCTTGTTAGCTAGATGTTATGTGACTTTTTCCATCCCTTGATAATTCTAAGTCATTCACCAGACAGAACTGGCCAATGCAACCTCTATCCAGTCTGGTACAGATGCCAAGGGATCACACCACAAGGCTGGCAGTGGATTCCTTAATCTTCTCCTCTCTCACAGTTTTTCACTGACCTAACGTTTAAGGACTGAAGTGCTTCCATTCACAGCACACAGAATACTTGACATATCCATACACCACATTTTTTATATATATATATATATATATATTCTCCTTTTGTAATAAAAGAGGAGAAATTGTCTATTGAGTAAAAGAAATACATTTCAATGTTTTGGTCATTGGTCAGAAAAGATCCATTCAGATTTTACCACACTAAGATGGCAGTAGAGAATTCTAAATACATTTATAACCTAAGCATACACCATTTTTAGCAAGCTATAAAACTTAACCTTTGCAGAATATGAATAGTGCTTCACAATAGCTTTTAAAAAGGCTATTAAAACTTCACACTTTGGATAAAAAACAGTCGAATGCTCTTGATCCTGACATTGCCTTTATACAACATATTTCTTTTGCTACTCAACTGTGTAAAAAAAAAAAATCCAACCTATATTCTTTAGATTGCTTCTTTGGACCTTCAAAAAGTAATCTAAAAATTCCTGAATTTGACACCTGAAAAAAAAAAAAAAAAAAAGAAAAAAATCCTCAGCAGTAAAAAAATAATTTTATTCAATTCCTGCTTTCTCTGCTCACTAATAGGGATGAATGTCAAGTAATTAAGACTTTAGTGAGGTTTCAGATTTTATAAAAAGTTTTTTTCTCAACTTTCAGATGACAGAGAAAGTAATACCCTCCCATTATTTCATTGGTTTCTAACAGCATCTAAAAATTAGGTTTTGCATAACCACTGAGAAAAGAAATTAACTAGAATTTCTTCTGATACAACTGTGGGTTAGACTCCCAAAAGCTCTTTGTTTATTAAAAAAAAGCCAAAAAATTAACTGAACCAATATATCAGAAAAGCACAGCAATCTGTTAATCTAACACTGGCCACAATAAACTGTTCATTAAGTCAAATCACATTTCTTTATAGGAACATAGGACGTATTGGAACCTTGGGTTCTCCTGAGGCAATAAAGCCTCCACATTACTGTATACACATACACTGTATCCTTAGTGTAGCGAGTAAGTGATCACACTTTTCACAGAAAATAGCAACTAAGGAGAGGGGGAAAGAACAACAACAAAAAAAAAAACCAAAAAAAAACAAACAAAAAAAACCCCAAAAAAAGCTCATGTCCCAGCAGAGAACTTATTTCTTACGCAGTATTCATGCAAGCATGCTGCACACCACAGCCACAATCCACAATTCAGCAGCAAGAACAGGATGTGTGTTGGCACAAACAGAAGGTCTGAAAGGGGAGCTATGGCCGGGCAGTAACTGCTTCATGCTTTAATAATTCTTCACACAGAAGCCAGTTCTAGGAGCAAAGACCCCCCCCAACAAAATTTACTAAATAAAAGAAGAAAAAACAAAAGCAAAACCCACACACAAAACAACATCAAAACAAACTAAGGAAGACAATCTCCACCAAAAATACACCACAAAAAAAACCACCAAACCAAAACAAACAAAAAACCAAAAAGCAAACAAACAAAAACAAAAAAATCCCATCCCCCCCACCCCCNCATTTTTAATTTTTTTTTTTTTTAATTTCTTCCTCAAATCTTGGGTACACCCTCTTTGGCTGACTGCAGTAGTGTCAGCACATCACAGTAGCAAGCCCAGCTGTGAGACCAGAAAATCACAGAAAGTCATGACCCCCTCAGTCTTGCTTGTTGACAATACTACTTCAATATGAAAATTATTTCTTTTGGGGGCTGAGATACTTCCTAGGAGTTGACACAGGCAAGCTCCACTTCCCCTGCAGTGAACACTTATGAATATAAATGGAATAGCTGCACAGATCTTTCTCCCTATCCTGCAAGTGGAGGGGATTTAGAGTCACAACTCCAACTCCTCAAAAAACACACCACTGCAAACAGCGATCACACTAACGCTGAGCATCTTTACCTGCTTCTCAAAGTCACTTATTTTGTACTTGCTCACATTTTATGTCTCATTTCTAGTACACTAGCTTTCATTTTCATGGAAGAGTGTAATTTTTTTGAGTTTCTGAGTTAGACAGCTGAAGTCCAAAACTCTTCATCCCCATAGACACCACACAGATATATTCCTTTTAGCAGGTGAACCTCTAACCCATTAACGTTACATGTGGTTTCTGCCAGTTTGGCCACTGTATCTCTGGCGCTCCTCCCACACAAGGGGGGAGTAGGAGAAAGGCAGTAAGACAGCTCTTCACACTCCTAATAGTCTCTTCCCACACAACCATAACAACACAATTAATAATCTCAGTATTCGAGTAAGACATCTCAAAAAATTCTTGCAGTCATATTAAACACCAAAGATGTCCAGTTTTAGCCCTTCGTGTTTTAAGCTACATTTCAGAGATCTTTTTTTAAGCCCTGTGATCAGAGGGCTAGAGCAGCTCTCCTACCAAGACATGCTGGGAGAGCTGGGCCTGTACAGCTTGGAGGAGTCCTTGCAGCAGCCTCCCAGTACTCTACAAGAGAGCTGAAGGGATCTTTTACAAGGACATGTAGTCTTTTACAAGGACATGGGACAAGGGGGAATGGTTTCAAACTGAAGGAGGAGGGGTTTGGTGAGGGTGATGAGGCCCTGGCACAGGCTGCCTGGAGAAGCTGTGGATGCTCCATCCCTGGAGCAGCTGAGCTGGATGGGGCTCTGAGCAACCTGGTCTAGTGGAAAATGTCCTGCCCATGGCAAAGGGGTTGGGATTAGATGACCTTTAAGGTCATTTCCAACCGAAAAAATTCTATGATTTTAGGCTCTTAACACCATTTTGGAAGTTAGGCACATTAACACTACACTTGCTTTACAGCCAGAAGTGATTTCACTATATATCCTGCCTTTCCATTATCCCTTGAATATTTACTGCAGTGTAAAGAAAAATATTGTAACTGAATTTATCAGCTAGCTCCAAAAAACGAAGTCATATAGCTCATATTATAGCCTAATATCTAAATGTAAAATATAGAGATTTAGAGTTTTTTCTTGATAGCCTAATCTGATATTTTTCTTAAACTGTTATTGGGGGAAACAAAAGCATCCATCCTGCTGTATAACTTTTACTCATGAAGAGTGATATTTACCACTTCCCAGGAAAGTCAGCATATCAATTTAAAAACTATTTTTACATTTTTTTCAGATTTATCTTTGGATTTGTCTTTATTATGTAAAAAACAGAAAATCATACCAAGCCAGCAAAACCCACTAAATTGGATAAACAAGCTACAATAAACCAGTTTTGGATTTCAAGAGCACATGTCCTCTGCTTTAAGGGAAATAGTACATGGTTAGGGTGTCACTATCTGCCAGTGCAGGAAACTACCTTTTATAACCAAGGAGGATGAGATTTCAGCAGGACCAATCATTTTTGGCTGCCTTGTGTTTTATCATCTCGCCACCCATTTCCTTCTGCTGGGGAAGAAATGAACACAAAAGCAAGACATTCTACTTATATTATCTTCCACATTGCTACAAAAAAAACAAGAGTTCTGATTGGTAGTTCCAAAGTCAAGCATTAAACTCCAGAGCAGGAAGCCTTACAGCCACCCTGCTGCAGCATTGATTTGGCTTAGGTTGGCTGCTTGGGTTGTTGTTTGGGTTGTTTATTTCTTGAGGGTTTGTGTTTTGGCTTTTTTTGTTGTAAATCCAAAAGAAATAACTTCCTCTGTAATTTATTATGTCCCTAAAAGAGCCAGAGTCAGCTAACAGTTAGTAGAAATAATATATAATAACAAATATTTTGCCCTAAGTTACAGGCAGGTAAACCTAAAGCTAAGATGAGTCTTAATGCCATTTTTGGAAGCTATGTCCAGCTGCATGTCATTCCAAAGAATTATGCATATTCCTCATTAAAATCTATTAGTGGACAGGATATTTATTTTCCTTCCTTTTCATTTTAATTTTATCACTGCATTTGCACCGTGTAGGCAGTGGCAAGAAATGATGCATGTTAAGAAACAAATAATCATTCATTCTGATTTCCTAATTACAAGGGAGTAGACCCTGGCTGTTTTGAACTCTCTCTTTGTTTTGGTTCACATGTGCATTAAATGAGCAACCTTTCCTGTAGCTAAGTGAGAAATAGCAGGCCACTGCTTTACTGGCACACTGAAAAAATGACTGCCTGCTTTCAGTAATACTGAAGACAAAGCAACTGGTGAATATATGGAATATCAGAGCAAAACCACTCAGGATCACCCTACTCACAAGTTGCTGGTTTGGAATCCATATTCTTCCACTGTGTTTTTCTGTCTTTCACTGTCTGAAATATTTCCCCTCCTTAAAAAATAAGCAACTACTGCAATACCTGTATCCCTATATCTGTGGGGAAAAAACCCCAAAGAAAAACCCAACAATAACAAGAGTAGTCAGCCTCAGGTACTGGGCGTCCTCCAGCCCAGCCTCCTTCCTGCCAGTCATGCTCTCATGCCACCCTCTCTCTCATTAGTGTACAACTGCTCTGCTCCCTTAGGTAGACGTCTAGCTGCACACCAGTAAAAGCAACAATTTATTTTTCAAGTGTGTGGTGGGGAAAACTGGATGTGGGAGAAAAGAAGTGCATGTCTTCTCCCAGAAGAGTTTTTGACACCCTGGAAATGCCAGTTTTGGTTTCTTCACTCAATTCAGAAGTTTGCAAGGAATCAAACTTTCCAAATTGCTTAGATCCTGTCTACCTGTCCTACAAAAATGCTGTGATCTATGCCTGAAATCAGGAGATTTGACATTGTTAAGAGAACACAGGAAATGACAACATACTGACTTTTCATGTGGTATTTTTCACCATTCTCACACACTTTTCTTTTTCATATACCTCTTTTGTTTCCCGCTACATTAGTTTTTCTACTGAGTTTACACTCCATAAAACAGTTATTCATTAATTCCATCCCTTAATGGAACTGATAATTTAGAATATAAAAAATTAGTTTTAATAATGCAGTCAGAGCAATTAAATTATGTCCTGCTTTTGAAATACAATAAAAAGTGGTTACAGATTTACCTTCAAAATTCCTTCATGTTCTGTGTCTCAAAACATCTCCAAACTTTGTGCCTCCAGCTACGTGAATTATTCTATTTTCAATGAACACGAGATAACAGGGGGAAAAAAAAATCAACAAAAAACCAAAACCAAAACAAACCAAAACAAACCCCAAACAAACAAACAAAAAACAATAATGAGGGGTGTGGGTCACCTTGGACATTGCAAAATCAAGGACAGTGAGATAAACTGGGACCTAACTCATAGATGCTAAGATCCAAGACCTTCTTGTTTGGATTTCTCCTTTCAATCACCTGTTGATGATAGATATGTTCTTGCATGCATGCAAACTAACAGAAAAAGAAAATTCTGATGATGAATAGAATATAAACAGCATCATCTGAATGAGGTTCAGTTCTGCAAGGCTATAGGAAAAATCATGTATAAGCAGATATGACTAAGTCTTTAGAATGAAAGTCCAACACTTGCATGTGCCTTAACAAATATCCATCAAGTTTTCTATCTACATCCATCTTGCTTTATTCACTACACTTTCACAGTTCAGTAATTTTCTCTACTAATATAATGTTTTGTTCCAAAAACATTCCACCATATTTGTACTTAGAATCTGATACCAGATGAATGAACTAACCTTCTAGAGTTAAGACATGGAGAAAACACTGTGTCAATTACCACAGCTTTAGTCAAGACAATCACACATTGCAGCTCATAACCAAGTCAACAGCTCTGCTCCTCCTGTCACTGTGTTCATTTGCAAAGCAAATTTTGACAAGGATGAACACTGGCAGACTGAGCAGAGTGGAGAGATTCTATGATGCTGCAATCAGAACAAAGGAGCACCTCATGAGAGGATCTGGGAGTGCCTTAGGATAAAAATAATATAAATGGGACAAAGTTACAAAATCCCACGTTCTTCTGAACTTGAAAATGCTGCACAAGTAGAGGAGCCCAGGTATGACAGATAATGACACAGCTACTATGGTCTGATAGCTCAACAGAAACAAAAATCTAAATTATACCTGAGGACAAAGTATTAATGACACTGTACAACAACCACAGTGAAGCTTCAACTCAACAGCTTATTGCTGTTAAAATTATTTTCAAGACCTGATTTAACTTGAACAAGTAAAAAATTTTTTACTCACAAGAAGAGAGAATTTATCACATGAGGGAAGACTAAGAGAGACTGTTTTCAAAACATACTGGAGATAGAAGTGAGCTCAAGCTCAAATACAGCCACATGCACTGTTACTGCATTCTGACAAGCTGAAGTTTTCTTCCCTTCCAAATGGAAGAAGCAATGACAGAAAGCATATTTTTAAAGGGAGTTACCCAATCCATAAATGGAATTTATATTATCATCCGCAACTAGATGGACGCTGACTTAGTGATCCAAGATGCCCCTTGCAATCTTAAATGTGCACCTCTGTCTTAGTAACATCACTATAAATCTTCCCAAAGGAAATCCAGTGTGGGCATAAACCACTTTCTTCACCCAAATGTGCCATGCCCTTTAGCCTGAAATTAGCAGTTAACACCTGAACTGGAAAAGCAAAACTCCTCTAAGCCTACCTCAATTTTCCAGTCTGCTGAATTTTTAAACAAATTCCTCTATAATGTGCTTCTAGCTGCCTAACCCCTTTTAAACTAATACATTTAATATAGATCTCTTAATAAAGATTTCCTCTGCATCCTCTCTGCTCTCCTAGTGTTTTTACCATTTTCCTGTTTAAAACATCCATTTGTCCCTGCTGAAGCTTCTGGGCCTCTAAGAACATGCTCTAAGCACTGGAGGCAGGAGCCTTGGAAGCCTCCAGGAGCACCAGACATGCCTGGTACCCTCACATTTTCCCGTACAGCACCAGGGATGCCCCGGCAGCCTGGGAAGGTGTGGGTTCATCTTTGGTCATATTTCACACTCTGCCTTCTTCTCCCCCTCTCCTGGCCTTCATTCTTCTCCCTGCAATACATTTCTTTCAGAAATGTTTCTGAAGGGATGTTTCAGAAGTGACATGCCACAGCTTTTTCAGCATTTAATAAGTGGGTTTAATAGTGAGTATTTATTTGCCTGCATCTCCCACCTGCAATTTCTTAGCACTGATGCTGATCTTACCAAGCTCTAAGATTCCTCCCCATAAAAATTGTATTAAATGAACTTCTAAATTACAGATCTTCTCCTAAATGTTCTAAATAGATACAGAAATATTTATTTTGCTCAGTTGAAGTAAATCTAAACTAATTTGATTCTGCAGATTGGGGATTGTCAGTGCATCAACTCTGCTTAACTCACATCTCTTACCAGATACTACTGCTTTGCAAGACCATCAGCAAGTAAAATATCAAAACTGTTACTCTTAAGTGCAAAGAGTATTGTGCATCTCCAAAACTCCTGAAACAAAGTCCTAATTAAAGTCTGGAAATTATTGATTTGATTTTGATACAGAAAAGAACTAACAAACCCCAACAATAATTTAAAAATTCAAACCTAATTTTTGAATCAGAAACCTAGAACTTCGACTTTTAAATGTGTCTGGAGGCTACAGTAAGGAAGAATGCACCTGCATATAATTTTCTAATTGAGCATCCAATCCAAAGTTTCTACTTACTCATTCAAATGCAAATTAAACTAGCTAAAGCACAAATGCCCAGTCTGAGACACAAATTCAATTATAACAAGTCAGTCACTGAATTCTTAATATGGGTGCTTTTCTGTACTTATATTTACATTTTAATCTAGACAAAAGAACAATGACCCTGACGAGGTATATATAGATTAAACCATATGCATATGGTTCTTATGTATAGGATAAATTAAAACAAGCCAAATAAAACAGGCAAATAAGAGCTTTGGGATTTTTTTTCCAACTTTGAGACAGATATGATAATTTTTATCACTTTTTGTGAAATTTTTCCTCTTGGTGAAAGAAACCTAACTGCACACATCAGCCCAGATGTGATATCAGATTGCTATTCCTGGCACAACCACAGGTAGATTAAAGGATAGAAGAGATTGTTCATCCTAACCATGACACCTTCCCCTCAGTTTAAAAGCACTTCATGCCTACAGCTTCTACAAACCTTTCAAATTTCAGTTAATTAAGAGATGAGGCTCTTTGAATGATTACTCCTGCAGACACCCAAGTCAAAAGACTTTGGGAGGCTTGTTCCATGCATAGCAGGACTGAGCAGCCTCCAGCAATTCCCCACCCCAACCCATCCTAGCAGGTAAACACCAGTCTCAAGGTGCAACCCACATCTCCCATCTTTTGTGGCAGATGCCCACAGCTCGAGACCAGGCAGTTCCTTCCCACAGGTTGTGTGTCTGGCTGTGGCTTTGCCTGGATAGCAGGTGACTCCCCAGCTTAGCTGGAGAGAGAAAATACAACTGAAGGCTCAAGGGGTGAGATGAGGATGGGGAGACATCACACTCTCTCACCAGTTGTCTCCACAGGCAAAATGGACTTGATTTGATGAAAATTAATCTAATGTATTGCAAGTCAAATCAGAGTAGGATAAGAAAATCAGAACAAATTTTTAAACACCTTCCCCATCCCTCCCTTTTTTTTGGCCTTAACCTTACCTCTGGATTCTTTATCTACCCCCACAGTAGCACAGGGGAATGGGAAATGGTCAGTTCATTACATGTTGTTCCTGCTGCTCCTTCCTCCTTAGGGGAAGGACTCTGCACACTCCTCCCCTGCTCCATCCCATGTGAGACAGGTCTTCATGAACTTCTGCATGTGAGACCTTCCCAAAAGTTATTCACTAACTGTTCCAGGGTGGGTCCCCTTCCACATTGTGCAGTCCTTGAGGAACAGACTGCCCCAGTGTCAATCCCCCACAGGGTAGAAGTCCTGCCAGCAACCCTGCTCCAGCGTGGGTTTCCCACAGTGTCTCAGCCTCCTTTGGGCTCTGCTCTGCCATGGGGCTCTCCACAGACTGATCTCTGCTTCACCACAGACCTCGGTGGGCTGCAGAGACAGAGCTGTCACACCACGGGCCGCAGGGGAGCCTCAGCTCTGGTCCTGGAGCATCTCCTGCCCCTCCTTCTCCACCCTTGGTGTCTGCAGAGCTCTTTCTGCCACATACCCTCACTCCTTTCTCCCGTTCAATCTCCACTGTGCAGTTTCTCCCCCCTCCTCAAATACATTATTCCATCACTGATGCGCTCCATAGCTCTATCAGACATGGGGGAGGTTTCTGGCATCTTCTCAGAGGCCACCCTGTAGCTCCAAGAACACCAAAACCTGGCCCTGCAAACCCAACATACTGGTTCAGACAAAGCCAGCCTTCTCCAGGGAGTGCTTCTCATCCTTCTCAAACCACATTTCACAGATGTGTGCATCAGCACTACTGATCCAATTTGCTTGCAAACCCAGGGACTGACCACAGAGCCAGGAGTGTGTGCCTTGACCACAACAAGCCTTGTTAATGCAGTAGCTTAAGAAATCCATTCTTAACCTCATAAAAATCTCTGAATCTTGCTCAATGTCATGTGCTCAGAGATCAGTATGTTTCACTAGATCCCCCAAAAGATGCTATAATCTTATGTTGGAAACATACAGATATCAGGTTGTTTTGTTTCAGAAAGGGCACCCAAATCAAAAACAAAACAGACAAACCTCTTCCCATCACACACACATACTCATCTTACTCCCGTTTACTGTGTTACCCAAACACTGAATTGAAAGGATTTTGTCATCTCAGCTGACCTGCAGCCTAATACTACAATTTGGCTGAATTTCAGGATCAAAGGTTACACCTAAAGCAGAAAAGCAAAGGTAGAGTTTATTACAGAATTGAAATGGATCATATCTGATGATCCACCATGAGCCTAAATTTAGCTTTACATAATCTAAAAAAATCTCTATAGACCTGGGTAAAGATTAAACAGGTAAGCACAGCCTTCCACTTAGCCCATCACCATCAGCTCTAAACTAAATATAAATAAACTCAACTCCATACTAAATACAAGTTTTTAGTAAACTGCACTCTGATGGAAGAGTTCTATATGGTCCAGATTTCCAGTTGAATGGTTAGATATACTTTATCCTATAAATTTTTTATTTATGTAAGTAGCAGTTTCAAGAATGTACTTTTTTTAGGTATCTTCTACTCTCCATACTTCATGTATTTGCCTCAACATCTTCCTCCTTGCTTCTTTCCTTTTATCATAAATCTTCCTGTAAAATAATTTGCAATTTTCCCATAACTCCATGATCTGCTCACACATTTTTGGCATTAAAAAACAGCAGAAAACAACTGCAGTGCTGTGATAGATGAAATCTGAAGAGAAGAGGATAAAGAGATTTAGTTTGTTGCATTGTGTCTTTCGCTTGGGTGCTTTCTGAAGAATTAAAGTGTGCATTAAGCTAAGCATAACACTTCTGAAAGCATACAATTATTCATAAAGGTCTCTTGTGCTTAGCTTTATATTTTTTTCCCCAGCAATATTTAGTGCAACTTGCAAACATCAATAAAGAACATGGCACCTAAGACTATCTAACACACCCACTTAAGGTACAATATTGGCACTTACAAACTATCCTAGTAAAACTTCTGAAGGGCAAAACTAAAACAGGAATTCAAAAGTGAAGTATAGCAATCAATCTTACACAAACACACCAAGCTTTCACAGCCACCAAGGCATGTTCTTGCATGTATTAGAGAAGGTAGGCTATTCTGCTTTCTGCTCTAAGCACTAAAAACCCTGGAGGGAAGATGTCATGACAGACTAGAAGAGAGAGAAACAATCATAAAAATGTATAATCCAAAGTAATTTTGTGTTTAAAATACACCAGCACAGAACTTTACTAAGTTAATGTTTTAATAAAGAACTTATATACACACAGAGCGGATACTGGGCCACATCAATCTCAGTGGCAGAGCTGCCACCTCGTAGCAGAATGAAATTAGCTTGTCAGCATTAGACATAATCAGAGTCTTCCCTGTTTATTTAGTACATTTAATAATAGTAAAACCAAAGAAAACTGGCTATTTGCAATGGTGAAACTTAACCAACAACTTATGTATGAGTTATTCCACTTTGAAAACTCACACTGCTGAAAAGAATTAAATGCTTTCCAAGATCAGCAAAAGAAATTAAGATGAAGCAGCAGAACCTCAGCAGGATAGGTGATTTAATTTTAGCTGACAGGAGTTACACATCACCTAACTTCCACTAAGGACACCACCGCTACACTAAACAAGCCCTGCAAACATAAAAGGAGTTTTGAAAGAACAGTACATTACATGCTAAAATCACTGTTATTCTTCACTTCCTGACTTTTTCCAGCAACTGCACAAGGGACATGAGAAACTTCAGGGTTAGTCAAATAAAAATCTGAGTGGTAAAAAAAAAAAATCTGCTTTACTAATACAGACAACTTAATTGGAAGAGCTGCTAAAGTGACCTTCCAAGTGATGAGGTGTAATCAGGATGCTCCACTTTCACAGCATGTAAATGAATTAAAGCCAGAGGAGGTACTGGACAGCTGCCTTAGTGCTTCTAACACCCAAAGGTGTTTTTGAAAAGGGCTACAAAGGGACATATAGTCCGTCATGGAAATAATTCTCTGAAGAGGACAATTCAAGAGCACACAATTAGCTGGAAACTGCATCCTGAGAGTAGTCTGGTATGCCTCTTCATTACCCTGGCTGATGAGGCAAGGGAATAGGAGAGCTGTACTGAAGCAGGAATAAAAAAGCCAAGACTGTCAGGGACTGGGACAGGAGAAAAGGAAGAAAGGAGAGGAAAATAAAAAAAAGGAAAACAAAACAAACAAAAAAAACCCCACCCAAAACAAACAAACAAAACAAAAAAAACCCCAAAAAACAGGCATTAGTTTCCTCAAACTAGAAAAGCGCAAAAAGTTAAGAAGCACAGATCTGCTGTTAAAGGCAAGAGTCTTCGAAGCAGCAGCTCCAGCTTCAGATACAAGTCACTTGGTAGGAGGAAAAATGTTCAGGATGCTGAGAAACAGCCCAGGCTGGTGCAAAAACCATTGCTGTTCAGCACAGTATGCTCTCCTTCATCAAGTTTCAATTCAAAATATTATCTAATTTGTTTTTTTCAATATTAAAATGCAGGCAGTAACATCAAATAATTAAGTAGTATCTTCATTTCCTTATTCTAAGGAAATCAGTCACATTATATGAAAATACAGTGATCCATTCACACCACTATGTTTTTCTTCTTCTGTAGGATGTTTCTGCAGTGCAGTTATAGGACACAAAGCACAAGGAAAAAAGACATCTGCAGGCACTAGCTTATGAAAACCTCTGCTACAGTTTATTTTCCTTGCATTTGAACTCACAGAGGTTTTGAGGAATAAAGCAAAACAAAGAACTTGAATGTAGTGACAATTTAAAACCCATTCAGCCAGCCCTGCCAAAGGCCCACATTAAAGGTTGAAAGAGAAAATAATTCTGTGTTTTCTTAGTGAGACAAAAAAGGGAGATGGCAGTGTTTGGATCATCATCTCTGTTGTATTGCTCTCTTTTACTCTGTTCACAAAAGAAAGAGAAAAGAATTGCCAGCTAAATGCTTTACTTTTTTTTTTTTTAAATCAAAAAATACTACTTTAATAACTGATCAACAGGAGAAATTTATAATGAAAAAAGGGCTTTAATAATATTCACTACACACAGAAACACAAGGGTTTATTGGTAATAAAAGCCTTAATTACAGACTCAATTATTGATAGACATAAATGAAGCACCGTTATATCATTTTTATAAGCTGTGCAAAATATAAAATAGAGAGCAAAGAAACCATTCCTACACTTTATTACTCCATGCCTGTAAGAGGGTTTTGATTTTTTTTTTTTTTTAATTTACAAAAGAAATAATCTACAACAACCCTCATTCCCTCCGCTTTTCTTTTCATTTACCTTTCATTTAGCTTTCCCGCCTCAATCCAATTTCTCCTCTCATGCAATAACAGAGTCCTTCTCAGGCTACCTAAATTCCTTCCTTCTGTCATTTCAGATGATGACAGGAAAGGGTTCCACTGAACATTCCTGGTCAGAAGCAAGAGAAAGAATCTTGCAGTTCTCCAACACCTTTTGTACAGCTTAGGTACCTCTGAGCTGATGTTCCACATGGTAGCAACAAAACTAGAAGGACAATTGCCTTGCTGACAATTCAACTGAACAGCACCTCCATAAATCAACTCCTAGCACATCAGCTACATCACAGCTACATCCTTACAGAATGCTGTGCTCACTCCAGGATCCTTGCACAGCCCCAGGCACACTTAGCCCCCCAGAAATCCACTGCCAGAAGATACCTGCCCTGCAATCAATGCCCTGCTCATGAAAGAGTTAGTTAAACCACCTGTGGGATCAGGATTTCCCGACCAATTTTTGCAGAAAGATGTGGCAACTTGAGAAGACACACATGATCTTGGAGAGCAGAAAAATAGCCCCACTAAACACAGATATCAAGCCTGAAGGAGAATCGTGCCAGTCAGGCTAGAGGAGGTTGCTATCCTTAGCGTTGCTCCCAGTTAAAGAAAGATTTCTGAGTTAAATAAAGATATCAAGTGTTCCTAAGAAATGCTTTCATTTTCACTGTTGCTGCACTCTGGCAGTTTAGTTTCTCAGTGAGGTCCTGGGAAGAAGAAAACAGGAAAATTATACCAACTTAAAATAACTGGACATTGCCAGAGATTGAAATGTTATCTACACTTTCAAAAATAGGTGCAGTCAGGACATAAGTCAATTTAAAAAAAGATAATACTCAAATAGAAAATGCAGTTAATGAGAGCCTGACTAATGCCAATTAAACGCTCTTTGAAAAAAGAGAATGCCTGTCATACAGTATGATTCAGAATAACTGGTCTGTGAAAGCTAGCCTTGAACAAGAATAACAAATGGTTGTGTTAAATAACTTTAAAATTAACACAAGAGAAAGAATGTTTCTTCTTAAATTTAAAATGAGCAAAAGCTCAACTGGTAACACTTAGCAGTTTCAGTAGATTTTACCATGCTTATGGAGAAATAAATAAAGAAAAGGTCCAAGACACTCATTCTCACCAAAATTAATTTTATCTTGAGCAAAATAGCCAAGAAATACAAATAAAATATCCCACTGGGTATAATCTGGCTAGGGGAGCAACTTGATGCAACAATTTCTGATAGCCTGCAGTTTCAGACACTAGGAACTTTAAAAAAACAAAACAAAAAAATCCCAAGGATTATATTGGACAAAAGTTGGGTTTTTTTTAATATTTCAGCTTAGTAAGCTATGCAGAAGTATGTAAACTGACAGGATATGTTGCCATCCAGCAGAAAACCAGAAACAAAGCCTGCATGAGCCTCCAGAAATACCATCCTAGAAGAGTCAATAATCAAACATGGATTATAGAACATTTGAACAAATATAAAGGAGGTATCTCAAAAATAGAAACATGTAAGGTTGCTTATGAACCGCAAACACTGGGCTACCAGGATGTAAAAACTGACAATTTTATGGCACAATGCACTTACAGCCTGTCACCAGCAACAAATAACTTCTGCTTACAGAGAATTTCAGATCTTTAGAGAACATTGGAGGAAAATAAAATAACGAAAAAAGAGGAATGTTACCCTCTGTTTCTCTCCTGCTTATCTGTAAATTCTGAACATGGATGTAGCTGAACCAACCACGGAGGGATACAAGCATTCTCTAAACTCACAAAGCTAAAAGTAAAGTAACTGATGCTTACAAGTGTAGGGAAAAAAAAAATTGACTAATGAGAAAGTACACACCATCATCTTTGTTGTGGGATGAATGTAAATTAAGCTTAGAAATTGAAGGGCTTGACCCTCATCTTCGGGAAGCCAGTTTAAAAGACTCCAGGAAAGAAACATTTCTCCCTTGTCTCCCTAAAATGCAGCAGGTAGAAATACATTGAGATAATGTGTAGGCATTCAATGAAAATTATTACAGCTCCTAACCTTTGCTAACAAGTTTCAGGGCCAGGTAATTGATTATAAAAATGAAATTGCATTTACTGTTTGCTGACTTCTGATAAGCAGCAACTTCTCTCTTTCAGTATGCAACCAACTGCACTGGTACGAAAGTCTGTACATGAAACACTGGTATTTTATTTAACAGTTTGTCTCACTGCCGACTTTCCCCTCTATGAATAAAGACTGAACTCAAATTGCCATTAAAAAATTATGTGGTCTACTTCAGTGTATTTAGTGTTATTACTGGGTAAATGGCCTGAGACAAAATGAGATACAAGGTTATCTTAAGTTACTACTTTTCTGGGAGGAAATCTGGCGTCAGAAGCAATCATTAGTCATTGTTCCAAAAGTCGCCCAAGATCTGTCAACAGAAATATGGCAAATCTCAAAATCCTTTTTCTATATCTCCAAAGCATCGTTTGGTAGACAAATTCTGATTAATTAGCTGTATCAAAATAGTTTGCTAATGCAAACATAGCTCTCATCAGCATGTGTATTTCTGGCAGCATAACAATTCTCCCTTCCTCCTCTCCCTTGCCTCGCTTTTAACAGTGCAGTCTGCTCACATAAGCACATCTATGCTCACACCTGGGCAGCTGTAGAAGCACTGCGGAAACATGCATTATGTTCTTGAGCAAAGTCTATTGGACAGTTAGCCCTGAGAATTCTACCTAACACTTATCTGATGTGTTTCCTCTCCAGATCATCCCAAAACCCCTAAAGCTTGTGTTTAATGACCCACAGGGAGAAAACAGCAGCGTTCTTTATTCCTTTGCATAATCACCTGCTGGCCTAGAGCACAAGTCTCTCCCCATGGTCACTTGCACAAATAGGTCAGGGTAAAGGACTTTGAATCCTCATCACATTCCCATCGGATGGAATGGTTCCTAGACTGAGAAATTCTGCACAGAACTCCTAGGTGTTATGAGACGACAGATGAGCCTATGATTAAGAGGTATGATCATACTATTGCAGGCATGGTGCAAGCAAGCAAGAAAGAAAATTGTTAAAGCCCTTTCTTTAGACAGAGCACAAGTTCAAGTAGAAAGCAACATGGCTAGGGATCAATCTTCCACTGATGTGTCTGTCCACTGCAAAGGGAACAGAGCACATGCTGCTCTTCAATACCTCCCACTTTATCTCAGTAAATTTTCTATAGGTCTTGCTTCCTATTCTAGCTGTATGCACTAAAAGCCAAGATTTTACAGGATTTCATTTATGTCTAGACAAGTTTTTAAGTATTTAAGTCTCTTGCAGCTAGTCACTGTGATCCTTCCTTCACTCACATTTTACAATCTTCCAGTATAATGAACATGTATGTCCAGGGGCTGCAACAACCTAAATGATCATTATCCACAACAATCTAACAAAATATGCATCACTGAAACTTAATATTTAAAAAAATACAAGCTGGAATTAAAACAACTCTAGTAGTTTATTTTAAACAGCAATAACAATAAAGCACTACAATATCTCATTGAAAAGTGGGACACAAACAACACATGAATGGGACCATAAGTGAATTAGTCTACACTGCAAAATAAACAAGTAATCATCAAAGGATTTGATAGCCATGCATTTAAACATATCCTAATCCTGAAACTAATAAGAAGGCATAACTATAAAAATAGATCTCTCATGTTAAGTCTCATAAAAGTCACAAAACTGCAAATCTGCTCTAAAGGATTTTCTCACATTTTAATTAACTATCATAAAAATATTGTGATGAGATAATCTCAGTTTATATAGAAGCATTTTCTCAGTTTAAAATTACACTCAAGAAAGCTTAGTAAGCTGCCTATTCCCTGCTGACAGGCACCAAAAAAAAAAAAATAAATTATCCATTCACATATATTATATAGATGGGAAAACCATGTGTGTGCAACTTAAAAACAGAGGCTTAAAAAGTCAGCCAAAGAGGTGAACTTATCATCAGAGCTGGGATCAATCCCTATCTGAACTATTTCTCTGCAAGTCAGGATAGCTAAACATACTTTGCAAGGAGCAGAAAGATATTATGACTCACACACAGTATCCAGCATCTTGACAGCCTTTTGGTTTACTGTATTTCCCATGTCCCCTCTGCATGGGCCCTGACATTTCTATTCTATAAATTAGGCCCTTAAGAATCTATTTAAATATTCAAATAATTTCAATGCTGGGTGCTCAAGCATATGCTGGATCACCAATCCCAAAACTATTGTGTTAACTTAATTTCTGTATTGGGTAACCAAGCAAAGCTGCTTGTTATAGTTTGCAGCACCTGTCAACTACTATAGGTTGCTTTTCCCTACCTCAGTCCAGACACAGCATGAACAGGCTTAGACCAGAAAAATGGGAGACTGTTGGAATTTCAGCAGTAGTGGGTCATACATCTACATTTATGACAATATCCTTATTAAACAAGTAATTTTACATTTATTCAGAATGGGTGACAATGCACTGAGAGAACATGGGCTGCTTCCTTTCAGGAGTGAGAGTTTCTTGATCATCTTGAATGCCCACAGGGTAATATGTGAGTCACTCCACAGAGCATCTGATGGCCCAACAGGACAGACACATACATTTAGGTCACCCAGAGATTATGCTCAGCACAACACCCTTTCCCTAGCACATTACCTCATACACCAAGTCTCCTACAATGCCTAGAAGAAAACACTCAGGTTTTTTCCTCCCCCAAAAAAGTCAGTATGAAGACCTTTTCAGTTTATCTGTCCCGACCCCTAGCTGGAGAAGGAAGGCTGTCTAGAAAGGGTGCATCAGTCCAGGTGGTTGCCTCATGAGCACAGGCCACCAATACCCAGTGCAAGAATGCATCAGCTTTGCAAAGTCCCTGAGGGGAAGCAAAGGTGGCTTCCTGAAACAGGAAATAACACTGAACTGTGCGGCTGACAAAAGAGGAACAACAGGGTGACATGGCAGCAACATGACCTTTACCAAGAGGAACAGCCTGCTGAATTACAGCAGGTGAAAGGAAAGGGTGTGACTGCCAAACTCAGGGGAGCATGTGGAGATAGACAGGAGAGGGCAGGCACTGCCTATCTTGAAACTGCATTCTCCTGTGCTCTTCTCCCTCAAAATACTCAGATAAGGGGCTCTCCTCAACCCCACCACTTTCCAGAATGCTTTCTGCTCTCCTGTGACAACTTTTTCCACTTGCAAGCCCAAATCCAGCTGCCCTTTCTGTGCAGAAGGCTTGCCTCCCCCGCCCACGCAAGGGCAAGAGGCAGCACACATTGGCTCTGTGCAGCTGTGCCAGGGCCCTCTGCTTCCTCCCTTCTGACACAGCTCTCACAGCCTCTCCACCACAAATACCCCTTCTTTCCCACTGTCTCTGCAGCAGCAGGGATGTGACAAGCCAGATCCAAAAGCTGGGCTCCCCCCAGACTCAGCAGACTGCTCTCCAGAAATGCACCCACAAGACATGCTAGCCCCACACAGGCCAGCTACAACTCCGCCTATCCCCATGCCGTCTGTCCCTCCCGTCCCAGTTTCCCACATGACATTGTATCCTTCCTAGCCTCTGTTGCAAAGATTCCTTTCCATGATTTTGCCCTAATATTTCTTTCCACAGGCTTTAGGGATATACCTGGTTGAGCATGCTGGAAGTAAAGTTCTTTGCCTTTAATATGGGTCTGCCACTCTGCAGGAATGCTGATCTGTGTCTTTGGCCCAATCACCACTACTGACAGCAAACTTCTCTCTCCAGTCTGTAAAGGCTACAGTCATAAGTATTTGCTTATAGAACAGTGGCAGAAAAGTGAACTTTTAAGTATGCGCATTAATCTACCCTGTTAGAGATCCAAAGGGCTGCTGTTGCAATCCTAGATACTCCAGCTTTAATTATTCTCATCTCTAAAGCCTTCACTCTCCAATGCCTACAAAACACAGAGGCATACACTACTCACGGACACAGTGAAGTTAAGCAAACAATATGCTAGCAAAAATGTATTTCCTATTTCTCAGCCTGAAATGTTCCTAAATATCTTGTGATGTTATAATGGTATTTATAAATCAAAACCACTTATGTTATTTTGCTTTCTTTAAACAAGAATCTAGATCTTTTCTCTTAAATTTCAACTGCCAAAAA
>VWZN01014471.1:13012-23914 GCA_013396955.1 Regulus satrapa | reverse complement strand
TTTTTTTTTTTTTTTTTGGCCGTTGAAATTTAAGAGAAAAGTGGGTAAGAATTTAAGTAATTATTACATCTTTTTCCCTTTCCTATGATTTTGAGAAGTCAGGTTCAGATCCCTCTCCAAATAAAATGGCAGCTTTACCTTCCAATTCACTATACAAAATTTTAAGCCTCCACTTGTGTGTCATCAGTACACGAGATCACACGTGGCAATATACAAAACACAGCACCTAGAAAGCATAGTTAAATCCCACACAAGGGTTCAATCCAAGGCCAAATCACAGGCATGGATGCTCCTCAGCTGCAGCAGTAGCTGGTGGTACAGGCTGACACTGCCAGGCTGCCCCCAGGGTCACAAACACTCAGCCTAGTCTCTTCCTACAACAGAGGGAAGAAGCAGTGTCTCACAGGAACTGCTGCTTCTGATGCAAAGGATTCCTACTGTGGACTAGTGCTGTTCCAGTTCCGATCCCAAGACAATCTCCCTGTTCCAAGCTTTGTGTGGCAAAGTATTTGGCCACCCTGACACTGGGAGAGCTCTTCAATGTGCAATTCACCTGGCATAGCTGCATTTATAATTTGCAGGTGATCAAGCATTCCAGGCTCCCCAACAGCTTGTTGGCAATAGAAACTCCCGATGTTGTGCATCCATTGCAGAAATAGACCATACAAAATTCGTCAGCCTTGCAGTTGCAACTAAAGCATTACCAACCAGCCAAAGGCCGTGAAGTGTCCATTATGGTTGAAGCACAGTTCAAGTAAATGTCTTTTTTTTTTTTTTACCACTGAAGTACCAGAGATCCCTGAAATCCTTTCATATGAAATGCATGCTGTAGTACGTCCACCCTGACTTAACAACCCAAGAATGCTGTCATGTCCAAGGGGAAAGAGGTTCCAGTCCCAGTGCACAACAGCTTCTACAAGTATCACTGTTTGAAAAACCTGGCATATGGTGCCACTTTTTCAGAGAACACTCATCTATTTCCTCTTCCATTAAATTAGAGTTAAAATTTTAAAAAAACCCAAAAAAAACCAAAAAATCCCACAACACATCAAAACAACCAACCAAAAAACAACAAACGACAACAACAACAAAAAAAAACCCCATCCAACTCTGAATCCATATCCAGTCCTCAGTGTTCCCTGACCAAAGGGAATTAAAGAAACTCTGAATTTTGGTCTTTTTTGCTTGTTTTTTTTTGGTTTTTTGTTTGGTTGGTTTTTTTGGGTTTCAACTTTCAAGCTGCTGTTGACGAAGATAATGAAAAACTGCAGATCTTAGCATTTTATTAGCAGATGGAAGATTTAGGTCGTAACCTCACACCTGGAATTAAGCCCAAATAAAACTTCCTTTTGTAGTAGCTATACCTCCCTCAAGAAAAAGTAACAGCTCAGCTCTAAAGAAGGGAAAGAAAATGCAAAAAGCATAACTAGAAATGGCTTAAAAGCTAGCTAAAAAAAAAACCCTTTAAAACATCATGCAAAATTTTAGCGAGAAAATAATTTTTTTCATTTAAATATACCCTTTAACATTTTAATTTTTAATTAGAAGGGTCCCTCAAGTTTTATGTAGTTTTAGTCTGTTACAGAATTTGCAGTCTGAGCCACTAACTTCCCTCTGCGGTCATGAAAAAAATATCTGTACTGTACAGTATGTCAAAAAATGCATGAATTCTCTATTGCATGAAGAGAGCCTCCTCAAAAGGAGTCACGGTTCCCACACATTCAGCACTCTGCTCTCTCACACTTAGATGAAAAGCTTTCCAGAGTAATTGTGGCTGTTTACAGATGATGATACCTCACAGTAAGACTTAAAATCAGTTGAAACATGAGTAAAAGCAAGCTATGGATGTTGCTTTGGTGAGTTAGAATCCACACCTAAAACAAAGCATCCTACCATATTAAGAGGGCTAAGTTTTTACACATACACAAAACTTACAGTGTGAAGCTCATAAGTAGCCTTCAGGAGTAAACATAAGTAAAACTAAAAATAAATCATTTTGAGAAACTGTTCAAATACATTACTTCTGCCCAGAAAAAATTAACAAGCTCTTGGACTGAGCCATCAAACTCAGTCTCCAAAACAACTCCCACATCTAAAAAATCTGGACTGAGCATTCCAGCTCAGAAATTATTCACCTGCCTCTCCTCCTCTGCGTGCAAATATCACTCCTCACAACACCCCACTTCTTTCTGGATAAAGCTGCTGGCAGCTCACACTCAGCCATTCAGCATTCACTACAGAAACACACTGTGTTATTCATTCCTCTATGCCCTGTGCCACTGATGCAAGGGAAAGAGAGCCAAAGATTGTGAGCATACTGGGTGTGCTAAAGCCCATCTTTCCTTATCACTGCTGTACTTGCAGATGGACATAATGATGAAAAACTGACCCACAGAGGGCTTCATGCACCATTTAGAGCAGACAAAAAGTGTTTCTAAAGTAAGCAGACACATCTCTGCAGTAGGTCAGGCACGCCCCATCAAAAGGTGGGAATTTCTCATGCTTGGGAGGAACAGAGATTTTTCTCCCCCTTACAAAGAAGAAATGAAACAGCCACCGTGGACCTACAGGTGATGACCACTACAGGGAGTTCCTGCCTGCTGGCTCTTGAGCTGCACACTGCCCAAGAGGAACTCCCAAGGTGCCCAGCTGAGCTGTGCTGCCCAGGAGACTGCAGCAGTGCTCCAGGGCCCCCTGTGCAGGATGATGAGAGCCAGCAGGCTCTGCAGGGCCCAACGCTGCCAGCACACCCCAATCCCCAGCTACATTCCCACTCCCACAAGACCTCCAAAAAACCCACAATTCTCATTTCCCTGCTCCTATCCCTTTGGCTCTCAGGCAGACACAAGGCATCTCTTTTGCCCCTCTGATACACCAACAGTTTTACAGATAGGCCAGAAAGTTTGCCTTCCTTCTGGCTGCAGATACCAAGGGCTTAAAGCTCTTTCGAGATAAGGAAAGAACTTTCTTCCAGACCAGGCAATACATTATTTTAGAATGCATAGAAGATGCCAAAATATTCTGTGACTCTACTAAGAAATGGTTAACCTGCCTCTACATCCACGGTAGTCACTTTGCAACATACCACTTATTTTCCCATATCTCAAAAGTTTTAGATGCCTCCCACTGCTGCCCCCAGAAGCTGTGCAGAGGTTTTAGATTTAACACCCCAGGGTACTTAAAGTGACAAGCAGTGACAAGAAATTACCCACAGACACAAGGGAGTCTGGATGAAATACCAGAACCTGACCCTTAACAAGTCTGCAGGTGAACTTCCAGAAAGCGCACTCCAAGATTCACATAGACACTTTGGAATTTGCTGCCGTGGGGCACCTCACACTAACTGGGGTTAAAATCTTGAGGGTAAATCACTTAAACTTCAAAGCTAAAACAGAACATGTTGCATCATTCAACAGAAATATGGCGTGCCAGGTCAAATGGAACTACAGAACAGTTATCTCTCCAAAAATTCTTTTACAGAAACCATGTCCAGAGGTAAAATACTGGAGAAAACTATTTTCTGAAAGTTTTAAATATTTACCAAAAAAAGAAAATATTGGGGAAAAGGAAGTGGAAAATATAAACGTATGCAACGTGAAGCAGCTGTCATTATTTACTCTTACACTGGTGACTGTTTCAAGTCACAGGGCTCTATTACTAACCATAATTACTAGAATTATTTTATTAACTGTAAAGATCTGCATTACTAAGTTCTTGTCTGGGCAGAAATACAACAGTAAGAAACATAACTGACTCAAACTGGAAGCTGCTGGGACACTCACAATACAGATATTCTCAAACTGGAAGCTGCTGGGACACTCATAACACTGATTTTCTTCTTGCTTCTGTGTGCAGGCTGGGTTCAAGATTAGCAGCAAGTTGCACAGCAGTTTGAAAACTAAAGAGTAATATTAAAAATACTTGACAGTATCTCAGTCATGAATTAAATTTGGAAAAATTATCCCCTTGCTAACCTTTAAAGCTTTCAAGTGTAAGATGCAAATGTTTTCTGGATTTACATCAGCAGTTGACAGGGCACTACTTTGCTGTCAAGTGTCAGAAATATTCACCTTCCCCAGTTTTAAAAAGCAGATCCCATACTGAGGTGTCACTGTGTGGATTTTAAAATAATAAATGCCCTCTCATCCTCTCCATATGCAAGCATTTGATGTGCTGTACCAAGAATGAAGAAATTGATTTAGCATTCTTCTCTCTCCTGAAGTTACATGGCTAAACTGCAGTTTTCAAAAAAAAATCTGCCTGACTATTCCATTTTTCCTTTCTCTGTTTCATGTGAGGTTTTGTAGGTAAAGGCCACTGAATTAATCTCCAGTCTTCAGAACAACAAGAATAAACCAACAAACCATGATTTTATCTGGTTGAATCACAGAATTCACTTTGCTAAACACATCCTGCTTTTTATGTTTCATGAAAAAAAAATTCCATGCCAAAAGAAAAAAAATGCACAGATTAATACTCTAGCTATCTCATCAACAGAAAAATAATTCAGAGGCTGCAAATAAANGTTTCATGAAAAAAAAATTCCATGCCAAAAGAAAAAAAATGCACAGATTAATACTCTATCTCATCAACAGAAAAATAATTCAGAGGCTGCAAATAAAATAAACACCATTTTAAAAAATATTTTTAGATCTCATAGCTGCCTTCAACTGCCCATTTTAAAAGTCTATTTCAACCTATGTATTCTGCGTAAGGTATCCCCAGTAACAGACTCCTAAGTGAACATTTACCATCCCACCCCAGAGATAAACTGTGTTAACCTCTAAAATAGGAGCCTTAGGAATTCTTCCTGGTCAGCATGAAAAACTCATTCAGCACAACTGTAAGCTCTCAAAAAATTTTTTTTATATTTTCTAGCAATAACAAACAAACAAAAATCAAACAAACCCAAAACCCACCCTACTAAAAACTCAAATTAACAACTCAAAACAACAAAACCATTAAATAAGTAACATGTATATAAAATGCCACCCTTAAATCAAGCTGTACACAAGCTACATCTATTTTATTCTCCAATATCTACAGTTATTTCCTTTAGTTAAATTGGAGAAAAATTGTTTAAAAAAAAAACTTCTGCAGCAAGTGAAATGATAAAGGACATTTGCCTGGGATTCATCTGAAGAAAAATGCTGAGTTCATTACAAGATTACTTGAAGGTGACTCAAAGAATATCTTTTTAGAAGTGCTGTTTTTTATTGGGACTTCATAATTAAGTTTCAAAACCATCTGATAAGAAATACTATTTAAAAAATGAAAGTATTCGAACAAAAAAAATTAAAGTCATAAGTTTATAGAGCAGTTATCAGCTTTCTGTATTTATGCTTTTCTGTGTTAGTGACATGAAACAAGTTAAAAGCATAAACCTAAGCTGGCTTCTTTCACAGTGACCATGCTTAAAGAATGGTATACATATTCCACTTCTCCTTAAAAAAAAAAAAATCCTAGAAGAACTTACTGAAAAAACAGACTTAAAAAAAAAAAAAGTCCTACCTAATGTTTTACTGGAAGTGTTCTAGCTTTCTCTCACCTCAGCAGTAAGCCTGGTACAATCATTTCCTTATCCTGTTTGTATCCTATTTCATGCCAGGCCACTCATAGCCCATTCATTCTCTGGAAATACCCTCTATTTATTCTAATTCATTCTGAGCTTTTCCATAAATCTCACCACTTGCCTCCCCAAACAAAAAAGTGTCACTTAAAATCCTGATTCTGTAGTGTATCCATCTGAAACACCCAAAGTCTTGCAGCAAAAGAGAACTATCTCTAATTGAGCCATCTTTTTGGGGTTGCTTAGTACATGATTTGGGTTTGTCCTTCATGCAACAGGAAGCCTGCGATGAAAGCAAGATGCTTTCAGTAACAAAGCCTAGCATTACAAAACACTGTGGAGAAACAAAGACTTTTAATATAACTTTATGACTGAAGCCAGAGGTCTGGGAGAAGCTGAGACACGCTGCTTCTAACAGCAAGGTAGCGGAGCTCCCTCTATTGAATTTGCTGCCAATATCTCTTCAAAGTTTAAAAGATGCCAGCTATGGTCGGAATCGATGTTCTAATAAAAACCCAAAGCCTTCCAGCCTGGGCAGCTGGGACCTGTCATGTACACTGTATGCAAGAGACAGCTAAGGAAAGGGGACAGCCACCACACAGAGCCCACAGCACATGCCAAAATGTCACTGCCTGCCAGGGCTCCAGCCCTGGGGACTTCTGCTATCCTTGGCTGCTGTTTGAGTTTTCCCTTAGGTCCAAAACTGCTGTGACCAACACCCATGATTAACGATGCTAGGACATACTACAGATGGTGCTACCACAGGACAAAACAACACACAAATGCAGCTCAAGCTTTTGAAGTTTTTTTTTTGTTTTTTTCCACAACAGGGGTTAACTGTACAGAATACAGCCTAAACAAAATATATGGATATACAGACTGCTAAAACACTTATTAAATCACTGACTGCACTTTTTACTTCTTATCAAGGGAACAGCTTAGTATTTCCATTGCTCTTGAAAGCACTTCAAATGCTTTCTACCCAAACATTACAGAACTGTTCTAACCCCTGATAACCTCTAAAAATCATACCCTGAAGCTGCAGGTGCTCTGTCGTGCTCTCTCCACCATTTTACCACTTTCTCCCATTTTTTATCTCCCAAAAGAAGCATATTTCTTATCAACAATAAAAATTCTAGTTCAATAGAAGCAGCAGTGTTTTAATAAGCAAATATTTATTTGCCTTTCTGGAGACCTAGATGCATGATAAAAAATGCAATTTGATCTTAAGCTAAGCAGAAACTTCTTAAAAGAGTCAACTCTTTGGAGCAGTAGATTAACATCCACTGGTGTAGGAATGATAGCGATACAAGACATTCTCAATAAAACACACTGGGGAAGAAGAAAAAGGAAACAGAACCAGGAAAAAAAAAATTGATCTGATCACTGCCAGTAGTGGACTGTCAGAATACAAGGTGTATCACAATCACTTCTCTAAATGAGATGATTCATTTTCTAGTATATTAAAGGCAGAAAGGTACAGTCTCCTTCAATATTCATCCTGTTCCCATTAAAGAAAATATACCAAGATAAAGAACATGTAGGTCAAAGCCTTGTCTTCTGGGAAGATAACACTCAACCATTTCATATCAAGGCGAGTTGTTAATATTCAGGTTTTCCTGGAAGAATCATGTTCTGCTTGAGTCATTTCTAATTATCACCCTCCAGCATTTACAGTTCTTTAAGTCTCTCATTTGAGCATCAGTGCATGGAAGCGTAACTATTTTTCTTGAAGACAGGAGAACTTGAGAGAAATGAGAATATTGCAACAGGTCCTCAATTCTCTTACAAATGTGGCCTTACTGTTTACATATTTTTTTTACTAAAAATGACTGTATTACCAGAGGAGAAAGCCATACACTAGCCAACCCAGAGAAACCTTGAGTAGCCCTGGAGAGCCTGAAGATTACAGGGTTTTAGAGATGGTAAAAATCTATATATAAAGTCTAGCCTCCTATCAGAGCTGGGCGAACTAACCAAGCCACGATACTATTAAACACCATATATACGACACCATACTACTGGAGATGTGGAAAAACAGCTTCAGCAATCAGCATGGTAATATTAAAAATCCACAAAACTCCTGTGTGTGAAACAGCAGTGGAATAACTACTAGAGATGAGACCTTGAGCCGGCTTATCTTTGATCATCACATTATGGTCACGGGTACAGATCACAAGAAGGGAAAACTGAATATTGATAATGTAGTGTTAGGAGATCAAATTACAGCTCCTAAACAACGAGTACATTCAGTCTCTCTAGCATTATCAGGCTCAAAGTGCACACAGAGAGTTGGGGCTCTGCAGTTGGCTTCCTACTAACAACCTGCTCTTATTTCACCCAAGAAGTCCAAAACCACCTTGACCAAAAAAACACTCTAGAGAAAGTGCCCTGGTGGTAACCTATAAAGTCCACGATGATGTGATATAATATGAGCAGCCAATACACTAAAGCCACTGCTGCTACAGAAATGCTTGTTTTCACATGGCTTAGAAGGACCTCATAAGGAATCAGGTATGACACCATGGAAATTTGTAGTGAGCACTCTTAAATCTTAAGACTATAAACCCCACCACCTAAGTAAGATACTGACAAGAAAAAAAGAGAACACAGTTTTAGCCTGATCCCACAGACATAATTTGCATGGTGTAAAACACCTAGGCTGTTTTATTTTCCTCTTTATGTATCATGCATAAATATTTAAAGATTCTGTTCCCCAAAAAATTCTGCTGGAAGTAAGTCAACAAATGAATTCTACTACAAAGAAGATAATATATAAACCAAGGGTAAATAATTTTAACAACCCAGGTTACTTTCAGGAAGGAGAATGGATGGTACTGCAAGAAAGGGAATTACATAGGTTGGAAAGTGAAAATATCTTGAAATTAAATATGACTTCTGACAGATATATTTATTTCATGAACCTAACAACATGTATTTTCTTCAATAAATATCACCTGGCTGAATTTTTAAGGATTTACAGACCTGGGTGATTTCTGTTGCCTTCTGCCTTCTCAGTGCTACAAACCAGAGTAGAGGGGAAGAGCACAAGAAAAATAGTTTATGTTGGATGACTTTCAGACCAAAAAAGAGGAAAAAAAACCACCTAAATATATCAAATGCTTCCCAAAGCAATCAATCTAACAACTAAAAGTCACTTAGGGGTGAGTCTGGCTTGTTATCTGTACACTGGACCACAAATGAATGGCACACTGAAGCATGTACATGCAGATGTTTTCTGACTTCAGTTTCAGAAAACCCATGTGAACTCCAGATCTTAATATAGAAATCCAGTTTCCCTAGCTCAAAGTCATACCAGATATACCAGGGAAAAAACGGAGTCAGGAGTGAGAACACAATGAGCATCGTGAATAAGATGACATGTTTCAGTCTCACTAGGCTTAGGCAATATGTAACAGTAATAGATGCAAGTCAGTAATAAAATGAGAGACAGAGAGCTCTGCTGTTATAAACCACCAGAAAGCAGGGGGAGGGGGAAATGTCATGATTAGCTCCTGATTAAGAGTTGACTTTCTTTTTGCATACTGATCTAGAGTCAGTCTCCTAGTGCCAAATGTGTACTTGGACCCTCTCTCTCTTTTTTTATGATAAGTATCTTCCTAGACAGTTTTTTTCTGTGAGGAAATAAAATCAAGTTTTCTCATAAGGATCTCCAGTCCATCTTGAATACTGCCAGAGATATTTACAATGGAGGCATATAAGCTTTTAATATGCTTTTAATAGATCATCTATTGTTTTCCATAGCCAAAGCTCAAATGGAACTCCCACTAGCTGAGCACCACGAGAGAGTAATACATCCATAATTTGTTTAGATGATAGAAAACTAGCTATCATCTAAAACAGATGAGATAGCAAGGGGGAAGAACCAGTAAAACTGCAAGACCTTTTTATAGGTATTTTTGTTTCTAAATATCTTTTCTATTCCTCAGAATAAACAGAGAACTAGAGGCTTTAATCTACTGCTGGGTTTTCCAGGCATTTTCAGTACCGCAAGGAAAGTTTCTAAGCTGAGGTGGGGCTGGTTTCTTCCCACAGATATTTTCTCACAGTTAGCCCGAGCTTCTCCTTGAGGGGGCAAGGAAGGAATGAAGAGCTGAAAGAACAAGTTAAATGGTTTTGCTGACAACCTATTGAGATCCTAGGTAGTCAAGTGCCATCTTTTTATACAGCTCCATCAACACAACCTTTGCATTATTTCATGGTTTCATGTTTTCTTCAAATGGAAAATGTAGACAGTCATACAATCACAAAGATCGTATTGTGTTTACTGGGTTAAATCTCTCCACAGGATCCACGTCTTGCTTCTTAGAAGCTGAGGTGCTTATCCCTCTGATAATCCACATGCCTTCAAGATTTCCTAAAATGAACAGTCTTTCCTGAAGACTCTCTGCATCACAGCAACCGGTATTCTTTGTAAGCTCTGCCACCAGGACTGGTATTTATTATGTCCGACAGTGATTATACCCTGTATTTGCCAAAGCAAAAGCCAGCAGCACAGCCTGACACGCAGCTTACTGCTCCAATACTGCTGTTTATTCTGTCTGGTCCTTTTTTACTATTCTACTTGAAATTACAGATTTAGCAGCCTTGCTTTACTATTGTAGCTAGTTTTCTACTCGGAGCTTGTAAAACACAAGTATAAATGCATCTAGTGAAAAAGGTCTGTTCTTCCCTTCCATTTCGCCAAGACCACGCCGGCTGTAAATGGTTAACTAGAGAGCACGTAACAAACAGGCAGAGGCCAGCAATGAAAAACCACCACCCGCTCCCACATTTCTGCAAATCCTCCGTTGCAAAGGCACACAGAGGCAAAGCCATTTCTTAAAGCAATACAAAATTTTACCACAGGCTGACGCTCTTTCTACAAGAATAATGAGACGGTCCCCGCGCTGAATGCACAACTCACTTCACAGCTTTTCCCTCAGACTTCACTTTCACGCTCAATATTTACAAAACAAAGCCTACAAACACCTCGTAGCCAAAATATTCCCAGAACAATTAGGATATTTAGCACTCTCTGCGCCTTCCTACTTCCCTGGCGCCTCACTCAGGAGTGCCGTCACGGAGCGGCGAGGGGAAGCGAAGTTACCCCACGGCACCGCGACCCTCCGGAGCGGCCTCAGGCACGCAGCGCTGCCCCAGAGGGCTGCCCGAGCAGGGGGCACGGCCAGCGGGGCTGCCCCGGCTGCCTGCGGGCGGCACCGCGCTGCCCGGGCTGCCAGCGGCAGCGGGAAGCGGAGGGAGGTCCCTCGGGCTGCCGGCACGGCCACGGGCGGCACTGAAGGCGCGGAGGGGAGAAGCGGCTGAAGCGC
>VWZN01014471.1:0-12330 GCA_013396955.1 Regulus satrapa | reverse complement strand
AACCTGCCCTGCTGCCCGGGATAAGCCTGCCCTGCCGCCCGGGATGCGCCGCTGCCTGCGGGGCGGCGCTCTGAAGGACAGGGTACCGGAGCTGGTGGGCATGCGGGACGAACCGGTCCTCCCTTAAGCTGCCCCTGCTTTGCCTCTGCTCGCTGCATGGGCTGTTTGCTGGTGTTGTGTTCAGGATGCGTGTTGGTTACGAGTACTGCAAATTCCAAAGCTAAAAAAATTATGAAATAATAATGGAAATGCCCGTTCTGTAGTGTGTATAGAAACGTGATGGTGCTTTCTCTGAGCCAAAATGAGAAAAAAAAAAAAAAAAAAAAAAAAAAAAAAAAAAAAAAAAAAAAGAGAAGAGGCAAAGATAATAACGATCAGCTTAATCTGATTTAATTGATATAGCAGAGGATTGGATAAAAAGAAGGGATCTCACAACACTGCATGAAGAAATGCACTGCAGGGTGAAGAGGGATCTTTCGTCACTTGTGGAAGTCGGCTGCCCTAAAGGTCAAAAAGATTCCTCATCAAAGTAATGTAATTCACAAGCAGCACTCTCATGCACAGTGCTCTATTCTCCTCCTGCTTCTGTCTGAGTAAGCAGTGCTCTTTCACTGAGAGGGAAATAAGCGCACCCAAGCTGCAGCAAGTTTCTCAGCTAACAGTTCTGCGTAATCAACGTGTAGCCCACACTGTCATGTGAAGAAAACCTGATGTCCGAAAGCTGAAATATGAATAATGCACACGGTTTGGTCTCTCCAGAGGGACTTTCTAGTAGTGCAAACCTTCTGTCTCACTTCACCATGTGATTATTTGAATTCTTGTACGGGAACTTCCCCAAAACTCCGGAAAATGAAAGACAAACTTAGCCAGTCTGTTGTGCTGTTCCCAAAACAATTTTATTGGTGGCTAACAACTGAAAATACCGTAACAATACAGTGATACAGAGTAGTTTAGAAAAACACAGCCTGTGTACTTTTATGTGTATCATGCTTGCTTTCTGTAAAAGGGGATAAGAATATTTGGCTTTTAGAACTTTAAGTCTAAAGCATCTTCACTTCAAAAAGTCCTTCTGTTCTTCTACATTATTATTATTATTATCTTTCATATTGTGTAATGCATGCCAGGCAAACAGTTTTAAAAATACTTTACTTTCTAGGCTTACTGCTCAGCAGCACTTTGTCATCCTTTGTTTTCTCAGCAGATTTTTCTTTATGGGCGTATTGCTAAGCAGATTAAAAAAAAAAAATACTACCTTTAGTATCAGTAATATTTCTGTTTTCTTGTTGAAGCACATTATTATTCCCCATTCAGCTTTTTGTTGATTATGGTGGTGGTGGTTTTTTTGGTTTTGGGGTTTTTTTGGGGTTTTTTTGGTTTTTTTGTGCATGTTTAAAAGTTGTAGGGTAATCATTAGTAGGAATATTTGATATTTCTCTTGCTGTCAGACCTGGGGATCTCCTCAAGATCTTGAGAGAGGCTTTCTATAGAATTGTGCTGAGATTACCATCTAACAAACAGAGTTCAAACTTTTATCCCCACGTTTTTTTCTTTTTTTTTTTTTTACATTTGTAGAGCTTTTAATAGTATGTGCTGATTTTGCGACAGCTTGGGCTCTAATTCAAATTAAGGGTCTATTAAATTAAGTCTGCCTTCTTCATTGATATGGGCAAGCTTGTTGTGAATAAAATTGTGACTGGGAAGAAAGATAGAAAAGGCCACCTCTAAAAATGGTTTGACAGCAAATAAACATGGGAAAAGGCTTATAGGCCAAAATTCATTCAGCATTTAGTACCTGTTTGCTTCATTTTTTCTGGCACAGCAATAGCAAGATCAACTTGTATAAATGCAAACACATGGTTTGCTGGTTTAGAGAATTAAATAATGCCCAAGTACCTTGTTTTCAAAGCAGATGATTAACTGCTGCCTCATTTGCATCGACATAGTGAGTAGTATATGTTCTCTTTCACTGGGAGAAGGGATGAGGAAGCCTTTCTGAATATTGTAAATAATTTCCAATGGCACGGTGCAGGGACTAAAAGGCAAGCTATAGAACTATACGTTTCAGGCAGGCATAACGTACAGGGTAATTTTACAATTTATGCCCAAGATAGTAAGTGGGAAAAATTATTTGAGGACTATTTTGCTCTGAATATGTTGCTTAAAGTCTGTAAGGAATATGAAAAATGTGGGACATTACATAAGGACATAATACTTTAAACAGAAGTATGATTTGTTTAGGGTTTCCCTCACTCCTTTGTCATTTATCTTCAAAGCTGTTTCTACCTTTTGCATGAAAGGAGCTCTTTGAATTCTGAGTAAATAGAAAACATCTCAAGCTCAGATTACTTAAGTGTTTTGATAACTTTACAGGACTCTAAATGTGATTAGAAATTGTTAAGATTATTATTAAAGATATCTTTTTATGCTATGTCATTTTGACTGTCCTCAGTTCTGAGACTTATAATTAATTCTTTTAATGTCTATTAGGTTGATAGAACATAGATTTGTTTTTCTACAGATTATTTTCTTGGGCCATGCTTCTCTTCCTATTGAAGTTAATGGGAGCGTGATTGAGGCACTGATCTGTTGAGAAAGCAGCAACTGCCTGGCTTTAAAGTCCAAAATAAACATTTATTTTGAAGAAGTTAAAACACTTACTAGTACAAAAAAAAAAAATCTGTAGAAAATAACTGGTTTTGAAAAGCAACAATAATAATAATAATGATACTTTTTTAAATGCTTAATCCTATCAAACCATAGATTTTCTCTTTATGTGACAGTGGATTAAAAGTGTAATCCACTAATAATGGTTGTGCATAATAACGAAGAGTTTTTTTTAAGCTGAAACATCATTTCCCTTTTACAACAGGTGCGTAAAACACTTCAGAAATCAATTTCTAGCAAGAATGGTAGAGAATAGTGTTTAATAAAGCACAGTGCTCCTTATAATTACAAATCTGCTGTTAATAGTGAGTGAATGACTATTAATATTGTTTCAAGGAAACTTTGAGGGTTGTTTGGCTCAGTACTCAAAATGCAGTGTACAAACTGGAGACCTGTAGTTGAAGCTGCCCTTGAATTGTAAGACAAGCATTGAACGTAATTTCCAGCCTTGCATTTCTGCAAATCTGATTCTGTTAGTTTGGCTGGGCACTACTGGGGTGAAGGTGTCAATTCAGAAGAGGCCTGCATGGGTCTAGACTATTGCCATTTGTGTTAAAATGTGATTCAACATTATCTAACAAGAGTTAAACCTGTATGTAATCCATACTGCTGGTTACAACACAGCCACAGGAATTTTTGTAAATCATCTGGGACTTGACTCATGATTTATCACTCTTGAGAAATCCACGAGGTGTTTCCAGTCCCCTTAGGTGCCTTGAATACCTTTTTGCACCAGGTTCTGCAAATCTGAGTCAAAGCCTGTTGAAGTCAAGCAGAATCTTTCACCAATTTTGCTTGATTGCACTAGAAGCTGAGGTAGATGAATACTCATCTGTCTGTCAGGAATTGTTTTGCATTGCTCAGTGTCAGCACGTGAGGATAACTGGCAGTGAAGTCTTTCTGAAGTGGATCAGCTGTACATGGTCAAGTGTCTCTAGGTCATAAAGTATTTCAAACAGAACATGCAGGACACATAGAAAATGGTCAAAAAACAGAGCTGGCATAACATCAAAATGTGACCAATAGTAACAAAGAAGAAAGCCTACTTAATTGGTGTTTCTGTAGGTACAAATTTGGCTGTTTTGGCCTTAGTAAACAAGACCCATATATTTAGAATAAATTTTAAAAACAAACAAACAAAAACAAAAAACAAACAAAACAAAACCAAAAAAAGCTACCCCCCAAAAAACGCAAACAAAACATTAAAACCTACAGTAATGATACCTGGAATCACAGTTTTAGTCTTCACTGCAAAAATCATACTACTCAAAAACAGTAGCAAATGCCTGCCAGTGTTGTTATTACTGTCATTAGCATAGCAATTAGGCTCCTGAAAGAAACTTATTTTCCTATTACCCATGTCCAGTGCACCTGCTTTTTACATAATTTAACTAAAGAACCAGTACTGTACAAACATTAATTAAAATAACATTATATTTGTATTATATGCAAAATACTCAGAATGCTTTCAGCTGAGATGAAATTTTCATAAAATACAAGTGGAGTATAAGAAATTTGTAGAATAGCTGGCTGTCTTTAAAAGTTTGTTTCCTGACTTAAAAACAAACACAAAGAAAATAATTTTTTTAGACAATAAAAGGTTTTTTGCACAAAATAGACAAGAGTCACATTAGATGATGATGATTGAGAAGTGCATAAAGAGAAAAAGCAATCTAGTTCTTTAGGCTGGACTAGTATATATCAACTTTCCTGGCCACCTACTTGCCTTTTGTGAAGGCTCAGTTACCTTTTCCTCCCCTTTTTTCATAAAAGTTCGAGGTAGGTAAAAGAAGGAGTTTTTAGATTTCAGGTCTATTTTTTTTTTCATTACAAAAGCCATTTATGTAGACAAAGAATTCATTTTATGTGAATATCCACTGAGATACACAATTGCAAAGAGAACCACTGACAATATATCGGAGAAGTAAAATAGCTGTAATGCAAAGAATGAGATTATTAGCATTGCTAAAATGATTAGACTCTTTCTCCTTTTCTCAGTGTCGATGAAACCAAATTCTTTGACTTTTTGTGTTTTCTACTGCTTGACAGTCCCTGACTGTAACAGGGAAATACCTTAATAATATAGGATCGGATGGGCTCCCTGTACTAAGGAGCATCCTTGACAAGACACGTTGCATTCTGCCAGAAATATTCAGCAAGCAGTTCTGCAACATCTGCTTCGCAATGTTGGTGTGCTGTGAAGGAGCAAGAAAGAGCAGAGTGTCGTGTGATTTATTAGAATGTCACTGAGTTTCTCTGCCCTGCTGGATAGATCCAGACAACTCCTTACACGTACCCACAGGTGTTCTGGCTGTGTGTAGGATGGACTTTTCCTGTGTCTCAAGTGGTGTAGAGCATCATTCTCAGAAGGACTCTGCCAAGTCCTGGCTTGTGAAGCTGCTTCTTGGGCTGAGGAGCCTTTCCCCAGGGCTGTCTGCAGCGGAGCGGAGTGGAGGTGGTGTTGCTGCCAGCCTCACCTGGAAGCAGCTCTCCATCTGTTCCCTTGATGTCACTTGTGGCTGAGACTTGGACTAGACTGATTCTTGCAAGGTCAGCTCTGTCATAATCTGCCCCAGCTTCCAAATTTGAGCCTGTGTAACCCAGTTCTACTCACACTGGCAAAGCAAGAGCAGACAGCACCCTGGCAGAGCAACAGGGGAGGATGGAGGCTGCTCTGGCCAGCAGCCTCCTTTAATCCCTGCTGCGTGCTGCCAGTCATTATAGCAACATTATATCATGGCATTTTTTTAAGGTAGCTACTCAAATATAGCTTTCACCTTTGTCCTGCCTTCCATTTGAGGATTTCAAATTCTTTGAGAGCACTAACTGCTTGGCAGAATGTGACATTGGACAAGATTCTGAACCCTGGAGATATGAAGAGATTTCCTAATCTGTTTGAAAAACCAATGGTAATCTAAAGAAAGAATTCAGAATTCCTGAGATTTCATTCTCAACCTCCCAAGCTGAAAAGATTCTGTTTATATTTTTGTTGGTTAGAGAGAGGTAATGAAAACAAATGTAAAGATCAGAAGCACGGTTGGTAGTCAATTCAGTGAAATGCTCCTCCCTGTACTAGTTACTGTGCTCATGTTTCATTTTCAAACTTAGCCAAGGGAGGAAAAGTGGAGGCAAATAATTCAGAGCATGTTGAGGGTTTTCTCCTTTGCATTATGAAAACAGCAGTGAAAGTAAGGATGGAAAGAAATCAGGCATATTTTATAGAAAGATTTTTTTTTTTAGAAAGTGCATGACATGAAACAGAGTTTTCACTTTATCCATCTGGAGACCACTTGGTTTTAGATCTGCTTGTGGCAGAAAAAAAATCAGTGAAAATTGAGCAAACCTGTAGGTCTCTGTGGAAGCTGGACAGGGCAAAGACAGCTCAGAGCCTTTCATGCCTGTTCAGAACTTACTTGGACCAAAGGAAATTTGTTACCTCTTCTGCAGAAGCAATTTTCTTCTCTTTCTGTCTTGAGTGAACCAAAGAACCTTGATCAAGTATTGAAAAATTATGAGTTATTGTTGAGTAGAGCAGGTGCACCATACTGCAGAGTTCAGCTCGTTCAAAGTACTGCTTCTTTGAGAGACATAAATAATAAATTAGAAATGAGAAAATGAGAGATGCTGATAAAATGAGAATTGGGAAGGAAGGATTAAAATAGAACGTTAGTACAATATTCACACTGGTTTTCAATGCTAGGACACTGGATTCTGCGCATCTCAAAGCTGGGCACTTTCCTTATGTGACAGATATTACCTCAGACGCTACTACCCAGTTTTTCTTTATAGTCTTGATGATACTAGCAGACTTCATGCTGCATGACTTGTACCATATGCAGCTTTCATTCATTAACTTGGAGAAGAGGGTCAGCAGGAAATCGAATATGGGTTTTGGTATTTTTTGTTTTGTTTTGTTTTGTTTTTTTAAAATGTAGCTATATGCAGAACCATTAAAATGAATCCACTGTCTGTGTTCCAGCATTGCAGATTCTTCCTTGCAACCTTTATTGCAGTGTGTCTGCCTCCAGTTGTGCTACATCAGCACTTGTATATTAGGAAGAGCAATTCCTAAGTAAATGAAAAGAATTGCTTATTCCCAGTCTCCCAGCTACCTAATGCAGGAACAGGGCTACCTCAAGGGATGAAAAGGCCACTGGTTGGTCATGTGTTCCTCAGAGCCATGTGTTGTCAGATCCCTGGAAAAATGTCTTTCATCATCTGTCATTTAACTGGATACCCGTGTCAAGGCTAGATTTGTAAGTTATATTTTTAAATACTTACAATTCTTGAATACTTGAAAGGTTTTCAAGACCAGGCTGTTTGGATTGCAGCACTACTAAGGTGAATAGTGCTGGGTTATCTCCCTTATGTATGTAATGCTGATTCCTCAGAAGTGATATTATCCCTTGAAAAGGATGCAGTGATTGGAACTGTTGAAAATAGAAAGTTTAATTAAATCAGCAGAAATATGCCAACGTGCTTGAAAATGTAGAGGGTTAGCACATGGATTTTGAGAATTAGCCATGTATGAATTATGATTATGATATAATATGTATATTGCATTAAAGCAAGAGGCTCTGAAGTGCTTGGACTCTCTTTAAATAGCTTTGCGTTCTGAACAAGGAAGAGCTCCTGTTAAAGGTAGTTTACAAATGAACTAGATAAGACGAGTAAAGTGTGGTTTGAAAGAAAAGAAAATTGTTATTCGTGTACATAATCCTGGCTCAGTTGAGTACATTTCATTGTTGTATGTGTTATTTTTTTATGTTAAAGCAAAAAAGTTGTAGAAAAAAATCAAATAAAACTTTAAAAACCCTTTTTCTTAGCAGAAATTTTAGTAGAAGATATATTTTCATAAAAATGAACTTGTAATTACCTTTAAGAAACTGTAGAGATGTCTTTGGGAAAGAGATTTGTGGCATTTCATGTTGGCAGAAGATGTAACCACAGGTTGTTGGATTAGACACCAATGCTGAGTCAGTTTAGGAGGTAGTACCAGTTACTGGGGGATCCTTGTGAGAGAGGCTCGCTGTAGAAGCTGCCCCATGTGTTTCCATGAGCTAAAATAACCAGTGCAATTATAGAAGCAGTGCTTCAAGGGCCTTTTTTTTCATATAGAGTGCTGAAAATTTCTGATAACAATGGATAACTAATATTTTGAAAATCTATTTAGTAGGAGCCTTCAACTCAAAGGCTGAAAGACAGTTGTTATCAGCTGTCTCAGGATCAAGCTCTTCAAGAAGTGGATTCACAAGCACATTGTATATTTCAAGGTCACATTATTACTCTGTCAGGATGTGTGTAATTGTTCTTTGTTATGAATGGCAGTCAAAAATGTTCAAACCTTCCTGGCATTAATGTTCTGAAAGTTTGCAGTTAGTAACAAGGAGGAGAGTCTACCTGCTTTGCTTAGGGCAGACTTATCAAGATCTCTCTCCTTTTCTGGCTTACATTTGATCTAACTTTTTGAATCCATTATATTTTTCAGAGGGTAATTTATTCCCTTAACTCTGCTACCCAGAGTTCTAATTCTAATTTGTGGACTTTGCTGTTCACCCTATTCTCTCATTTTCAAGTAGTCTCCCATATCTCACAGACTAGATGTTTCTGCTTCATCCCATTATTTCTGTTTATGTTCTCTGTCAATCTCAGTTCATGTGTGTGCCTATTTCTTGGTCTGTCCCCCCACTCTGAGTCATTTGTCTTAGCCCACAGGTAGGTTTCTACCTATCTGCCTGTCTGCAGCCTAGCAGCTTCCAACCTACCAGACAGCTCTTCTCCCCATGTGTTTTGTGTGCCTCTTCCTCTGAAGAAGTGGTAAAATCAAGTACCCCTTAGCTCTGGTTTCCCCCAGAAATCACCTACTCACTGCCTACTTGCCAAGTATCAGAAGCATGAGATTCTCCTGATACTTGGAAATTCACCTGTAGCCTTGTACTGATTTTGGCTGGGATAGTTATTTTTCTTCCTGATAGTTCCTATGGTGCTGTGTTTTGGATCTGTGGCCAAAAAAGTGCTGATGGCAGTACTTGTACAGTACAAGCCCTTTTCTGTTTTTCAAACCACCTCATGAGTGAGGGAGCTAGGGATCCACAAGAAGTTGTGGGAAGATGTGGATGGAACAGCGGACTGCAGTGACTGAAGGAATATTCCACGTGCCATGTGATCATGCACAGTACATAAAGCTGGTGGAGAAGGAGTAAGTGGGGAATGTTTGGAACAATAGTGTTTGTATTCTCAAATCATTGTTACAAATGATGGGTCACTGATTTCCTGGGGATGGCTGAACACCTGCCTGTCCATGGGATGTAGTGAATTAATTCCTTGTTTTGCTTTGCTTCCATCATGGCTTTTACTTTCCCTGTTAACGCTGTCTTTATCTCAGCCTGCAAGTTTATTCACTCTTACCCTTCTGATCTCTCACCCATCCCATTGTGGGAGTGAGCAAGTGTCTGAGTGGCTCTGAGCTGCCTTTCAGGGTTAACCTACCAGAGGTCTTGTTCCTTACAGAATTGCTTCTGGCCCATTGTTTTAATTTTTCTTCTATTTTCTACTTTTAAAAATTCACCCCATGCTAAAGATATTACACAGTCACTACAAGTGAACAGGCTTTGTATCACTTTAGTAATAGATAATGACACACAAAATAGTGTTCACACCGCTTGTTCATCAACAAAATTGTATATTCAATGTGGAGTTCAAGATAAGAAGATGCATCTGTATAAGGACGTTTGTTAAGTGTTAAGATATATCCTGAAGAACCATTTGATCCTCACACTAAACTTTTCCCCTGCTGTTCTTTGGTAAGACAGTTGTAAAATATATTTAAACAAACAAAATGTATGCATTAATCACACTTCTCTGCCCCTTGCTCACATTCACTCACCCACTCTAAGTATAAATCTTCCAGTATCGTTGCTTTTTCACATAGATAAAAGATCAAAACAAAAGAAAGAGAAGATGGAAATGGGAAGAGAGTGTAGACATTTTATAAGTCCTTTTGTTGGTGAGATGGGGAAGGAAATTTAAATTTGTTTCAATGAAACAGCACAACAGTGTATGAAATTTCAGTTTTCTGAGAATGGAGGTGAGGTTTTAGAGAGGCATAAATGCAGATTACTGAAGTGAATGCTGCTGTTAGGCAGACAGGTTTCCATTTTCTTTTGAACCACTGCAACTAATTTTGCATGCATTGTGAGCTTTTTTTTGCAAATCATATCTCTTTTGAGAGAGATGAACCCCTTGAAAAGCAGAACGCTCTAAAAGGCAACCAGGAGGATTTGAGCCCATAATTGAGCTCCTACTAAATTAATGTTGCATTGTCAAATGCTACTTGATGACATGGAGGATGGCACATCCATATAATTCTTATATTGTATGAACCAAATTCTGAGGCCTTAAGAGGTTCTTAGAGATGGCATCTATCTCACTTATAGCTAAGTGGCTCTTAAATCAAAAAAAAAAAAAGAAAAAAAAGAAAAAAAAAGAAAAAAAAGAAGAACAGAGAATAATAGTACTTAGAGCCAGCTTCTGTGAAGTGCTCGTAGTGCACAGTTCCAACAGCACTTTAAGAAGAAATGTCAGTATCATTATTTATATTTTGCTTGATTGGGAAACTGAGGCAGGGGGTGAAGTGTACAATTTCTGAATCAACAAGTAGTCCTGTAAAAGGCTCAGAAACAGCTAGAATGTCCCATGAATGCTAATAATGCTCTGTAATCTGTAACATTTTATTCTTTCCTCTGAATGTTGCTTGAAAATAAGCTGTCCTTAAGAGAAACTCTTCAAGTGGGCCACTTCAGTTCTTTGACAAATGTTTAAAAGTATGAATTTGAGTATTTTTTAAATCCAATGCCTCTTGGTATTGAATCCTTCATGTCCTTCCCAAAGTATATGTGGAGCCTTTGCGGAAGTCATGGATAATCTGAAAGATGGTATTATTAGGAGACAGGCAGCATGCTGATTTATCTCCTTTGCATTCAAGTCATATACTGTGGTCTTTTTTATTTCAATAGCTGCCAACCACAAGGACCAGAATGAAGAGCAGGGAGAAGGCTGAGCCAGAGATGACAGAAGGAGAGCTAATATATTGGCACAGGGGCTTTGCAATGGGTGCATTATCCTCTTGTGACAGCAGATTGCCCTCTCAAGGTATTTGTTCAAAGACATTACTGAAGCAAAGTCCTGCTGAAACATGAAGTTTTAGATAATGTTGGTTAAGTGTGATTTGCATCTATATGCTGTGAAATTAATTATGATTAGGGTTTTGTTGGGTTTTTTTTTTTGTTGTTGTTTCGTTTTTTTAAATTAAAACATCCTTGGGATCTTACATATGCAATCCATAGGACACGTTATTTATCTGTAAATAAACTGAAGATAGACAAAGCTATGTAGAAACCATGGGGAGCAGAGGTAATATTCTTCTACAGGTACTTGTCTGGCTACTACAGTTAATGTAACAGGCATTATAATTACTTGTTCTTAAGAACTTTTCATTATGAGGCCCTAAGTTCTAATCAGAAGATGGGCAGTACCATCATCGTTATGGAAGACTCCTGGGAAAAGATGGATTAAATTATGTGATTCTGTGTGATTCAGAGTGTTGAGGCTGTTTGTGGCTGTAGGAATTGGGTCTCAATTTTTCGTAAGCATATCATGTTCCCCATGCAGAGCAGCTGCTGTTACTGATGACTCTTACTGCTTGAACACATGGAACACAGCAGCAGTGGCTGCCTATGATTGTATGTGTATGTATATAAGGGAAATAGTAGATTGGAATTAAGTTTAGAAATACCTTTGCCTTCTGAACAACATTACATTAGCTTCAGAATTAATCCACTCTTTAAAAAGTTGGAAAAATGATTCATGTACAGCTGGCAGGAGGCTGAAGAGTAGTGAGAAACAGTTGCAGAGATATATTTTATGCCTCTTAACTTACATTGTTTTTGGTTCTTTTTATTCTTAATTGTACAACTATTTTATTTTAGTATAGCAGGTTTAAGGAAAAAACACATCATAATACTTTTCTTACTGAGCTAATCTTTGCATAATTTCTCTCCAGAGCTAATTTGTTGGGTTTTTTTTCAAATTTACTCCAATGGCATGTTTGAGGGGTCTTTACACTCTTAAGTGCAGCATATACAAGCTGATCTTAATAAACAGGTCATTGTGGAGTTCATACTCTATATCTCAATATGAAACTGAGATTTCTACTTGTCATTTATTTATATTAAAACTTTCCTGTATTGTCAAGAGACACCAGTATTTTTGCATTAATTACTGCTGACCTGAGAAATTGTTTGTGCACTTACTTAAGTCTATCCTGTTTGTCCTCAAAGTGAAGGTACATTCTTGGCTGTTTCAGGGCAACAGCTTTTTTGAAGAATGTGTAGTATGTCTTCATTGCCTTTTAGTCTAGATGCAGCTGCCAGAGGCTGCAAACGTTCCTCATGAAATCCTGTGAGTATGGGTGAGTTAGCCTGCTCTGAGTTCCTTTTTTTATGTTTCTCTCAGTATCCCAGCTTGTACTGGTCATTGCTGTTGCAGACACACAGAGCATACCAGAATTGCTTTCCTTCAGCCATGTTTCTCTTGGTGGCAAGATGCTGTTTCTAGCAGTTCCAAGTGGAATTCACTTCCTTTCAAGAGAGTCCTTTAGGCAGTGCT
>VWZN01014469.1:730633-763402 GCA_013396955.1 Regulus satrapa | reverse complement strand
CCCAGCCTGTCCAGCTCCCTCTGAAGGGCTCACAGCGCTCTGGGCTATTGGCCACCCCTCCCACCTCTGTGCCATCAGCCAGCTTTGCTGAGGAGGCACCGACCCCTCATCCAGAATCACTGATGAGGAATTTAAACAGCCCGGGGGGACACTGGTGAGAGGCCTCCAAACAGACCCAGTGCCACAGATTATTATTGTCCCACGGAAACATCATGAGTTTCCCCAGGAGGGTGTTGTGAAACACAGTGTTGAAAACCTTGCCGGATCAAGGATGGACAACATCCACTGCCCTCCTCTTGTCTGTCCATGCAGTTATTTCATCATAGAAGGTGATCAGGTTTGTCAAGAAAACCTTATCCCACTTCAGATCTAGTATAAACTCTCTCAACAAGCCCTCCTAACTCCTGGGCTAATATCCTTTTCTCCCTTTGAGACCTCTGTTTCTTTAAACCCTTTACTGCAGACAGCAGAGGGAAAATGTGAGTCGCCATTTACTTTGATCAGTTCTGCATTTCCTTCTCTGTCCTTTTGGCTAGCATTAAAGTAGAACTGATTTAGTTGAATTCTCCAGAGGTCCAACAGAACAGACAAAGGATGGTAACAGGAAAAAGTGGCCATTTGGATGTCAGATTCTCTCTCAGTTTTACTGATGTTTTAACAGAGATCTTCATGACTCAAAGATCAACTAATCTTACATTTATTATTTAGAAACACCGTGAAGTAAAAGATGAATGGTGTCACTTCCATTCCTAGAGGTGTTCAAGACCAGGCTGGAGGGCGCTTGGAGCAGCCTGGTCTGGTGGAATGTGTCCGTGCCCATGGCAGGGCTGGGACGAGATGGGCTTTAACATCCCTTTCCATCAAAACCATTCTGTGATTCCACGATTCTGGAGTTGTGTGGGGGTTTTCATTTTCCGGTTTGGTTTGGGAGGGCTTTTGTTTTGTTTTGTTTTGTTTTAATCTTGCCAGGTGTTATTGAGTGGCTAGAAATCACAATTCTCAAAACCGGATACAAATAACTTTATTTTAAGGACTGGGAGATTTTCACCGCTTTAAATAGGAAAAGGTTGCTTTGCTAAAACTGCATTTCCCATAGTGCACAAGGGCTTTCAGGGCTGGGTCAGCTGACGAGACGCTGAAATGTTCTTTATTTCCTGTGCAGGGCATGGCAAGGTGCGGGTGGCTCATCGCTCCTTGCTCGGGTCCCTGAGAGGCCGGGGAGCGCAGCTCTGATTTCAGCTTACGCCGAGCCGGTTAAGCTGCTCGCTATTGGGAAAGCTGCTCCTGCGGGAGAAAGGGATGCCATGAAGTAACACACCCCGGTAACTTCATGGGAACAGGTAGTGGGAATCTTGGGCTTTACCTTTTGTATCAGACCCTTTTTCTTTTTGTTTTTTAATTTTTTTTTCCCCACGTTACCGATTTTGTTGCGTATTATTTAAAAAGGTTACCAGGACTCTTGAATAATTTATATTTTCTAGCAGCTAATAAGGAGCCCTAAGTAATCACTATATTCGAAGCTTGGTTTCTTTTATTCTTTTAGCTTTGTTTGTTTGTTTTCATTTTAACAGAGATTAAGAGGAAACTTTTAAAAGAAAAAAAGAGTTTTTCCAGACTGAAGCTAAGGACTTTGGAAGAATACACGAAATGTCTTCGGAAGGAAAAAAGCTTTTCAACATCATTATTTTGGGAATCTCATTTATGTTTATATTCACTGCTTTCCAGTCCTGTGGAAATATTGCGGTAGGTGTGGCTTTCAAAACGTGACATGTTTCTATCTCAGTTATTTATCCTGGCTTGTCTTTTATGTGCTCTAATGTTGCTTTATTTGGGATTTTCTAACGTGCTAGGTGCTTTGACATTTATATTATTTTGGTTTAGTTTTAAGTAGATTAATGTGTTTAACCAAATAATTCAGCAGGTTATTTCTTTAAGATAACACAGCTACATATAAAACTGAGTCTGGTTGCTTAGAAAGTAGAAAGTTAGTCTTATAAAATGTTTGAACTTTTAAATAGTGTCTGCTTTGACACTTGCCATGTTGGTCAATTGAATTACACTGAGACTTGCATATTCTATATTCTGTATAGTCCCTTTCAAAATATTTGCCTAAGTTATTATTGACCATGCTATTATTAGCTAGATTTTCATAATCTGACAAACTAGATATTGAGGGGGAGTATGAGGATAACACCTGATAAAGAGATTTCTACGATTGCTAAACTGCCAAGTCACCTTCCAGCTGAAGGAGTCACTTGCTGCTGTTAACCGTCTCTTTGCAGAGCAAAAATTGAGCACAGCACAATCCAAATTTACTGTTACTGTTTGAATTTTTAGAGTCCTGCTACTGCCAGGTTGAGCCCTTTAACTTCCTGAGCTGCTTTCAGTATTATTAGTTCTGTTCCCGCAGGGCATTTAGATTTCAACATCTCTCTTGAGCCTACAGGTCTTACAGCTCTTTCCTTGCATGCAGGAAGGATCCTTGCTGGGTTCAGACAGATCAGTGTCCTTCACTGCATTATAGAAATAACTGCTTGGACTTTTCTAAGTCCTAGTGCAGTGTGATACTTTCTGTGAGCTCATAAGTGCAGCCCAACGATCTCAGAAATTCTGCAATGAATTCAGCACCTCACCGAATTGGACTTTGCGATTGTGCAATCATATAATTCATTGTCATAAAAGTCTTTACAAGTGACTTTCAATCGGAGCTGCCTGCCAGTCCAACTAACTCCAGGGTCTCATGATCACTAAAGCTGATTCAAGGGGAAAAAAAAGGAACAGGGAAATAATGGAAAGAATGGAAACTCTTACCAGAGATTCGTAGTTAGGTCAAGTCAAGATTATTTTGAAACTTCTCCTTTTTCCCCCTACTTTTAAAATTAAGATAATCATATCTATCTACATAAGAGAGGTCTTAAGTGAAGCAAAAGTTTTGTGAAGTATTTTAGGTCTCTTGTGAAATCGTGATTTAATAATGGAGTACTAATTTCTTCTTCAAACATAGATGTTTCCCTGCCAAGTATCTCCTGCATCTTTGTTGTGGAGGTGGTGTGAGTTGTAATTAACATTTTAAATACTTTGTTGTGTCTATTAATGAAAAATTCTAATGTTTGATACTGACTTCAAACCGATGCAGGTGTTCTCAAAATACAAGATAGATTCTAACATATTACAATGTATGATCTTGTCCTCACAGCAAACTGTTATCACAAATTTAAACAACACAGACTTCCATGGCAGTGGCTACACAAGGTAATTACACAGATTTTCTTCTTACTTTGCTCCTTGCAGGGTGAACTTAGTTAAAGTTTCATCCAGTAGAGAGACATTCTCAAGAGATTGCCGTGTTCTGCTGACTTCACAATTTATTGACACACTTAAAACAGTTTAAATCAGGCTTCTCACAGTTCTGCTCTGAATTATTTCCAGTTGAACTGTATATCTGGTTTGCATGTTTCTTTGTAAGGAGAACAAATACTGTCATCACATTCTCAGCATTTTACCTTAGGAGGCAAAGAAGGTGGAAGTTTAAAAATAAATGAAACTGCTAACTCAGGCCTTGGTTGTTTGCCTTTGTGCAGTGTGTTTGTGTAGGACAGATGGTGTGGATCAGCTCTCAGGAAATACAACATAAATGTGAAAGGAGCAGTCAGAAGGACAAGCAAAGCCACAAAAAGCCATTCTCCTGGTTGCACAGAACCAAGAGTTTGGCAAACTCGTCAGGCACGATCAGGGACCTTTTGCATGCCAAATGAACCTGTCGTGTAGGAAACCCCTCCCTTGAAGGGTTTCCTCTCTTAATTTAAACTAAACATGCCACCGGCACAAAACATGTCTGTAAAACTTCTGTGGTGTATTTGGCAGAAGATGAAAACCTCACTGACAGATAAATGAGGTTCTAGAACATTTTCCTCTAGACAATAACTGCTGTTCAGGCTGTTTGGCAACTGGAGTTGGAGTGCCATGGCTGAAGGGAACAGAAGAAAGTAGGGAAATATTCAACCATCAAAGTTTTGCTGTTAAGTTATGTATGTACTTAACTGGATATTTTGAAATCCACTGATCACTCTTAAATCAGTTGCAGTGATAGGCTATATTTTATTTTAAGTATTTAATTGTCTTTGTTTTTTCTTTTTGTAGCATGTCCATTATTTATGGAGTATTGTCTGCATCAAATCTTATATCACCTTCACTGGTTGCAATAGTGGGACCTCAGTTCTCCATGGTTGTTAGTGGTGTGTTTTATAGGTATGTATTCATTTTGAGGTTTTGCCTGGTTCCTTAGAAATATTTAATTTTTTCACATCTAAGGCTCCTGTGCCATACATGAAATTGTACTAAGAAAAGCCTCTCACAGAGACATTACAGGTGTGTAGCTGCAGAGTGTTTCAGCCTACTGGAAACAGCACATTTTTTTTCTACAGCATTTCCAGACTTTGCTGGCTGTGGAATTGAGGTTATAGTCTCAGATTAATACTGTATTAAAAATATATATATATATATATATATGTGCTTTGAAGGGTAAAAAGATTTTTCACATACAACCTGTTTTTCAAAATCCCTTAGGAGGGAGTAGCTGATTTATTAGCACCTAAGTGAGGTACTGACTGTTAAAGAGCACTGTCCACTTTAGGTGAGTATTCAATGAACTGATCTGTTCTGTTCCAGCCTATACATTGCAGTGTTTATCCAGCCAGCTACATGGGCTTTCTACACTGCCTCTGTGCTGATTGGCATTGCAGCTGCTGGTAAGCATTGTTCTTACTCTGCTGACTGTTTTTTTAATGAGATTTGAATATACCTTTAAAATATTTTTATTTCCTGAGCAATATATTTTGTCTGTTTTAGTCCTCTGGACAGCCCAGGGGAATTGCTTGACTGAAAATTCTGATGAAAACACCATTGGAAGGAACAGTGGAATATTTTGGGCACTCCTACAGTTCAGGTAAGCTTTAGTTGTTAATTTTATTTTTTTGGGGGGGTTGTGTACACATTCTGCTTTTTACATCTTTTTATAAGGGGGGGAGATTGCATAGAAAAAAATACTCCCCTGGGACCTTGGAGTCAGTGGGAAGAAGAGATAGAAATTTTTATTGTTGTTGTGCATTACAGAGCAGGGAATGAAAGCAAGTTGGTATTGCAATCTCAGCTCTTAAGCTGCTAAAAAGATACTTTTCTGATAGGGGAACATTAGAGGGGTGTAACAGCAATCTCGGTTGTGGAGGGCTGTGCCAATTGTCCTTTATTGTGGCAAATATGTCCTTTATTGAGAGAGAAGCTCATTATCACTGCCAGGGGGAAGATGATGAAGTTGGACCTGGCAGTCAGAAGCCAGAAGAGAAATCTTGTTTTTGATGGTTCTCAGATATTAAATTTTGAGTGCTGCTCGACTGAAAAAAAAAAAGTCAACAAAAGGCTCAGCATGAAGAAGGGCAGTGAGAACAAGGCAGTGAATGCTGTGTGGTGGCCATTAAGTGTTTTGTGGAGAGATAGTTAATGCCTCTCATGAGAGTGGGATGCAATTAGCATGGAGAGAAAAATAATGAAATTATGCAAGAAGATAGAGCTGATGGCTTGAGGAGAGACTGAAAAGGTTGGGACTCCTTACTGTGGAAACAGCAGCTGAGGAGGATTATACCCAAAATGAGGGCAGCAGGGGAGCTGAGTGTGGAACTGCTGCTCACCAAATGCCGGAGTCACTGGGTGAGAGTAAGGAGGACTGGTTTGAAACAGATAAAAGTGCTTTGTACACTGGGTGATTAAACTTTTGGAGCTTGCAGCCATGGCAGTGTGTAGAGTGGGATGGTGTGAGCAGGACTGAAAAGGAATCAAACAAATTCATGGGACACACGTGCCCAAATGGTTCCTGAAGAGAGATCCTTTTACCACCTTTAATGCAGCAGTTCTGAATATCATCCCAGAATATTTATCTGGGAGATAACCAGGGAATGAATGGCAGAAATGCTTGGGGTGCTGAGCCTGCATTGCTAATGCCACTGTGAGGAGGGGATCCTGGGCTGGGAGAGCATGAACTGGAACCCCTCAGTATGCTATCAGAGTAGCAATTTCCACCAGCCTAGCCTGATTGAGTGTTTTACAGTGATTAAAATACATGGGTTAATAAGAGGAAAATTGGCTCTAAAACTGTTTGAAACCATTCATTCAGAATGACTGTATTTTGGGAAATGGTAGTTAAGGACACAGAATTTCCTTGAGCTGAAGCAATACTTCAAGACAAGACACATGACCCTGCAAGGGAAGTATTACCAAATCACCTCCAGAAGTGTGTCAGCTTTCTAACCTATACCCTTCCAAAATTAGAAGCAACTGAGATGCAGATTTCCTCATTTTTGCCACCACCTTGTGTCTTGATTGATGAATATGAATAGCCAGCATTCTGGGGCAGAGCCCTCGAATCTGTTTGGGTTTTATATAGAAGCAGCTGACATAGACAGTGACTCATGTCTTGATTTCTTTCATGATTGCACAGCCTTGGGATTTTTCTTCTTTTTGTATAGAATAGTACTACTGTGGTGCTACAACCCTGTTCTTTTCATAGAATCTATTGCTGACCTTTTGTTCTTTTTCCTTGCAGCTTGATTTTTGGAAATCTGTATATATACTTAGCTTGGCAAGGAAAAACTCACATATCAGGTGGGTACTGCTTGTTTATATGGCCAACCTTTAAATATAGTAGCATGAATTAACAGGTGAAATAATGAACTCCAAAGTGGCAGGAAGCTTGTAAAAAGCAGATTTTTTTTTTCTTCCAATTTATTGTAGATAGTCTCTTCTTGGAGATTTTCCACAGTAGCTACCCTGGGATCTTTCCTGTGCAGACACATTTGTGCCAAAATACACCTGTTTGGGGGGAAGGTGTTCTGGCTGAATGTGTAATATTATACACACTATCCTATTCCAAAGTAAGCTCCTGCTGTGGAGTTTTCTCCCAAATCATATTGCAGATTGATAAAGCTATGAAATAAAGGAAAATAAAGGAAAACCATCCCAGTGTACATCATGTCTGCATTAATTGTGCTGGCACAAAGCAGTGTAGGAGGCAGAGGCTGAGATGGGGCAGAACTGGGGAGTGGAGAAAGAGCTCTCTTCCTTTCTTGGCATAGTTTATGAGATGAACTTTCTGATGGGATTGTAATTAATGCTGTATTTTCTCCATTGATGTTAGACTGGCAAAGAGCAGGAACTGCAGAAGAGTAGACTTTATTCTACTCTTTTTATTCTACTCTTTTGTACTCTTCTATTCTACTCTATTCTAGTTCTTGAGCTACACAGTGTCAAGATTCTGTTTTTAAAGCAAAGATTTCTGTCAGCTGTTTAAGCCAGGCACAGTAGGGGGGGATTCCCTAAGAAAAGTGATGAAAATAGGTTTTGATAACCAAAAATGAGTGCTACTGGGAAGTTAGAGCTCTGTAAACAGATAAGTTTGATTTTCCTGTTCTGTAATTACTGATAATTTTCCTTATTTAGTCCTAGCATTGAAAATCTACTAGAATGGTCAATCCTTTTAACCTTTAACAGATGATTTAATTCTGCTCTAGTCAATCAGGAATAAGATGTTGACTTTTAAACTATAATTATCAGGCTTCAGAAATAACAGAACAGAAAGAACAGTTCACTTCTTGTTTCTGTTAGCTCCATCTTTTCAGGTTCTCCACAGATGCAGGTTTGGTAATGAAAGACTGCTGAAATTGAAAGGTCATTTTCTGCATTCTCTCACCTGTAACACAAAGGTTTATGTGTTACTGGAAATATTGGAGACACTTTGAACCTGGAGGGGTCTCAAATTCTGTGCATTCCAAGCTTCACTGCTCTACTAACCACAGAATAGAGCAATCAACTATGAGGCACTTCTGCTCTTACATTTCCCTCCATCTTAAATGTCTTGTGATTCCCCTTTATTAGAAAATTTTATACCAAACCCTAACAGCATTTAAAAATCAGATTTTATTTTACTACCTATATCAAATAGCACACGCATTTCAAGCTGTGAAGTACAACTGCTCTTTTTTGGATCTGTGATCATGCACAAGTTTGAGTTATTTTTAGGACAAGTTTGCATTTGCTGTTGAGCTAAGGGGGAAATAAATACAAGCATAGGTGATAACTTCAGGGTCATGCATCAGTTCAGTCACTACTGTCTGCTGTTACTTGCTTTTTTCCCCCTGCTTAATGCTGGTAAATGGGAGTGGCTTTTGCATTAGGTGTTTCTGTGCTCTGCTGCAGTAACCAGCTTGTTCAGCAGAGCTGCCCTGTCCAGCTGCTGTGGCAGTTTTGGAGGTTTTGGTGGTTTTTATGCCTTTGAGGTTTCCCAGCCTACAGTTTGCGATGTCTTGGTGCTGGTCAAGAGCTTCTCTTAGAAATCTGAAGGGGTTTGGGGCAGTTTATGTCCACTCTGAACTATATAAGTGTTCCAAGATGTACTTTCTTCTGCTAATAATTTATGCACTTCCTTTAATTGGCTGCTCCTTGGTCATTGCCTTTGCATGGCAGAGAATGCGAGGGACCTCTTTAATTTGCCGGTATTTTATTAGCACCATAAAACTGAGACAGGAGTTTGCCAGCAGCTCCATGTGGAAGGTAAGCTAGAAAATTAGTGTGTGTTAAACCCTGTAGCATGTCTGTGTTAGTTGTTTGAAGGTAGCTGGATTGGTTTGAATCTCTTCTGCACATCTGGTTATGGCTCTTGTTTGTTTTTCCACAGAGAGCGATCGTAGAACTGTCTTCATTGCTCTGACTGTTATCAGTCTTGTGGGCACAGTTCTGTTCTTTCTGATTAGGAAACAAGAGGACACAAAAGCTCCGGGGGATGATGATTCCACTAATGAAATCCTGGGGGAGAGCTCGTAAGTGTTGATGGCAATAACATATTGTCACATCTCCTCGTTTGTGCTCCTGCTCCCCAGAGGAGCATTGTGCATTCACTTCCCCTCCGTGCTGGAAGCATGAATGTTATCAACAACCTGGAGGATTCACAGATTTCACAGGGAAGTGTCTGTGTTTTAACAATGAGAATGTATGAGCAATAATGTTCTCGATATGGCATATTCTCAAGGGTGAAGTTCAGTAGTGTACAGGAAGTTTTACCTTTGATAAGCAAGTGTCTCACAGAAGATACCCTTCACCTCTTCTCCAGTGATTATTATTAAACATTTACATGTTTTATCTTGCCCTCATCAGCCCATTTGAAAGGCTGGAATAAACAGAAAAGACTCCTTTTTTATAGGTTGTTTTACAAACTGGAACATGTTTTTCCTATCTTCTCTAAGTGTATATGCCACCCTGATAAATACATTAGAAATGAACAGTTACACAGATTCAGTGCAGTTTTGCCTGAGGCATCAGCTTAAATATTTTTTGCTTTATTTAAAGAACAATGAAAATGTTAGAAAAACATCAGTGAGCATGCCTGTGCAAAAAATGTTGAAAGCTAAAAAGGTTCAAAAAAGGATTCTGTTAAGCAAGCATTCACTAGTGCAGGCAGCAAATAGATTTTGTGGTTGCTTTAGATCTCAGTAACTTTAAAAAATGCATTGGCATATTCCAGTATATAGTGCAGGGCTAGAAAATGTACAGAAGGTTTGAAAAATGAAAATGCCTTCCAGCACAGCAATAAAGTGTAGTTATTCTCTTCCATTTTGACCAAGTAATTTGTTTACCCAGGTCTGCAGGAAACAAAATGATGAGAGCAGTGGCTGCCTTCAGTAAGTACAATTTCACATAAGAGTTGCTTCAGCAAAACCTGGCATCTCCTTGCCAGCTCTCTGTGCCTGTGCTGCTGATGAGATCATGTACAAACCTCTTCAATCACATACCTGAGTAGTCCTGGAGTGTTCCTCCTTTGATGTGATTTCAGATCCAAACTGCTTTACAACAGCGTCCTTGTGCAGATGAGCACAAAAGGAGCAGGTTACTGCTTGGAAAAGGCAGTGAGAATGAAAAATAAAAATCAACAAACATACAAAGATAAAAAGAAGTCATAGGTTGTTTGATTTTGTCACCAGTTGATAGCAGTTAACAATTTAGAACTGAAGAATCTGCAGTTCCCTTTGAAGCTTGATGTGTTCTGCCTGAGACTGTTAAGTTTGTTGTGAAGACGTGGGGATCTTCACTGAAAATCTATTTATTCTTTCAGGAGACAGTTGCAATGAACTGAGAGTACAAAAATACAGCGAGCAGAAAATTGTCCAATAACTGAAAACTCTTTAATATTTTCCCCACTGCATTTCTTACAAAACAAAATTTTTGGATGGAACAGGTCGGGGTTGGTTTATTTAGCACTCTGCTGTAATAAACAGTGAATAAAACTTTAATACACAGTTTCTATAATAACCAATTTTTTGCTTTAAGCAAAGAGCAAAACTAAGCGTAGATGATCTTAGTGGTATTCTCAGAAGTTTTATTTTCTTTATTATTTCTTTACAGAGAAATCTATTACACTGAGCTTCACCAAGGAGATGTTGCTTCTCAGTGTTACCACAGCCTACACAGGTATGAAGCCAGCAGAGTTTCACCATGGAGCAGTGGCAGGGCATTGTTTGGAATTTTAACCCCTATATGTCTGCAAACATTATTTGGATATTTCAATTAATTCTGGGTTCCTTGTTTCTGTGTCCTGGGGGGTGTTTCTCTACAGGAAGGGTGGACCCAAATCTGCAGGTGCTGGTTCAGTAAAGATCTGGGTCACAAAGTGAGAGGCTAAATTTACAGAGCTGGCTTTTATTTTGTTTGATATTGCACTATCAATAGTTTGGAGATTGTTTAATGCAGTTGTATTGCATTTGAATTAAAGGAATGTTTGTACATCACACCTTCATTAAGGCATGGGAGATTCCTAATGCTCTTCATTTTAGTCTTGAGTTGTGTTTTGGGGGGTTTCTTGCTCCTTATTTGGCTTCAGATGTAGTTTTGTTAATGATCAAATTAGGTTTTTTTATAAAATAGATGCACTTTCAGAACCTAAGCTCTGAGTCACCGTTAGGAAAAATCATTATGTGAAAAAAGCACCAAAAAAACTTAGATGTGAAGAAACTATAAATATTACAGTTTACAGCATCTCCTGGAAGGGAAATAGCAGGAGCAGCTCCGGAGTTGGTTGCTCCAGGCACTAATCTGAGTTAAAATACTTCACAGCACTTCCAGTGTTGTGTTAGTCCAGATTAACTCACATCAGCTCCTCTGGGGATGGGAATGTGCAGGGAGGTAACAAGGGAAGGGAGTCAGTCAGGTTTAGCCTGAATATCCTGAAATTTGGGGTTACAGGTGGCATAAAAAGAAATCACTGCAGACTGGGGAAAAAATAATCTGCTGCCATCTTCTGGACCTGGGTTGGTGTTGCTGCTTTCTGTAAGAAAACAGAAAATTCCCTAAAGCCAACAGGGCTTTTATTCCAAAATTCTTGGTCAGGTTAAGATGCTCCACGTGCACCCCTGATTTTGAAGCCATGCAGTTCATCCAGGCAGGGCAGGGTGTGCTGTACCAGCGTTTGGCTGTAGCCAAAAAGCAAAGAATATAAACTAGAAAGTTTTATTTTAAGCTGTTTCTCTCTGTTTAGGAGTAACATTTTGGGTTGTTTGAAATACACTTTTTTATTTAGTTGGTATTTTTATACTACTGGTTGCTCCTGGTCACGTTAGCTGGGTCAGTGCTGTCACTTTTCCTCACACTAATGGCAATAGGAAGAAAAAGAAAGAAAAGAAAGAGGATTTAAAACAAGTAGCAGTAGTTCTTTCTCAGCTAAAATCCATTATGTATGTATAAAAAGGTTCATTTTAGGATTCTTAGCTCCTTATTGGTGTTTGGGGCTGCAGGGACTTTTAGGAATGCTTTAACTTGAAGGGGGGAAATCCTTAAATGAAATTGTGCTTTATTTCTTCAATAATACTTTGCATTATTTCACATGACAGTTTTCATTTGATAAATGAAAAATTCATCATTTCATTTCATTTGATAAATTCCAAAGTTCTTGAGAAGTAGAAACAGGGACTGAATGTAGGTGTTGGGTCAAGAGTAGCAGCAGCACTGAACCCGAGTGACAGCAATTAGTGACACTTCTCTAATGTGGCTTTTGGGAGCTGGTATAGAAGAATATAATAATTACATAGTATAAAATTCCCTCTTTGCTTTTATTACCCACACCTCATTTAAATATGTGATTTGAAAGGCACCTGAGGGGAAAGCAGCCTTTAGACATAAAGATTTTTTTAATGACTTTTCTGCGAGTGCATCTATCAGTTCTGTTTGGTTTCCTTCCAAGGTTTGGTGTTAACATTCTTCTCTGGAGTGTATGGAACGTGCATTGGTGCTGTGAATAGGTTTGGCAGTGAAGAGAAAAGCCTGATTGGTCTCTCTGGTATTTTTATTGGTGTTGGAGAAATCTTGGGTGAGTCTAAATTTGCTGCCTTTTGACAACAAAAAGAATTAGGGTGATGAAGTTATTGAAAATGGGGGTTTTTTTTGTGTTTAACTCAACAGTGTGTTTTGAGCTTCCAGCAATAATTATGTGAACACAAAATGAAACAGGAGCAATATAATTGGCACTGTGGTTTCTTATTGCACTGTGGATTATACCTTACGCTGTGTAAAGTGGTTGTAGACCAATTCTAATATTCTGCATTCTCTTTGTATTACTGTGGAGGAATACAGAGATTTCAAATATGAGAAACACTGGGCTACAGCATTACTGTGGGATTGGCACCATTTTACTCTTTTAAATTTTTACTATTTTGAAATAGTATTATATTTGCATTTTTATTACTTCTTGAGTGCAACTTTAAAATTTTTGAATAAATGCTTGCACTAAGGATTTCTTTCTTTAAAAAGTTTGCTTGTGCTAAATGAGATGTGATACTTGAATAAATTTGGATACAGGTAATATTCATTAAGTAAATATTTCTTTTTTTCTGTAGACTCAAGTACTGAGGTGTTTAACACAAAAACCACTGTTCATTAGCAGCTCAGATCCATTGAGTTGCATGTTTTTGCAGTTAAGAGCTGAGCACAAGGCTGTCCATTTTCACTTAGTGCTGTTGCAATACTGAAGGAAACTGGCTACTGGTTAAATGCTTGCCAAAAGGTGAAATATCTTCATCAGCAAACATCTGATCAATCTCCTGCCCCATTTCCCTGGCAAACTCCTTGGGGCTGTTTGCACATCAGTCAATCTTTGTTATCCAGTGCGGGAACGTTTATAATTTAAATTTGTCAGTATTTAAATCTTCGCTTCTGAGTCAATTCTCTTTCCTGCTCCTGCAGGGGGAGGAATCTTTGGTTTGCTGAGCAAGAAGAATCGCTCTGGCAGGAACCCAGTGGTGATGCTGGGGATCTTTGTCCACTTCATAGCCTTTTATTTAATATTTTTCAACATGCCAAACGATGCCCCCATTGCTCCTATGGAAGGAACAGATCAAGTTGCTTATATGATTCCAAGGTATGTGGGATTTTTTGCCTTTGGCTGTTGTAACTCAGGATGTGCATAAACGTTTCTCTAGAGAAAATTTCTTGAAGTTTTTTACTCCCTAGAAAAAACTTTCAGGGGTTCTGTTTTTATTAAAGGTAAATATTCCCCCAGTGTGCACCCAGTTTAGGAACTTGAATGGCATAAGAATAAAAAGCCTGGGGATGAATAATAACAGTTGTGTCACTTGACAACTGATGTTTCTGACATGTAGCACAATAGCAAGACCAGCACCTATTGTAGTAGGTGTTGAGAGAGTTGAGTGTATTTTAAAACAGTCTTGGGCTCAGTTTTACATCAGGGAGCACCAGCCTTGCTCTGTTGCACTGGTTTCCAAAGTCTTCCAGTGCTTATTGTCAAATTCCCCTTGGTCTGACTGCAGCCTGTCCCTTACAGCACTCAGTGTTTGGGGGAAGAATATAGAAAGCTTTCTTACCTCATCATTCCAACTTTCTTTTGGGCTGTATTTTGACTAATTCGTGTGAAAATCCAGTACTGTTGGTTTTGCAGACCCAGCTGCTAACTTGCAATTCTAAGCATTTGTGCCTGTGCAGGTGACTGGTCTTAGCTGGAGTATTTTTCTGCCAAATGAATTGGTATTTCTGTAACATTCCTGCAGATTTTGTGAACCCACCATGTGTCTCAGCTTTTAATCACTGCTGTGTGGGTTTTGTGGCTCCAAGCACTAAAATGAGTTATTTTAGTGATTCTAATTCAGTGTAGAATTGACTGCAGGTAACAGTAACAGAAGCCTTGGCATTCAAGAAATTAAAGCTGATGAAATGACTCCTTTTGCCAAGTCAGGCATTCCAGTTCTTTTCTAGGGAAATTAAAAGTGTGATAACTTTCTTCCATTTGCAGTTTCCAAATAAGTCTGCCAGAAAACAGTTTATAGATGTGTGAGCTGTTTGAATTAATGGCTTTTCAATTGGAATTGCTTTCTCCTTCAGCAAAGAGGTGGCCATGCTCTGCAGCTTCCTGCTGGGCCTGGGGGACAGCTGCTTCAACACCCAGCTCCTCAGTATTCTGGGATTCCTGTATTCAGAGGACAGTGCTCCTGCCTTTGCCATCTTTAAATTTGTTCAGGTATTGCCTAACATAGCCCTTGGGAAGCAGGATTGTTGGGATATTACTGAAATACTGGGTTGGGCTTTTTAACGAGCTGAGAAAAATCCTTCTGCAAATTATTTCATCCTGAATTTTGGTGTAAAATAGTTTTGTGAAGCTGGAAACAGTTTCCTGGGCTATGATCTTAAAGCTTGGTCTGTGTTGTTTCTAGACAAAGTGTTTTGAAATACCAGAGATTTTGGTAGTGTTTTTACCAGTTTGAAATACCAGCTTGCAATGCTACAAACGCTTTGGAGTTCGGTGTTCATTTTCTACAGTTGAATGCTGTTTAAATAACAAGTGAAAACTAAATCTGTTGTGGGACACACCGAGACATATGTTGAGGTATAATGAAGCCTTAAGATTCTCTGTCTACTACAAAAGAATTCTGAGAGCTTCATATTAAACTGTGTCTATGTCAGTTTGGTAATCCTTCTGTAGCAGCATGTGTTGGTTTTAAAAGACAAAGGAAGGCAGGAGTCTCCCTTGGAAATTGAAAATGTAAACCCCTCCCTCCTAATTATTATAATCTTGAAATTAAGAGGCGCTCAGGCAAAGATATGAGGATAGGAATAACAGGTCTTTACTAGTATGAAAAAAATTCCAAAAAACTACATCTTAATAGGAAAATCAAAATAAAATGCAGTGGTACAAAAACACGGCCAGAGTCAGGATCCAGGCTGAGCCCTGTCAGTCAGGGGTTGGTGTCAGTCCATTCCATGGTGCTGCAGCCCTCCTGCAGTGCCAAACGTGGCTCTGCTGGAGCAGGATCCTGCAGGAGGGCTCAGTCCTCCTCCCAAGATCCAGGGCTGCTGGGCAAGGGCTGCTCTTCCTCTGGGCATCCCCTGGGAAAGGCTGCCCGGGCTGCTCTGGATCCCAGATTGATCCAGGTGGGAATGCCTGGCTCCTGCCCTGGGTGCAGCATTTCTCCTGGGATGATGGAATTGTCTCAGTCCCTCCATGGCCCATGGACAGCAGATCTGTGCCTGGGCAGGGGTGGGTGTGGGGGAGATCAAGAGCAGGGCCCAGCTGGTTCAGAGCTGGGCACAGAGCACAGCCCTGGCACAGCCTGCACTGCAGCCAGGACACAGCACCAGCCTGGAAATCTCCTCTGATAATCTTTTCACTTTGCTTTTCCTCTCAGTCCATCTGTGCTGCAGTTGCCTATTTCTACAGCAACTACTTCATGCTGCAGTGGCAGCTCCTGATCATGGTGCTCGTGGGTTTCTTTGGAACAATCACCTTCTTCACCGTGGAGTGGGGAGCAGCAGCAGCCCTTGCTGCCCGTGGCTCGGACTACAGCAGCATCTGATCCCTGTGCCAGGCCTGCTCTGCCAGGAGGAACAGCTCAGGCATGGCTTTTGGCAAGTGGGAGGAGCTGGAAGAGGTCGAGCTGCTGCAGAGGTTGAGGTGGAGGAAGCTGCTACTTCAGTCCGACTGAATGTGAAACAGGAGGAAAAAAAACCACCACGTTTGAAAGGCTGTTGTTCCTTGCTTTGATCATCTGAGCGTGGTATTGTGCTGTTAAAAATCTGCTATTAGAAATGGAAGGAAATGTAGGGACCCATGTATTGAACAATTCTCCTCTGAGATGTCTCTCTCACAATGTAATTGCCTAATTTCACTCTACCACGTGCTACAGAATTAGTTTGGGGTTTTGTCCCTTAAATTATTTTTCCTATATTCTAGTTCTGCAGATATTTGAATTCCTGTATTGAATGAGTGATATTTTTATAAGGTAGATTATATTGCAGATGGTGTCTGCACAGCTGAGAAATCAATTTGGCATTGAATTTTTTAACAATTAGATGTGAGGACGTATTTCTGTGGAAAATGTTGCCTTATTCTGTAAACCTCAGCTCCTTGTTTCCCAACCATTTGTTTATTTATCTGTGTCATGTGCTTAAGTTGTCAGATCAATGGAGAATTTTTGTTTGGTTGAGTTTTTTTTCTGTTTTGAGCTTTTTTGGGGCTGGTGTTTCAATTTTTTTTTTTTTTTTTAGTAAGGAAGTAAGGGTGAGGTTATAGTGTGCTATAATAGATTTTACTAGAATTTGAAGAAATCACCCTTGGCCATCCAAAGGATGGAATCCCAAGACCTGTGAAATATTGATGGTGGAAAACAGCTTCTGTCTCAGCATCTCAGAATTGAACTGTGTTGGGAAAGGTGCTGAACTCAGGGTAGTGCTTTATGAAGGACCACAGTCCACGGAGGACCATAAGCCACAGCTTCCCTCCCAGAATCCCAAATAATTCTTTTGAGTTCAATGGCATTTTCATCATAAAATGATGAAAATCTGTGGTGGGAGCACTAAGACAACTTTAAAAAATATAAACAGCCTCAGAATGTGAGCTGTTAGAATAATATTGCAGTGTTTATTCTGCTGCATAACACTTGTCCTAAGTAGTTTTATTCAGTATGATTTGGGAAAATTGAATTGTGATCTTACTCCACCACATAGGAAAGCAAGGCTACTGGCATAGAAACTAAATTTTAATGCAGAACTGTTACAGATGATGTAAGAGGCAGTGATTGCAGCTCAGCTTGACTGTGTCTGCCTACATAAAACTCTGAAGCACTTGCAGTTGTGTTTGTCTGGTGGGCAGGGAGCAGGCATGGAACACTGAGAAGGTGTTTTTAGACACTCCACGGAGCTATTTTTAGAAAAGTACCGTTCACCCACCTCCTTTTATGCCCAGTCAGAATGTTAATGCCTTGTCTTAAAAGACAAGTTTAAAAAGACTGGGTTGGTTACGTGTCAGTAGCTCCCACGAGTTGTAACCGTGTAGGAGCTCCCAAGGTTAACCCCGGGCAGGATGGCATCTCCTGTGACATTTGCTGTCACTTCTGCTCTCCAGGAGCAGGGTGGAGCACAGCCAAACAGCCCGGGGGCATCTTTTTACAGGGACAGAGAAAGGGATTTTTAAATTCAGGGCAGGTTTTTGCTGTGAGATCAGCAAGGTGTTAATGGGGGATGAGAGGGCACCTGAACATCCAGCAGGCTGAGAAATCCGGGAGGACAACCAGGAGAGAGAGAGGCCTGTGTGTATTCCCAGGAGATTTAATGAATGATGTAAAAGAGAATGAGGCAGAACATGTATTTGAGTGAGGGGTTACCAGAGCCATTCCAATCTGTCAGGCAGCCTGAAAAAGCATTCAGTGTTCAATCAATATGTGATTAATGGGAGCAGCAGCACTGCAGAGCCTCTCTCTCAGCCACTCCTGTTATCCTGCAATTTGAAGCATACAGTTTTTATATACTGAGCACTCCAAAGGTGTGGATTAAAGGGTGCTGCCAGTGATTAAAATTCTCTTGTTGCTACACATTTATATTTTCTCCAGAGTACCAAAAGCGATAAAGAGCTTTTTTTTTTTTTTTTTTCCTTCCAAACTCTTTTGGGCCCTTGCTTTCCCCATCACATTAATGAGAGCAGAAACACTTGAAAGTTCACAAGGAGCAGTTTTTTCTTACAGTGTATTTGGGGGAAAAAAATGACTCTTGGGTCTTGTGGTGATGAGTAACTTGTAATTTCTTTTTAACAATGTGATTTATTTGTAAGTAGGTTATGGCTCTCATGAGCTTGCTTTTAAAACTGATCCCTGTCATGATGAACTTCTGTGATGTTCATTTGCCATATAAGAATTATATGGACTGTTTTATTAGAAATTAAAAGTGCCAAGTTTATGTTGTTTCAAAAAGCATTTTGAAACCACCTCAGAGGGACACAAATGAACGAGGACTTGTGGTTTTCAGTACCTCTGTGAGTCTGATGCTTTGCATTTTTTCTTTTTCTTTGTTCTGGTCTGACTCAGTATCAGGTTATCTTAGAAGGCTGCTCAGAACTATTATTAGGGTCATTAAAGGGAAATATGATTGCTCTGTGACAAGTATTACAAGAAATCATGGCATTCTCCAAGCTGCATCATGGATAGCTATTCTTTTTTATTATTAACTGTATAAATTTGCTTTTGACATCTGATCTGCAGAGAGAGGCCTCAGTTCTTCAGGCTTCTGTGACATATGGTTTGCTTTTCACTTATTCATAATTCTTTAATATGCCAAGAGTTGAAAAATCCTCTCCAATGTACACAGTTGTTCATTTGGATGAAATTTTGGGCGTAGCAATAGAAAGAACAGTAACAGTGAATCCATGAATGATTCCATCTCTTCATCTGTTAATCAGCTTTTACCAGCCATGAGGCTGCACCCCCTTCATTTCACCTCAGTGGCCTTTGAACAACTTCATGTTAATCTGAATTGGGAGCTCACTGTTAATTTAAGAGGGATTTGAAAAAAGGCTTTTGCTTTATCTGTGGGTTTGTTTTATATTAGAGATTTCATCTTTATAAGCAAAATAATGCATGAAGTTGCTTTGGTTTATTAAAATGTCCTCTTTGATTTTTTTCCCCTCATTCTTTTAGGATGTTACTAAGGTTTAATATCTTGACATATCACATCCTCAAATTTTTCAAACAAATGCTAAAGAGGAAATGAAAACTGCGTTTCTTGGCAATTGAGTGCCAAATAAGCTGCTACAAAACGGTCTTTAATGAGTTTCATATAAACATATCTGTATTTTGTCTTGCCAGTTGGTTTTCATTTTGATACATGGATGCATGGACTGAAAATTTCTACAGCTGTGGACTTCCTTCCTAATTAATGATGTGGTTTTACTTCTGTTGTATTAATTTAATTAGCTACAATCTATATTAGCAAGTTGAGATAAGGAAGAGAACCATATATAAAAACATTTTAAAAAATCATTGAGATCTATAATTTTCTGCAGGTACTGCTAAACTCTTAAGGAATATAATAAAAAAAAATATTCCCAAACAACCAGAACCCCCAAAAGTGCTTAACAAGGGTCCCTATCTTAGCAGAAAACCTTCTGTGGTACAGGTATGAAAAACAAGAAATCTTGTGCTGGTAAGTTCTTCAAATGTTTGTGACCATTTTAAAATATACTGGAGAGAGAACTTCTGGTGGGGTTTGCTGTGACTTTATGGAAAAATAATTTAAGTGTAGAAGGCCTTAAGTTCAGGACCACGTGTCAGTTAAACAAAGTTCCTCTGGATCTTCTTGGAATTCCACAAGTTTACTTCAACGTGGTTCCCTGGGCTCCAAGCTAAGTGCCACTAATTAATGCACATAGAGTTGTGTGAACAGAGCACTAAATTCTGTATTTTAAGGCAAACATTAATTGTTTACTGTTAGTATCAATAGCAAGTGCAATGTTCAGCATTGCATACCCACCTTGGACTCAAATTGTGCAAGTGTGTTCGTCAAGGCATGAGCTTGGCTCACAAATCACAACCATTCATTTTCCTGGTGAAATGTGTGTTTGAAGGCTTTATCCACACCTCTGTTTTCCTTGTAGACCCACAAATGTTGATTGAATGGCAGCAGCAGTTATTACCATGTTTTACTTGATCCCTGTCTAATGTGCAGGCAGAAATAATAAAGGATGGGATAATTTGGAGATGGAGCTGAACTGGGAAGTTTGCTGATTTACAAGGACAAAAATGCTTCTGATACCACCATGCTGATACAAAAGCAAGATTAAGACTGTTGTGATTCCCATGGAAAAATTCAGAGTGGTGCCTTGATAAATTTGTGTTGGTACCACAGAGAAGCACCAATAAGAGTGGGGAAAACATCCTTAAAATGCAATAAAGAGCAAATGTGGAAGTGCGAATTAGACTCAGTGGGCACATGAAGGGGGAGCTTTGTTGAGTTGAGTTTGTGCTTTGGAAATTGAGATTTCTGTTTAGTTCATACTGCCTCTGTCAAATTGGTTATCCCAGCTGCTGAGACTCTTTCTCCAAGCTCTCCTTTCTCGTTAATTTACATTTTGACACTGTGCAGAAGTCTAAATGATAGAAACCTTTTTACCTTTAAAAAGTGTCCTTGGGTTGGAATTGGTGGTAATTGAGAGCAGGCTCACTCAATGATTATCCCTAATGGAAAAGCTGATTTCAAGTGAGTGTGCTGACTCTTCCTTTCATGGTCACAGCCATGCAAATAAAAGCGAATTACAGACATTGTTTTTTGTTAATAGGCTCGTTAAATTGTCGGGATTGCTCTTGTCACTGCTTTAGGAGAGGGAGACACAGTCTGAACCGGTGGCTCTTGGAAGTGCTTTGTAAGAGCCGGCTTAGGGAAATGGAAATGTTGATTTTAGGGCTAAGCAGTCCTGTGGAAATGCTTCATTTTGGTTTAAACACAAACCAGGGAAGTGTCTTGGAAATCAGAGGCTGCTTCAGCCTTAGCCTGTTCCCTGGTCCTGCTCGAGAGCCCATCGTAAGGAAAGCGATGCTGTTGTTGAGAGAAGTGTCCAAATGTTGATTTGGGGCTTTTTTGGGGTTAGTTTCCTTTTCCAGTATGCTTTCCCACTATCTCAGTTACTTTCCTTTTAACTCAAGTGGTCTTGTCTCAAAGACTCTAGAAAATCAAACAGAATCATCGAGTGCTTGTGCTCGTGGAGTGCTGTTTATCTAAATTTAACTGTGATTGAGGAGGGCTTTGTCCAGGCTAAAAATCAGGGTTCAGTGCAGGCTCCATCCTGCAACTGAGGGGAAGGAGGGAGCAGCAGGGAACAGCTCTGCTGCCTCTCATTTGACTGGATAATACATGAAATAATTCAACTGCAGAGGTGAAGATGCTCAGGGTAGTGAGGAGGAGGCCAGCACAGATGAATTCTGCCTGCTGCAGTTTTCCCTTGAGATTCAGTAATTTGCAGATGGGCCAAAAACCCACTGTGGCTTCACTGGTGTGATCTTTGTGTGGCCTTGGCATTCTGATTTCTGAGGGAAAGAATCTGTATTCAGCACCTGACTGTACAATCCTTTATGTGAACAAACAGAAAGGAACCTTGCAGGTTAACTTTTGCTGTGCACAGCCCTTTGAGTCTTGGATAAAAGGACATTCAGGAGTTTGCACTTCAAAGTTAATCGTGAAGGGAGAAAAAAATAGAAGGTTGGTGCCTTAAATGAAAAACAAAAAAAATATTAGTCATTCTGTCCTATGAAAAGGAAATTGCTATTTAAGGTCACTTAGTGAAATTAGCTTCAATTAAGCATCCTTTCTAAATGCAGTGCTTGTTGTCAGAGCCACTCATCTTGTGGTAATGCCTGACCTGCTGAGTTTATGATTATTAATGTGTGTTAAAAAAACCCCTAAAGCACCTAAAACCAAACATGTTATTATCTGTGTAATCAGTTGTTGAAAGGAGCTTTGCCACCATACATCATCATTTGTTTTGTGCTCACTAAATTGTGACTGACAGAGCATTTGTTTCACAGCTCCAGAGCTGAGTGATGGTGCTGAGGAGGTATTTCCAGCTGAGGAAATACCTCTGAGCTGGGTGTTGGGGGCGGAAAGCAGAGGCACTGGGGAGAATCAGAAGCTGCTGGAGTGTCCCTGCTCTGTTCCCAATGTGTGACTGATGGAGGGAAGCACAGGTGGAGGACAGCAGGGAGTGCTCAGCCTTTTCCCTCACTGCAATTTCTCCAAATGCTCATCTAAAATTTGCAGGCCAAGCTTCTTAAACTGCTTTTCTCCCCATTTTATCTATTCCTGTAAAATATCTGTGAAGGATACAAGTGGCCCCTGGCGTGTTCCTGTGTTCGGGGCAAACCCAACACGTTCAGCTGGAGCTTCCATTTCAGCGTTTCCTCTGTGTGTAGTGACCCAGCCGTGGAGGTGGCTGCTCTTCTTCCCTGCAGGGCTGGGATTCAACAGGCCCCTGTGCTGTAATTGGAAATTCTGGAGAAAATAGGACACGAGTGAGCCTGAAAAATGAAAGTTCCAGCGCTTGCGTTCATCTGCCACCCTCACCCCGCTGCAAAGCGAAAGAGAGCAGCGATCACAGGCACATCTTGATGACATTTATGAGTAATTATAATAATTATACTTCACAAGAGCTTAATTCTGCTGATTCTCAGACGTGTCAGTGAGCCACGAAGCGCTGCCCTGGGCAGGGAGAGGCGGGGACAGGGCTGAGCACCCGCGGGTGTTCAGCGGGATCAGCGCCTGCCCACGCTCCCAGTCCCACAGACACGGCAAGGAAAATCACTCCAAGGGAAGGAGAGGCCATTATGCACACCGGGCTTCACTTCATGCAGAAAGCAACCGGCTTTCAAGTTTGCTAGCTGGTGGGAATGTTGGTGATGTTGTGCAGCAAACAAATAAACCACTGCTGGTGGGTATTGCAAGGGGGCTGAAAATTTGGTGTTGGAGATTTCTTCTCTCCTGGAGGAAACACTTGTGTGCCGAGGGACATGCTGGTGTGTTTGTAAAGGTGCTTGTTTGGGTACCCTGTGCCTGTGCCCTCGGGTTGGGCAGCTCCACCTGCCTTGGTGGCCAGGTGTGCTGGGGGAGCCCAGTGGGGCTGCTGTGCACGGAGCTCCAGGCTGATGGAGCCACTCCTGGGCCTGCCCATGGACAGCCAGACCCTGTTTTTACCCACTATCAGCTTTTTCTTTCACCAAGCAGGGGAAGTTTTGCTTGGCATTGGTGGGTGGGCTGGTGAAAGGGTTCTGAGGGCATAAAGTGGACAGTTTTACACACCCCCAGTCTGAACTGTGGGGGGAAAAAATAGATACATGGTCTTGGCTTTCCAACACAGCTCTCCCCTACAGTGGGTCTGGATTCACTGCAGAATCAAAGGAAATATTTCAGTTTGTGAGGGAGCCAAAGGCTGTAGCAACATGTGGTCAGGAGAGGTTGGTAACAAAGCAGAGGGGAGTGCTAAAATACAGAGGAGGAAAACAAGAGGATTGTTTTTCATATCCAGGCAAGCAGGAGTTCTGAAATGATGATGTGTTGATAGGGATCAACACTGAGGGATCAGCAAAGCTTGGGTTCTGCTTGTCTGCGAGCATGAACCTGTGAGCTAGCCCTGTGCAGAGCACAGAAGGAGCTGTCTGTGTCTTCACTGCCTGTGGAACTCACAGCGTGTCGTGGTGGGGTTTGGTTTTCCCCCATGTGAACAAGTCTCGCTTCATCTGGACGGGAAAGAAAGGTCATGTTGCTCCATTAAAAATTAAACTTCTTTTCAGCTGGTGATGAAGCCGTGCGGTGGCAGGTGCTCAGGCTGTGGAATGGAGGAGTGGGAATGCCCTGGGTAGTTTTAAATAGCTGAAAGTTCAGTTTGATGGTCAATATTTTCCTGAGGGGCTACATTTAACAAGAATGATAATGTTCCTAAGTCATTGACTGAAACTCTCAAATTGACTTGTTTTTTTGGTGGAATTAAAGGCTTAGGATATTGATAATACTTGGATGTGGAAACTGGTCAATATTTTCTACTGGAAAGTACTGCTGGAGAATATTTGATTTGCTTTTCCTTTATTAATATATTCCTTCTCTCCCAAAAATCAGCTTCATGCAGGAAATAAATATTGCAGAACGGGAGAATTTTGAAGCAGAAAGGCAGTGGTTGTGCCTAAGGCAACAGGCAGCCTCAGAGGAGGAGCTGGGATTAGCAGCTGCTTGCTCCCAGCTCATTCCCTTTGTAAATCCCTGCTGTCCTGGGAGCTGCTTGGAGCTGTGATCAGCCCAGGGCTCTCCAAGCCAAACCCAGGGCCCCCGCCAGGCCCAGGCTCTGGCTGTGGCTGCAGAAGGTGCTCTCTGCTCGTGTGGTGGCTGTGCCCATCCTCTGCCACCCTTCACGCAGCCTCCCCAAGGTGCCCTTTGGGTCTTGTTCCAGCTGGCTCCCAATTAAATCCAGCTCAGGTCAGCTCTTGACAGGCAGCCTCCCTTGTAACTCAGAGAGTTACCAGCCAGCAGATTCTTGAAATGCATCTTAAAAAGAGAAAGGTTTGGGCTAGGAGCCAAAATGATTTTCTGTCTTTCTTTATATTTTTTTCCTCTTCGCCCCTTCCTTCTCTCCAGCAAGTCTTTTGGCAGAGCTGTGGCTCAGCTGGGAGGTTGTGGGGACCAAGAGCACAATGTTAATTAGCTGTTGTACCTTCCAGCTTGTAAAACCCTGATAAGAGACCCAGTTGTCATAATTAATGGCCACAGAAATAGCAGAAGGGCTCTTAGACCTTGTGCTGAGGGATGTGAGCCAATTCCTCGGTACTGGAAACCAGGAAGAGGTTTGAGTGAAGGCAGGTTGTGCTGTGTGTGTGCAAAGGGTGTCTTGCATCCTCCTGAAGTGCCCAGAATGGGATTTTTTTTGTGGGATACAAATACGAGCTGCTCTGGTGACATTTCTGAAGTTACCTCTATGTCAATAATTAGAGTTGTTTTTCATTAATGAGTTGTTTGGTGTGGCACAGCAGAGATGTGTCAAGTTTGTAACTGAGTCCTCTGTAGTGTGTTTTGTACAGAGCAAAAGGAAAGGAACGAAGGGATGTAGTTTGCTCTGAGGCACTGAGTGTGGGCAGTCCTGCTCTGCGTGAGAGGACACAGGAATCGCTGCTGGGCTGGGAGAGGAGCTGGAGCCCCTGGGAGGAGGCAACCAGCAAATGCAGCTGCAGCAGCATCCAGGTGTGTGAAGGGAACTCCTTGCTCCAGCAGGAGCTGCTGTTCCTCTGGGAATGGCTGTGGAGGCTGCAGGTCCTGGATTTGGGGTCAGCTCAGGTGGGAAACCAAGGGAGGAGCTGGAAGAGCTGTGGGGCTGACCTGCTCTCCGCTGGGAAGGGCTGGACTTTGGAGCGAATCCTCCCTGCTGCGGTGGACATGTTTGGAGAGGGAAAGAGGGAGAAGAACACAGGAAAGGATGGGGAGGTGTTGTGGCTTTGGTGAGAAGTTCATGGCCAGCTGGAAGGGGATTGGTGATACTGGTCTGACTGGGCATTTGAGGATGAGGCTCATCCTGGAAAATTCTTCTCTTTGTGGTGTGGCAGCTTCATGCTGCTGGTTCGGGAAGGTGAGTCTCTTAAGCATTATCCTCTGAGGATATTGGGTGGAACAGGAGGCACTTTGTGCTATTTTTGTATTTAAGTGAATCATCAGAAGCCAGGCTGGGGTTATTGTGTGTGGCCTCTGTATCTCTTTGACTGTCCTGGAGTGATGGCACAGCCAGCCCAGGAGCAAGGGAGAGACAGGGGCCCTGCAGGAGGTGAGGGCCCGGCTCCCTGCCCTGCCTGGGGATGTCACAGCTGCACGGTGGGAGTCAGCCCTGTCCCTGTGGCTGCACCGAGCCTCTGGGAGCTCCTCTGCAAAGCACCTGCAGCTGAGAGGTGGGGATCAGCAGCTCCAGAGAGCCCGCGGAGAGCAGGAAAGCCTCTTCTCACTGGCTACTCCTGGAATTGAATCCTGAGCGTGGCAGCATCTCTGCTGGCTGAGGAATTGTGTTCCACCCAAGGCAGGCCCGTGGCTGGGTTGGCTGGGCACACAGCACTCGTGTCATCCCAGCAAGGCTGGCTTTAGCAGCACTTGCTGGCAGAGTTCATTCCCCTGTTGGGCACGTGTGGCTCCTGACCTGCATTTGGTTCCCCTTTATCTACAGGAAAGACAATTCCAGCCTCTGTAATTAATGGCTCTGTCCTGCCGGGGTCTCGGGTGAAGCAGCAGCACAGGAAATTGGCCAGGCTAAGTGGTGCTGTGTCTGGATCTGGGCTGCAAAGGCAGCCCTCAGGCAGCTGAGATGAATTGTGGCTTAGCTGCCGAATTCATTTTTCATCCTCGGGTCTGACAGCAGACGCAGGAAGAGCTCCTGTGCAGCCTGGTGTAACTCCTCCATCTGCAGCCTCATTTGTTGCAGGTATCCCGTGGGCTGATGGAGATCCAGGGCTTGTTGGGCTCAGTGCCTGGGGATTACCTGTGCTGGGGTTTTGCAATGGCTTTCAGGGACCAGGCAGTCCAACACCACTGCTCAGGGAGATAAGGTCACAAGACAAGGGGTTAATTCTCAGGGAGCTGCTGAAACTGCTCTGCTCTGACCCAGCACTTGGGGAATCTCTCAGCTCTCCTTGAACATGGGTTCTGAGGTGCTGTCAGCCTCCCACACATGGTGATGGTGTGCTCTGTATCCTTCCTCTCAGAAAAACCTGATTTATTTCACTTGTAGCGAGGCATAACCATGCACCAGGAGGCTCCTGTTCCTGTACCCCTGTGCTGACCTGCTTTACTCTCTCTCTCCCCCTTATTTTCCTTGCTTCTTGTCTGCAAGGATCCTCCTTCAGTTTATCTCTTTTTTCCCTCACCCTTCCCTCCCCTGTAGCTCCTGCTTGGCTGGGAGCTGTGGTCACCAAGGTTCAGCAGTGTCACCCTGTGTCCATGTGTGGTCCAGGTGAGTCAGACTGGTCAGTGAGCTTTGGATTTCTAATCCTGGCTCCTTTGCTTGCCTTAGGCTCCTTAGGACAGGTTTTGGCTTCCTCACCTGCAGGGTGGGATTGTTGCTAAACCGATCTGCTAAAACACCTGTCTGGGGCAGTGTGAGGTGGATCAGTGCTTGGAGGATCAGGTTCAAGGGAAAACAGGTAAATGGATTACTCAGACTTGCTGGCCAGCAACAGGTACCTTCAGTTTCAGTACCTTCCTGGGCTGGGAGCGATCCCTGCAGGAACAGCCCAGCTTTAGGCTGCAGATGGAGGCACTGGGGGCCAGGAGAGCTTCCAGATGTGACCCCTGGCTCCAGGCAGCCCCAATAATCTGCCTTGCACCCTGGAGGGAATCATGTCTGGACATGCTGGTAGCAGACAATGCTGCTGGAAGCTCTCAGTTACTTTTGGGGCTGTCAGGTAAGCGGGGAGCATCCAGCTCCTCTCCTGAGGCTGGCCTGCCACTCAGACCCAGCTCCCCAACACCTCCCTGGGGTGTTAAACCCGTCCTTCCCCTTACATGGACACCTTTGGAGCTACTGTCTCTTCCCCAGCCTCGGGAAGAGCTGGGAGCCTGTGCCCCATTGCCAGAGCAGCCAAGAGGAGTTTGGCCCTGGAAAAAGGCTGTGATATTGCTGGGAATGCTGGGGACAAGCTGCACCTCCCCTCAGGTTCTTCTTCCTTGCTTTTAAGGCACTTACGTTTGCTGCTGTTGGCATGTAAGGATGTTTTGGAGGCTGTTGGGTGGCTGAGGAAGGTCAGCAGCATTTCCCCATGGCTCTGGTGAAACAGCAGCTGGGAGGGAAGGAGCAGATCTGGGGAGGGAGGGAGGATGCTGAGTGCTTTCACACGGGGTGGCTTTCAGCCTGTGCACACAAGAGGAAAAGTGCATTTTGCAGGAGTAGCTTTTTCTGGCATTGCACTTCATCTTGTTAATAAATCTCTTGTAACACCTCCCTGCAGAGCCCCTCAAGGAACTGGCTAACCAGGAGAAAGTGGAGATCCAAGAAAAGCCTCCTAATCCATTATCAGCAAATGCAATCAGACTCTCCATCTGCTATGCCAGGCCCCTGCAGCCCCACAGCTGGGAGCCAGCCCCTGCTGCCTCCTTCACAGATGTTTGGTCACCGTGTGCCTTCACTGCCTCTCCCTGGATTCTGCCTGGTGTCACCTCGGATTAGTGGGCTCGTGCTCAGAGCCTGTGCTGCCCTCGGGAAGAGCCAGGTAAAGCTGACAGGCCGAGGCAAGCACACCTTGGCTGGAAAACAAGAGCTGGGTACTTCATGGAGCCACGTTAAATTTAGTGCTGTGTGCTCCAGTGAGGAAATGAGGGCCTTGTCTTGGCCAGGATTGCATTGGAGAGAGTCAGCAGGAGGAGGAGGAGACAGAGAGAACCTCTTGTGATGGAAGTTTATTCAGGACACAGGTGGGAACGCTTGGTTTTGCTCCCCCTGCCTCTGAATCACAGAATGATTTGGCTGTAAAGATCATCTCATTCCTGCCGTGGGCAGGGACCCTTGCAGCAGACCAGGCTGTGCAGGGCCCCTGCAGCCCCCTGGCCTTGGGCACTGACCTCAGGCCTGCGCCCGTGGGGCCCTGGCAGCACCTGGGGAGCCCCAGGACGCGGGTCAGGTCTGTCGCTGGTCACCGAGGGCACAGCCCCTCCTCGAGCAGTCTGTGCTCCGAGCTGGGGACCCTTCTTTGCCAGGAGGGCACAAGGTGTGCCCTGAGTGCCGGATGGCACCTGAGCCTGGAGCCCAGGTGGTCCTACAGCCCCATCCCTGCTGCTCCACGGAACCCCGAGGGGCTGGGGCTGGAAAGGACCTCTGGGTGCTGTCTGTTCCAAGCCCCTGCTCAAGAAAGGCCACCAGCAGCAGGTGTCCCTGGACTATTCCAGCTGGATTTCGGACACCTCCAAGGATGGCAAGCACCGTTCTCTCCCCTCAGGGGGACAGGCACAGCAGGGCCCACGTTTGTCCCCGAGCTGGTGGCCCTGGTTTGTCTCGGTGGCAGCAGAGATCTGTCAGCAGTGCAGCCACGGGGACACATTTCAGTCTGTGCCAACCAAGCCATGCTTTGTCCACCAGCCCCATATTAACATTTGGGCTCCTGCTAGCATTTCCTACTTCTCCTCTTTTTTCCTGTGTCCTTTGAAAAACTCATTATTCAGGATAAAGATTTGTCCCAGGTAATTTTGGGATTCAACTGCACAAAAATGAGAAAGAGAGCCAAAGTAACAGCAGGTAAAGAATGGTTTAATTTAGCAACTAATTTTCTATAAAGTAATTATTTCTTTAAAAACCTGGGATTTGCTCAAAGTATCCCAATTACTTTTTTTCATTATGGCTACAGAATGAAGTGCTTGTTTAATTAGTAAACATTTGGCATGCCTTTAAATAGGTTTTTAATTACATTAAAGGGACACTGTCAAGGTGTCTTTCATAATTTTTAATAGACCTGGATTTCTTTTTTCCCCTCACAGTTGGATGCAACTCCTTGGGTTTGATTGGCTGTTCCAGACAAAAACTGGAGAAGCCATTTCCCTGGAAAAGATTAAAAAGAGAGGCTCATTTGTGGGTTTGGAGCTGAGCTGTGGACTCCCCACCTCATGTTTCTCTACTTGCTGCCAGCAGGGCTCGTGGCCCCCTTTGCAGTCCTGAGGGTGACCCTGTGCTGAACACGCAGAGCCAAACCAGCAGCTTTTGTCCCCAAAATCTCCCTGGTGCAGCAGATGCCTGTTCTGCAGCCTCACAGCTGCTCCCAGGAGTAGCTCTCCTAATAAATCCTAATAAATCACCATTGCTCTAAGTGAGCTGGATGCGAGCTCCTGGAGGGAACAGGCTCTGGGTGAGCCCGAGGGTTCTGCTCGCCTGTGGGTCTGCAGCCTCTCCTCCCCTGGGCAGGCAGATGCTGCTGGCAGAGGCTAAACCTGATGGAGCTGCTGCTGCTGGGGTGCTGCTCGTGCCCTGCCCGGCATGGGGAGGCTGCCCATGGTCAGTGTGTGATGGGGAGGTCAGAGAGCCCCCGGAGGGGTTTGGTTCGGGGTTTGTCTGTGTCCCCCCTCTCCGCTCTCGGGAGCTGAGGCCTCTGCTCCATTGCTGGGGAGGGTTCACTGATTGAGATGGATGGGAGTTGCTGCAGGCAGAGGCAGCTGGGCTTGAGCAAAGGCTCCCTGGGGAGTCCCCGAAGGGAGAGCAAACAGCAGAACCAGAGTGTGGGGGTGTGTGACACAGGGGCTGGCTGGGGACACGAGCCAGTCCTTTCTGTCCCCTCTGAGCCATGTTCTTGCTCTGCTCCCCAGTGCTTTACAGGCTGAAGTGCCTCTGGTTGAATTTCAGACATCCTCGCTCTCCTCTGAGGAGTAGGAGCTGCAGGGAATGAAAATATCTTTGCTTTAATATCATAGACTTTCTGCTCTGCTGGGTCCTGGCAGGCTCCCCTGAGGCCACATCCCCCTCCAGCACGCTCTGAGCACCTCTTCTCGGCTTCTTCACATTTTCCCCCTACTCCCATCTGTTCTATTCCTCTCTATCCACCACTTGCTCCTTCCTCCTCCTGCTCTGTTGGCTCTCCACGAACTCCTTTGCTTTTCCTGCAGTGGCTGCCAGCCCCCCACAAGGCCTTGAATCCAGGCACCGATCATTCCTGACCCCAAAGCAGATGGACACTGGAGCCCTGGGGAGCTGTGGGAATGGATCCCATCCCTCCACAGCCTGGAGGATACTGGGGAAGGAAAGATCCTGCCTGACCCACCTGGAGCTGGGCAGCAGAGGAGCCACGGCCTGTCATCCACCCCCCTTGCTGGAAGGAATTGCTGCACAGCTTGTCCACCCACCTTTCCTAAAGGGAAGTGATGCCCCTTCCTGCTTCCAGTTTTCAGGGAGACTGCTGTTGGGAAAGCACTGGAAGTGCTGCAGCTGGCAGGAATGCCCAGCCCACCATCAGGTAGTGGCAGCCCAGGGGGCTCCTCTGCCCCAGGCTGTATCCCACCCATCAGGGGACAGAGGAAACCCTGGGAACAGCTCCTGCCCCTTTGTCCTGCTCAGCATCACTGTGGGGCAGCTTCCTGGGCACGGGGAACGGTGCTGTGGGAGCTGACCCTCCATGGGGCCACAGAGCCTCTGCTTTGGGGAATCAGGGCTGGGGAGGGCTGGGTGGTGGTGCAGGAATGAGGTCATGGTGGGAATGGTGCTGCTGTGCCGGTGTCCCCTGTGCCTGGGGTGGCTGTCCCCACGAGGCACTGGGGGATGGATGCTGGGATGGAGGAGCATAACCCTGCCTTGGCAATGCAGGTGCCCTGATCAGCTCCGTGCCCTGTCCCCAGTGCCACGGGGAGCCGAGGTTCCTGAGGTGTAATTTCCACTCCAGCTCCCAGCACCCCTCTCTGACAGAGACTTCTGGAAGGGAGCGAATTGGCGGAATATCCACGGCTTTGCAAGACTCCCATAAAATATGAATGCATGACAGCATCTGCATAAATTATTCAAGATAATCAGGATGGGGGATATTTCCCTGGCAATTTCATGGGGGCTCCTGAGCTTGATTGTCCCACCTGCAGGGTGTGTGCCAAGCCCTCCTAAGGCAGAAAGGAAAAGTCCTCAGCATCTCAGGTCTCCCAGCTCCTCCCCTCACTCTCCTCAGGTTGCCAACTGCTCTCCCTCCTGCCTCGATGTGCTTCCCCCAGCTCCCAGTGCTATTAACACCTCTAATTAGAGCTGCTTACTGATGTACTGCTGTTTATCTAAGTGCAGCTGATCAAGGCAGAGAAGCTGTGAAGCCGAGGAGATTCACACCCTCCTGCAGCCTGCACAGCCAGCACGGCGCTGTCCGGGGCTGGGGGACAAGGAGGGAAAAATCCAGGTGGGGAAAAGCAGGGCAGAACAAGGCTGTGGTGCCAGCCTGCTGGGGCTGGGCCCAGTCCCCGTGCAAGTTACTGCAGGCAATGCTGGCATTTTCCTACAGGAGCATCCCTCAGGAGAAGGGTGGCCCTTGTGTCTGTGCCTGCAGTCAGTGTTGTCCCATCCAGACTGCTCTGTGTCAGGAAAACCCCATTGGAACAGGGGGATCTCCAAGGAGGAGGGGTTTTCTTCTTCCTGAGGGGTCAACCAGAGCAGATCTGGCATGGAGTAGATGGATGGATAGGGACGGGGGTGGATGGGTGGATGGGTGGATGGATGGATGGATGGATGGATGACAGATGGATGGATGGATGGATGATGGTTGGATGCTCACCACTCAGGTACCATGTGGGTTTGAGCATTGAGGCAGGATCCAACCCCCAGAATCATCTGGACACAGGGTTTTACCCCAGACTGCAGTGCTGGGGGGGCACAGTCCTGCTCTCCCCACCAGGGCAGGAGCTTGCAGAGGCCTGTGTGTGTGCACTCCACAAAGCCACCCCCAGGTGAGAGCAATTCCTGGTGCTGAGGCAGCACTCCAGGCACGCTCCTGGTGCGAGCAGAGAGAGGAAGGATTCGCACAGCTCTGTGGAAACCCACCCCTGGACTCTGCCAGTGGCTGCACACCAGGCTGTGCAGTGACCTGTGTGTGCTGAGCCAGCTTTCCTGACTCCCTCACTGGGTTTGAACCCGGCATCCCCTCCTGGCCCACCGGCACTGACAGAGGATGGTGGCACTCGGCTGCAGGAGGCAGGATTTGGCTGTCCCTAAAGCATGGCAGCCCCTGGCACAAGGGACAAGGTGGAGAGGCTGATGTGCTTCAGGCATGCTTCCCTTCCCCCTTGCCATCAGGGTTTATTAATTCCTCGCTCGGTGAAGTCTCTATTAATAATGGCTGCAGGATCTGGCTGGGAAGCTGCGTAATGAGATCCTCTGCTGGCTGTTCCTGGGCTGCTGTGATTGCGTTTGGAGGACAAAATTCTGTGTGGATTAATTAAAATGAAAAACAAAAGGGG
>VWZN01014469.1:696181-720036 GCA_013396955.1 Regulus satrapa | reverse complement strand
CGGGCCGGTCTGGGGCAGCGTGCGCGTCCTGCAGCTCTCGCCGGCTGCCGGCTCACGCCGCCGCCGGTGCCTCTGGGGTTATCGCAGGGCTCTTGGCCGCCGGCTTTGCCGAGTGCCCTTCGCCGAGATGTTGATACTCGGGGGGATTCGGTCCCTCCGCTGCAGCTGGGCATTTCCCAGCCCTCCCTGGGCAGTGGGACTGGGGTGGATGTCCGCACCTGAGCCCCTCCGGCTCCAGCGCACCCGTACCCGCCCATTGCTTTCTCCCCCGGCTGTAACTCCCCATTTTTGTTTCCTTACATTCGCTTCCCCTCTCCGGTTTCTTCGCTTCGCTGGAGACGTGCTTGGGCTGCTCCCGGGTTTGAGACACACGGGAGATGTTGGCAGTGGTTTTTCGAGGGGGAGAGGGACCAAAACCCCTTAGAGATAGAGGGAAACGTGCCGGGGGACGAAGCTCAAGGCGGGGTGAGCCCAGCCCGGCGGTTTCCGGCGCTCCCCGCTGTGTCCGGAGGTCTGGGGTCACCGCAGGGATCTGCTCGCTGCCCTTTTGCTCAGCCCAGGCTCCCGCCCGGTGTCCAGAAGGACAGGCTGGGCTTGCACCCACCGCTCGCTTGCGCTCAGGTGTGGGGAGGTTGTCTGCCTCTCCTCGGGAGCTGCTCGGCTCTGCTTGCCTTTCCCACCGCCTTTTGGAGCGATTTCTGCTGCTGGATCCCGCGGCACTGCCCTGGGACTGGGGAACTGTGGCCGAGGGGATGCCACAAAGCCGAGGCAGAGGTGTGAGGGTTCCCGCAGCTCCGAGAGGAGCAGGGAGTGACTGCGAGAGACCCGAGAAGGGCACACACCGCGGGGAATGCTCTTTGCCTGGCTGTTTGCTTTCTTAACTGGCTTTGAATTCCACGGTGAGGAAGTGACTGGCTGGAGCATCCCTGGGCATCACCCCTGAGACAGGAGAACCCACACCCCCCGCAGTGCCCTGGGCTCAGGGTGGGAGAGCACAGGGAGTGCACTTCAGGGTGATCACAGAGTCCCGTTAGGGGTGGGGATGCTGTGGATGAGGGGTTTGTGATGGCTGCATGGTCTGTGGTGTCCAGGTGGAGAGCTTGCACTCCTCTGGCCGTGTGCCCAGGGCAGGGACACTGCTCTCCGGCCAGTACAGACCAGGACTGGTGCCACTGGAACCAGTAGGGTTACCTTGCTGGTAACAGTCAGGCTCTCCTGTGCAAGAGGAGGAATTCCCAAGACCTTCTCCCTACCATCCCACAGTGTCAGGACCCCTGCACCCCCTCCCTGCTGCTGGCATGCTGAGTGTGACCCCCATGGCACAGTCCTGTGTCACCCTGCTCCCAGCCCAGCGTGGGTGGGTGTTAGCCCTGCCCAGCCCAGCCATAACCTGGTGCAAATCAGCTCTGCTCCCCTAACATCAGCTCCCCACATCCTCAGCTGCCGTGGGTCAGGGATGGCCTCCAGGAGGGGGAGAAGATCCTGGCAGTCAGGATGTGCCCTGTAAATGGGTTCCCTGCTGCTGGCTGGGCAGAGCCGTGCTGCTCCGGGGAATCCCGTGGTGCCATCCCCTGCCTGATGTGGGTTGCTGCCATCGGAGGAGCAAACATCAGCAAACAGCACACGGGAAACCTGATCCTGTGCACCAAAACATTTCATTAACCACCCTCCAGACACGCTCAGCAAAGCAATGCAGAGCCCCGAGCTGGGAGAGCGCCTGCAGAAAGGGAAGGGGAGAGCGAGCAGATCAGTCTGGAAAACCACAGGAAGGTCCAAAGGTGCCTCTGACTTCTCCTCAGCAGCAAAGGGGGTCGTGGGACCTGGGCAAGGACTCACCAAGCCTTGGTCCAGCTTGCCCAGCTCTTGGCTCTGTAGCTCTGTTTGCCAGCTGGAAACCCAAGCCAGGCTTTCCATGGGATGTAACACTGCTCAGTGAGAGCTCACCCTGGTCCCCTGCATGGATCACGGTGCCCATGGCTGAGCATCAGTCTCACAGCACCACAACCCTGTCGGGCTCCGGGCTCCGAGCAAAAAGGGTTCGAGGGAGAGGGATCATTTATTAACCTGACTTCTGCTGGTAGGAATGGTGGCTCAGCTTTTGGGAGTTGAAATTTGTCTAATAAAAGAGGTTACCTGCCTCTGTGGCCCTTGGTTTCCCCCTGCCCTCGTGTAGGATCGTCCCTGTGGGTCCCAGCTGGATGATGTGGCACCATGAGCACAGTCCCAGTGTCATTCCCAGTGTCACAGTCCCATCCTGCTGGGTGCTGCTGGCCTTCCTCCCCCCATCACATCCCAGCTCAGCACTCAGACCCTCCCGGTCACATCCAGCTTTCAGTTCCATGGGCCAAAATCCTCCATGACCGGGGCATCACTTCCAGTTTTCTTTTAAGACTTGAGGAATTTTGCTTTCTCCTCTTTTGGGCACTGAGCCAGAGCCCAGAACTATGAACATTTCAGTTTGGGGAGGATGTGGAGAGGGACTTGGCACCAGAACTGTGCCTGAGCGATGAATTAAATGTGACACTGGATGACAGGCAAAGCCAGGCAGGATAGATGTAATTTAGTCCTTGGAACTCCATAGTCTTCAGGGAGTTAGTCTTGATTTTGGAGGAGAGGACCCAGTGCATTTGAACCATCTGGGATCTGGTATGTTTTACCTAGTTTGTGGTAAATTTATTTTCTGTATAAGGAGAAAATATAAGGAGCTGAGGTTGGACCAGGCATTTCTATTCACCTGAATAATAAGAGCAAAAGTAAGAGCTGGGGTTCTCAGGCTGAGAGTCCAGCCCTGCAAACTGCCTGGAGCATTGCTCTGGGCTGGGTCCACTGATCTCCCAAGGACAGGAATTCCACCAAGGCTCCTTTTTTTTTTTTAAAGCATCTTGCATCTCCCCTACTCTCTCTGTAATCCAGTTAAAATGAAAAAGGTTTAGTTTTCTAGGGAGATGGTAGAGCACGGATCACCCTTGTATCTTTTTCTTCCCTTCCCCTGTTTCTTTCTGCTCAGTGTGTAACGATCCCTCCTTGCCAGACTATAATTATGAAGATTAAAACGCGTCAACAAGGTCTCGCATAATGATGAAGATATTGTCAATAGGAGGTGTGAGAGCAGGATCTCAGGTCTGAGTATTTATTCAGGTGATGTTTTGTTAAAATGCCCCCTGGGGGAGGGGGTGCCATGGGTGGGTACCAGGACGTGCTCCCTGGGGTGCAGGACTTGCCTTTGATCCCCTTCAGCTCCCTTCTTCTCCAGCCTGCTGTTGTCCTCTCCTGCCATGCAGCGTTCCCTAAGGGCAAATTCAGCCCTCCAAAGCCAAGCTGGGTGCATCAGCCCTCTCCAGTGTGCTCCTGAGAGCCTTTCCCAGCCCCAGCACTGCGCTGGGCTCAGGCTGTGATCATGGCAGTGCACTAATGTCCCCACATCACCCCCTCTCCAAGCTATTTATGGGACACCACGTTGCTTTGCAGCATCAGGGACGCTCTGCTGCCTCCACAATCACCTCCCTGCTGGAGCTGGACCAGGGCTCTCTGGAAACCCTTCTCCCAGGTCTGCTCTGGGGAGGGGGCTGAGCTCTGCGTCGTGTCTGTGTGCAGATCCCATCAGCATTGCTGGAGGGGGTGGCTCTGCTCCACTGCTTGCTGCTTGTGGGGGTCACCAGCTGTGCCTGGAGCCAGGCCTTTAGGGATTAGCGGGTGCACAGTGGTTTATGTATCCTGTAGAAACTGCTTTCCACCTCTCCAGGGGTGGCTCATTTAGAAATTCAAGGAACCTGAGCTGGTCCATGCCTGCACGGGGATGTCAGGCAGCTTTTGTGATGCACTTGAGCATCCCCTTTCCCAGGTGGGTCAGCTCTGCCAGGCAGCTCTGGCCTGGCTGTCAGGGAGGGTTTGTGCTGCTGCTGGCAGAGCTCATCAGTGCTGACAAGCCCAGGGTGCTGCTTTTCTCCTTGATTAGGTGGGAGGTGAGAAGGGGATGGGGAGCTCTGCTGTGCTGCGCTGCTCGCCCGGAGTCCATGGCCTGGTGCCCCTGATCCCCTGGGGATGGGGCAGGGCGGATCCATGGGGATGGGCAGGAGTTAGGGGCCTGTCTGCTGTGAGCATGGCTGATCCTCCTCAGAACAGGCAAGGGAAACTCTTTGTTGTTGAGCTGGCTGCTGCTGAGAGTGGAGCTGCCCTTGATCTGGGGCTCAGGTGTGCGCTGCGTGTGTGACAGCAGAGTCAGAGCTGCCTGGATGGAGCTAGGGAGCTTGTGGGATCCCCTCTTAGTGCCGTGCCTTGCCCAGGAGTCTCTCCAGGGAAGGAAAGCCCAGCCATGCTGTGCTGGAACAGTAGGGAGCTGCTCTGGGAGCTCCTCCACTAGATCTCCCTGGGGAATCCCAGCCCTCCTTGAGCTGCTTGACCCGGCACTTGAGTTCTCCACAACCTCTCCAGTCACTAACGAAGGCTTTGAAGCAGGTCACTTTATTTGTTAGCTCTTTGCAGCAGCAGATAATTGCAGTGCCTGCGTGCTGTAGCCCAGAGTTGAAGGCTGGTTCCTTCTCCTCTGCCTTTTAGCAGTGTAGGAATGCTTGGCTAGAGGGCTGTGGGCTCCTTTGCACCTGGAAAAGCCTGGGTGGCTGTGTCTGCGTGCAGCTCCCGAGCCCTGTGAGCTTGTAAAGCAGAGTTGGGGGCTCCTGTCCTCTGTGGTTTGCTTCCCTTTGGCTCAAGGGTGCTGAGAGGCACCTGGCAGCTCCCTGAAACATGGGATTTACCTGGTGGAAGACAAACCTGTTGTTCCACGAGGCTGGCTGGGGGCTGTCTTTTCTCTTTCTCCTCCTTGAGATTTCCCCTGGGTTTGGTGGCTGAGATCACGCTGCTGCTCTGGGAGCTGTCACAGTGACACCTGGCAGTGGCCCTGCCAGGGCTTTTCCCGTGTCTGCTGGAGGCTGCTGCACCTTCTCGGAGTCTCAGGGATGATGGCAGCGTGTCTGAGTGCTGGAAGGAGGCCAGACATCCATCCCTTGGCCCAGAGCACTCTGCTTTACACCCCCTGGTACACCACAGCCAGGCTGGCACAGAACTCTTGCCTTCAGCTCTTCCACCCCGGAAAGAGTGGCTGGCCTGAACTTGGCCTGAGCAGGAGCAGTGCTGGGAGCTCCCGCCCCTCCCTGGAGGTGACCTGAGCTGGGATGGCAAAATGCCGATGACATCCTGCCCAGTGTGTCCCCTGGGAGCCACTTCCCTGCCATCCCCAGCGATGGGATGGCCCCAGGCCACATGAGTGCTGCCCCTGCAGGTCCCTCCTTGTCCCCTTGTGCACAGGGGACACAATGACAATGCCGGTGGCCTACTTAGAGGGGAACAAAAGGCTTTATTTAACACACTAAAGGGTTTTTTTTTTCTTAGCTCCTTTGGGAGGAAGGGAAGGTAAAGGTCTGTCTTTGCTCCTCTCCCCTAAAGGAGCACAGGTATTGTTTATTGTAGTGGTTCCTGCGGTCTGGGTTGTTGGGCTGGACTTGGTGGAGCAGGGCAGTTGTGGTCTGGCTCAGCTTCCCCACGGAGGGCAATGCAAATCCAGCACTTTCCTTGACTGCAGGAGAGGGTTCCTCAAGGCCTGCCCATTGGAGCAGGGATTTCAGAGGGGGTTCTCAGGCAGAACCCCCCTGCTCAGTGCCAGGGTTTGGGCAGAAGCGTCCTGGGCTCTTTGTGAAGTGCTGGTGGGGCTGGGGCTGTACAGCTGCTCCCTGCCAGGGCAGCAGGGTGGGCTGAGCCACAGGGATGGAGCTGGGATTGTCCCAGACACCCAAAGCCTGTCCTGTTGCTGTGCAAAGGGATTTCCCCATGGGCAGAGGGTGGTGGGGCTGGCCCAGGAGGGAGGACCTGGCTCCTCATCATACCTTGCTCCAGCTCTGCTTTTTTTCCCACAGGATTTTCGTGCTGGGCATTGGATTTTTCACCCTGTGCTTCCTGATGACATCCCTGGGAGGGCAGTTCTCGGCCAAGCGCCTGGGGGACTCCCCCTTCACCATCCGCACCGAAGGTGAGCGCAGCCCCGTGCCCGGCCCTCCTGGGGCTCCATGGTCCAGCTGAGCTGATGAGTGCCAGGCATGCAGGAGGATGGTAGAGAGGATCTCCCATTCCCACGGGTCCTCCTGGCCCTTGTTGGGATTATCAGGATGGCTCGGGTTGGCCTCTCTTGCCGCGGCAGGGAAGCTTTGTCGTGAAGCTCAAACCCAGCTGTGCCCTCATGCAGAGGTGGGGACACGTGGGGATGAATGCTGAGTGTGGATGAGTGCTGACCCCGGCTCACAGCAGAAAATGGGGAAGCAGCGGGATCAGCCTGTGGGTTGTGGGGGCTGCCCCTGGTCTGACTCGGGTGCTTGGAGGTCTCGGTGGGTTTGAGCACTTGTGGTCTGCAGGGAAGGGAAATCACTCCTTAGGGAAGGGAAAATAAAAGGCCTTTGTGGTTTTATGCAAGTACTGAAATGAGGAATTTAAATATTCTAATTTTTAGCACGTGTGTGTTATGTTGTGTTATGCTGTGTACGTGTGTTATGTGTCATGCATTTAACACCTCTTTTGGAGAGACGTGAAGTCAGCTGAGGAGACACTGCTGTGGTGGGACAGTCACGCCCTGCCCTTGCTCTGCAAGGACGCTGCTGCCATGGATTGAGCTTCCCCTGACTTTTCCTCTGTGATTCCAGCCAAATGAAATGCACAGAGGGAACTGCCCAGCTTGAGCTCCCCTGAGCAGGGTGAGATGAGTTTGGTCAGGCCACTGTGGTCTTCTCCTCCTCTGTACCAAAATCATGGAAGGATCTGATCTCCACAGCCTCACTGAGGGTGTGATTTTGGAGCATTAAATCCTTTCCTTGAGGCGCTGGAAGAAGTGCCAGCTGCTTCCCTGCAGGAGGAGAGGGATAAAGTGGTGGTTTCCAGAAGCTGGATGGTGTTAAATCGCTGGGTTGACTTTCCAAGAGATGGATTTGCAGCCTGTGGCAGCTGGATTTGTGTTCTCCCTAAGGATGGAGCACACGGTGGCTGATGTTCCTCCCCCTCTGCTCCCCTGACTGTTCCCGTCACCAGCTCCATTAAACCCCTTTTCTGAGGACTGGTGTTCCCCTGGTGACCTCAGCCTGGAGCAGGTGGCAGGGTCACTGCTTTTCAGTGTTTCTGCACTCGGTCAGGGTATGTGTCCCCATGGGGAAGGTGTGCTTTGTGCTCCTGTCCCCAAGCCAAGCACACATTCCAGGGTGGCTGGTGAGCGAGGTCTGGCTTTAGGGGATTTCTTCCTTCTCAGGATAAGAAACAGCAAAAGGAGAGTGGGCAGAAGCCCCCAGCCCACCGCCTTCTCCAAACCTTCTCTAGAGCTGGCTTCTGAGGAGACGGGTTCTGAAAAGATTGCTGAGTTTGAAATTAAAGGTGTCACTGTTACAGCTGCCCTCTGTCCCAGAGGAGCCCCAGTGTCCCTGAAAAGTTGTAGAGAACTGAAAGGCAGAGACACTGATTAACTGTGAGGCCAGCTGAGCTGGGGCACAGGTTGTGCTGCAAAGAGCAACAAAGGTTTCCAGAAACCTGCAGAAGCACCTGGGGTCGCCCCAGAGGGCTCTAAAGTTGGGGTGAAATCATGGAAAAAAAGAGCATTACTCAGCTCTTCACCCCCTTTCTGGGTGCCTTGGAGTGGCTTTTCCCATCCTTATCCTTGTCATCAGTTTAACCCAGGCCTTCGAATCCACTGCCTGCATCCTTGTCTGTGTTTTGTTTACTGGGAGCAGCATCAGCACAGCCTGGAGCTGGGTCAAAACAAATCTCCTCTCTGAGGCCCTCACACCTCCAATCCTCCACACTTAGGGGTTCAGGTGATTAAATCAAGGTGTGTAAATGCGTTCATCCTCTTGCCTGACCCTTTTTGGCTCTGCTGAGAGCTGTGAGCATCAGCCTTGTGGGTTGGGAGAGATACTCAAGCTTTGTTCCAAGGTGGTGCAGGTTAAATGTTGCTTCTGATAATGCCTGACTGGTCTTCTTTAGAGAAGAAAAGGAGCAAATTATGACCTGGGTACTCTAATTTTTCAAGGTTTTGGTCTCTTAGCTTTCTAACTGGGTAAGGCAAATCCTGCTTTGTTAGAAAGCTCAAAAATTCGATGCAAATCCAATTTTTTTTCCCTATATTCAGTGGCTTTGCCAAACAAACTATTGCTTCCAGATGAATTGCTGCACATTTGGCTGTTGCTGTGCTTCCTACTGGGGAAGATGAGCTTCATTCATGGCCTCACACACTGGTTTTAAACACAAAGCATCCTCTCTCCTGTCTCTGGAGGAAGATGCTGGAGGAAGGTTGTGTTCTTTGTCCCCAGAGCTTGGCAGGCACAACCTGAGAGGCTTTTTCTAACTCTTTAACACCTGGTTCAGGCTTTTGGGGTTCAGCCTTTCCTGTCACACGGGTTTGTAGGGACTGGATGTGCCCCAGGATGATGTAACTCCAGAGCAGAGTGGGACTGAGGCCTCAGGGAATGTGCTGCCCAGGAGCTGGCCAGTGTCACCACAGACCTCCCTCTGTCACCTGTGAAAGGCTGATGGCTGGAAGAACCAAGGATGGAAAAGGCAGGAAGGGGGATGGATCCTGGGCAGCCTCCCTGGTGTGCTAGAAATGGGAAGTCACAGCTTCTGGGGAGCTGGGGAAATGCTGCTGCTCCCAGAAGGTGGAACCTGCCAGGCTCGGGCACCTTCTCAGAGGAGCGTCCCAAAGGAGAAGACAGCCACAGCTCAGGGTGTGTCTCCAGCAGCGGGTGAACCCACCTGCAGTGATTTCAGCTCTGTAGTGATTTCCCAGCTCAGGCGGGTTCACCTCCCACGCCACGCAGGGAGGAGGCGAGGGCCTCGTGTGGTGCTCCACGGAGTCAGGTCCTTTACTGGGAAAGGCAAACTCTGCAAAGGGACCAGGGACAAGCAACTCCCTCCTGAACTGGGGAGAAACTGGGGTTTTTATGGGAAAGGCAGGGGTGGTACAAGGGGGTAAAAACCAACAGCTTACAAAATATCTGCAGAGACCAGAGAGGCCTCATGGGAGTGGGCTGTCCTCTGACCCTAGCCAGGAGGGGATTGCTCAAGGATTCTCCTTCCAGGAAAGGAGCACGGTAATACAGGAAAACTCCATCCCTGCGGCTCTGGGAGCACCCCCAGCTGGTGTGGGGCTGTGGCAGCTCTGCCCCCTCTGTTGAGGAGGACACCCCGGAGGCCTCTCCCGGCTGAGGGGAGGCTGAGCGCGGTGGGATGAGCAGGGAAGTGGGGAGGGTGGGAGCAGCAATGGATGTGCTGCTGATTAGCACTGTGAAGTCTCCAAAGGTCTGTTTGAATAACAAACTGGCATTTAATTAACATGTGTTCTGGATCCCAGGGAAACCGGGAAATACTCCTGGTGGTTACGGTTGCTGTTAAGCACACAGGGCTGGGCTGGAGGCGAGTTCAGAGGGGCAGGTTAATTGTGCTGGGCTGATGAGATCTTGGTGCGATGAGGGATGGGAATCTGCACAAACCTGCACAGTCCCCTGGCCAGTGGCTTGGGAAGAGTTCCTGGGCGTGTGGCCTCAGGTTTGCCATGCCCAGGCCTGGGTGTTTCCCAGGAATGGGCTCCTGGTGGGGAAGGAGCTGGTCCCTGCTGCTGTTCCCTGCTCCACCTGGACTCCTGGAAGTGCCCATTGGAGCATTAATCATGAACTGATGGATGGGGGAAGCTGCCAACATCCTCCTCCACGGGCTCTGGGCTGGGCTGCTCTGCAGAGGAGCTGGAGAATAAACAGGGTGGGCTGGTGGTGAGTGGGTGTCAGCTCCTGCAGTCCTTCCTGGGGCTTTCGTGGCTGTTTGTGCTGCTCCTTGTTCCCACACGTCCTGCCAGACCCAGCTGTGCAGGGGATCTGCCCCTGCCCTTCAGTGCCTGCAGGGTTGGGGTGGCTGCAGGGAGCTCGGGGATGTCAAAAAATCATTTGCTTTAAAATCATCTGCATCCAAAAAAATCCTTTGGGTTGTGGATGAGTGCTAAAGTTCATGGTCCCTGGTCCAGTTTAGGTTGGGGCTGTTCCTGTTTCTCCCTGAGTGACTTGCCCAACCCAGCCTTGAGCCTCAGCTATTGCAAATCAAAGGGAGACATGAAAATGCCCCAGTCCTGCCCCAGCCTGTCCTGGCTCCTGAGCTGTGTGAGCAGCCGATCATAACCAAAATAAACATAGATGTGAGGCAGGAGCATGAAAAGGAGAAATGGATAATGTCACAGTCCAGAAGTTAATCCCATTTAAAATTTGATTTTTGTATGTGAATACCTTTCTTGGAGGTTCTGTCCAAAAGCCAAGTTTCTCACTGTGTGCCAGAAATCATTCCTCAGAGGGATTCTCTGCTTGGTGATTCGCTGCAGTAGAGGCTTTGCATCTTAACAATAAATAAAAAAAACCCTTCTGAAATGCAAGTTATTTTATCCTAATCCTCTGCTGTCAAGTAAACACAGACAAAGGTTCCTTTGTTTTGAAATGGCCACTGAGAGAATTTGTTCTGCAAACAAAGATATAGATAAAAAAGGGAAGCAGAGAAGTCTATAAATTTTGAATGTGGGAGATGCTTTGGGAAAGGCTCTAGACTCAAGAGATGGAGATTTTGTGCCCTCTTCTCTCCTCTTATTTAAAATGTAATATGTTTGATGATCCTTTTTTTTCCTCGAGCATCTTTCTTGCGGTTGTTTTACTGAGTCAGGGGCAGGAGGCTGAGGCTGAAACGGTACCAAATTCTGTAATCATGGTGCTGGGAGGGATTTGGCCGTGGTCCCTCAGCCCATGGCTGTGCCCCAGGCTGGATTTGGTGGGATGTACATCCCGCTGGTGGAACTTGCTGCTGCAGGGGATTAGCGAGGGAAAATAGGTTATTAAGTGTTAAAACGCGATTAGATGTGGCTGGAATATTGCCTGCAACTGCTGTAGCTGGTTCAAAGAATCCAAAGCCTTTGGATTCCTCTTGCTGTTGATTCCTGCAGGGTTGGGTATGAGGTGCTGGAGGAGTTTGCTGCAAACCCAGGGGAGGTGTAGGACAAGTCCTGATATCCTGGAACGGCTGGAGCTGAGCTCTGCCCTCGTGCTGGTTCTTGCAAGAGGAGTTTGATTTGATATCAGCTGACCTTGCTGGGACTTTGCTAGAAGCATTTGAAGTGGTTCACAGGTATCTCTGTGCTTGAGGTCCCTGCTGCAGCAGAGGTTCTGGTGCCGAGTCCTGAATCCCGCTGCCTTTGGGAAGCGGGGGTTCACTGAGTGTGTGTTTGCTGCTCCCATAACTGTCTTTCCAACCTGTTTCCAAGGGTTTCCTGCTGCAGTGCTCAACACCTGCTTTTTCCCACCCCAAAGGGAGCTCCCAGCAGCATCTCCAGCTGGTTTCCTGTGGCTGACCACAGCTGGGATCCTGTGCCGTGTTTCCTGCGCCGCTTTGGGAACAGGATTGCTGGGAACGGGATGAAGGAAGGACAAGGGTGGGGGAGAGCTGATTTTAGAGCACAAGCTGGAAAACAGAAGCAAGCAGGGCTGAAGCTCAGCCTCTACAAGGCTGTTGCACCTTGTCCTGTGTTGCTGAGACGTGTTTGGGGCCTGATCTGAGGGCAGCAAGGACGGACCCTGATGGGGTGATAAGCAGCTCGTGGGCTAGAACAGAGGTTTGCAATCCTCGACCTGCAATCTGTCCGGAGGCAGGCAGTGCACCAGCCCCTGCAGGGACCCCCTCTGGTTTGTGACCCAGCAGAATTGCAGGTCACCAAAGAACAACTTCTGCTTCAAAAAAAATCAAATTTACGTTCATTATGGAGGGAATAAAAATAAATGTGAAAAAGAAACAAAAAAATGTGGAAGCCTCCCCCTTGCTGGCTTGGGGTGTCTTGTGGCACATGCAGACCCATGGGAAGCTGAGCACTGGGGTTTCCTTGTGCTGTCAGAATGGCTCTGGTTTGCCACGTGGGGCTACAGGATTCTCAGGAGAGATCCAGAGCCAACAGTCAAGGCATGTTTGTGCTGGAGATGGTGTTTAATGTCACCTGGCAGGGATCCTGCCCTGTTCTCCTCCAGCCCTCTCAGCATTCCAGCTCCTGGAGTGCTCTGCCTCTCCTGCTGCTGTTGCTTGCTCCAGTTCCTGGAGTCTCACCTGCTTAAAGCGATTTCTTCCATCAGTGAACACAGAAGAGGAGAGAGGGAGATGTTTAGGGCTGTGCAGCACAGCTGTAAGCTTTGGTATTTGAGGCTTCTGTTTCTCTCCAAAGCAGGGATGTTGTAGAGGGGTGGGAATTGTGCTGCAGATGATAATGCTGAAGGTTGCTCGGGGTTTTGTAGGGCATTTTCACCATTTCAGAGCCACAGCACCGTGAAGCAACGGGATCTCATGTTATTTCAATGCCTTGGATTGCTCTCTGAGGAGCGGAGCAGAGAGGCCAAATAGAAATGTGAGAACCTACATGATCTCCTCAGAGGGGTCCTTTGCTCCTGCTCCCGGCTCTGCTGCTTTTCCTTCTGCTCCAGCAGCGTCCCAGCTGGGTTGGCACGGCCAGGTAACATCACCATTTGTTCTCACAGAGGATGCAGAAAGGTCAAGCTCAGATTTGCTAACGATCAGAGTGAGCTTGAGCAACTCTGTCATCCCCCCCATCAGTCAGCTGTGCTGGGAGGGGAGGAGGAGGAGGAGGCCCGTGTCCATGATCCTGACCCACTGTGCACTCTCTCCTTGTGAGGGCTGACAGCAGAGGAGGGCACGGCTCGGTTCAGCTCTATCCTGGCTGCACTGAGATGCTGCTCAGCCCAAGAGAGCTTTAAAATAAACCACAGACGTGTTCACCCTCCCTCTCTCTCAGGAAAGGTAATTTTCAGGACCTATTTGCAAATTTGGGTTGCTGCCACTTGTGACAGATCCCAGTCTGCTTCTGGGCAGAGCACACAGTTCTGACATGAGATTGGGTTGGGCAGAATACCCAAAAGTTGCTTTGTGGCTTAGGGAACCCCTTTCCTCACCTGCTCTGGCTGGAGAGAGCACCCAGGAGTGAGGGCTTGGATTGCTGCCTCCTTGAGACATGGCCACAGACCGTTCCAGAGATGCTCGTGTTCCCTTTGCCTTAGAAAAGTCATGTGAGTTATAAATGTGTCTTGCTGCCTTTAATGCTCAGCAGAGGCGACAGGAGAACCAGTTGTGAAGACTCGTGTAAGCAAGTGACAGTGACAGGGGAGGGAGGGAGCGAGGCAGGCTCTGCTCAGCGAACTCAGCGCTAATTATTCCCACTTTCTTCCTGAGTGAGTTATAACCCTCTCCCGGGCTGCTGGTGTCATGTTTTGATGTCGTGTGCTGAGCAGCCCTGGATAACTGCGGTGTTTGTGAGCAGCTTGTCAGGATCGGCGGATGCTGGAGCGCAGTGCCTGGGATGCTGCTCCAGCAGGAGGGATCAGGCTCTTCTCAGGGTCTGAATCCAGAGTTTATGTTAAACTCCCTCCAAAGATAGGAGGTTCTCCTCTCCCATCTCCTCTTCCCTCAGTGCCTGTGGGGTTGTCATCCAGGCTGTTCTGCCAGGTGTGGGTCAGAGTGTGGTGTCACCTCCTCCTGCAGATCCTGCACGTCCCCGGTGCTTCACCTCCCTGCTGCATCCAGAGCTGGATTAGACTCTCCTGGAGCCTGTGGGTGCCAGCCAGGGGGAAGCCATGTGGAGGAGCGTGCTGGGCAGCTCTTCAGTGCTTGAGGCTCACTTCCAGCCTCTCTGCATCCGTCCCTTCCAAAGCCACTCCACGAATCCTCAGAGGCTGGAGCAGCCAGCTGATGCTGTGAGGAGTTGTCTGGTTTGTGCCAAGTGGAGCTGGCTGGCGCTGGGAGTATCTCCTTGGTGAGGAGCTTTGCTGGGAGCTGATGGGCTTTTGATGTCTCCTGGAGCAGCAGGGTTGGCTCTCGGGGTCCCCTGGAAAGGCTGAGCTCCGGCAGCTCCCACCATTCCCTTCCTCCCTTGTCCAAGCATTGGTGGGGAGGAAGGAGTTAAGGGAGACACCAAAGCTGGGTAGAGCCCAGGTGCAGGGTGAGATCTTTCTGCCCCAAACTTTGCCTTTTGCCAGCGCCTGCTGGATGCTCAGCTGCTCCAAGGGCTTTTGGAAGCAGGTGACACAGCAGCCATGAGTGCCATCAGCTCCAGCGTGCCGGGGTTGCATTCCATGGCCAGTGCAGGAATGTCCTAAATCTGCAATTTTTTGGGAGCAGATTATTGTTATGCCTGGGTGGAGAAAACGAGGGTTGACTAAACCATTTGGCATCTTCTTCTCCTGCTAGTGTCCCCCCTCCAGCCCCAGCTCTGCAGCCATCGTTTCATGCACTGTGCTCCCACCCTCAGCCCACTCGTGGAAAGGGATTTAAAGTGGAAGTGTAAAACTTTACTGCCCTTATTGAATTGGTGTTGCAGGCAGGGAAGTGAGAGCTGTTGAAATAATGAAAATAAAGGCATCGCTGGGGTTCCACTGCCCACTTCTGTGGGGATGTGCTGGGGGAGCAAAATGCAGATTGGTGCTTAGCAGGGCACAGAGGGCTAAAGAGAAGTGTCAAGACCACTGTTCTACTGGTTAAGGCTTCTTCCACCCTGGGAAAATGTCTCTTCCTGAAGAAGTGCCTGTTTCATGCAATTACTGCTCAGAATTGAATGCCTGCAGGCTTAAGGAGAAGAAAAAAATGATGCCACCAAACTTATTGGAAAATGGAAGTGTGAATTCACACATCTTGAGCTGGGGCAGCAGTGATGAGCGGCTCGGAGCAGGGATGTGTGCTGGCCCCTTCGCTGCTGGCCCTGTGTCAGAGGAGGCAGGAGCAGCATCCTGCTGCCCTGGCACTCTGTTATCTCCATAAGCAGGGACACCCAGGGAATGATTAAATCAATTAATTGATTTTCTATAGCTCATAAGGAAGTCAAATGGCATTTCCATCAACTCATGATGAGCCAACACCCCACCATGGCCAGGAGGAATGTTAATGGCTCTTTGTGCTTTTATTACCCCTTTTCACTCCTAAATCAAAATTCATCCTGAGCCCTGGAGGCAGCAGGTACTTCAGAAAATAAAACTAGCACAGTGGGAACCATAGCAGCCTCTGTAAAAGCTGGGTTTTCCCATTGATTTATTTGTTTCTCTGGTTTAAACTAGAGAGCAGGGCTTGGTTCAGCTTGAGCACAGATTAGCTGAGGCTCATCCTGCAGCTCTGCCAGTGCCCCCCAGCTTTGGGGGCCCAGCTCTGGGCTCTGCTGCTGCTTGGAGGATCGAGCCCCTGGGCTCGCTGGAGATCGATGGGTTTGGAGGAAGGGGATGATTGATTTGCCCCTGGAAGCAGAGTGGCAGGATGCCCAGCACTGTTTGGCCAGTCTTTCTGGCTGAAGGAGAAAGGGTGATCATTGTAGAAGTGTTCAGTGAGTGAGTTCCGCTGTCGCTGAAGCTGAACCTTCTGGGGCAGCTGTGAGTGTGGGTGTGCTGGATGTGCAGGCCTGGAGGATTGATGGTGGTGCTGAGCCTCCTAGAGCCTTCCACTGGTTGGGTTTGGGCTCTGCAAGTGCTGGGTGCAATCCCTCCTTTCCTGCAGTCCATGGGGCTCTGGCTCCTGGTAGTACAATTTTCCCTGGACCAGCAATTAGGAGGAGAACGAGCTGAGTTAAATGCTGGTGTCCTTGGAGAGACGCCTCTTGTAAACACCAAGAACCCAAACGGAGGTTGGTCCCTGGCTCGTGGCTCTGTGGGGTCACTCTGGGGCTGTCCCCGTCCTGTGGGACCTGCTTTTCACCTAAAACAGGGGGGGCTCAGCTGTAAATCCAGGATCCAGTTTGCCCCCAATCCCAACAGCATCCAGCCCCGGGTGGGATCCAGCCACGCCCCAGGAGCTCTGGTGTCCTTTGGGCTTTGCTACAGCAGCTGTTCTTGATCCTTCCCTCTGCTGGAGCCCTTGTGTTTTAGGAAGCAATTTAAAATCGATGTTAATCTTGTAATTTGGAAGCCTGTCCTGCAGTGTGAGGTGTTTGAAGCACTGCAGAACAGCTTAAAATGCAATTTAAAATAGTGCTGGCTGGCAATAGACAAGCAACTAAAAACTCCCTGCTGCTGCTTTTTTAAAAGAAAAAGTGAAAGTGGGATGAGAAGAAGGAAGAAAGACACATTAAAAAAAAATATAAAACAAATAAAAGCTGAACTGCAGCTTGTATTGGGGGTTGTGTGTATTCATCTCTTCTTCCCCAGCTTCCCAACCCTCCAAGCCCGTTTCTAGGGGCTGTGGGGGACAAGAGATGATCCAGCTCCTTTCACCTGCAGTGGTGACCCATGGCAGGACTCGTGGGACTGTCCCCATGTCCCAGAGGGGACATCAGGTCTCTGGGGTGTGTATGGCGTGGTAAGAAGTAATAAAAGTTGGGGGAGCAGTCCTGGGCTCTCCCTTGCAGCAATGAAACGCTCCTGCCTGGGAGTGTGAGTGTTTGCATTGTTCGTTTTCCTGCCTTTTCTTATTTGTATGGAAATAGGCAGCGGCTGTGTTCGGGTGGAGCTGCCGGCTGTTCCTACAGGGCTTCCTTTGGGATGCAGGGACAGGGGGAGCTGGGTGGGTGGAAAACCATCAGGACCCTCTTCCGCGGCCTCAGCCTGGGGTCCTGCAACTGGAGGAGGGAGGGACGAAGCTGTGCTGGGAGGGGAGCTGGACAGGGACACCTGGGGCTGGGACAGGGACACCTGGGGCTGGTTTTCTCCAGGAGCCCTCCTGGGCCGTGGTGCCAGCAGGAGAGCCTGCAGCGTGTGGGGCAGGGGCTGCGGGAGGGCAGCAGAGCTGCATGCAGCTCGTTCTCCTGAGGCTGGTGGCCGTGGGTCCCAGGGATGTGGCTTTGCTGTGACTGTCTGGGAGCGAGATGGGCAGGGCACAGCCTAGCTGTAAGGGTGGCCTGGGCCTCCAGGGGAGATTTCTGGGGCTGAGCTGGGTTATTTCCCACCTGCTGGTGCTGCTTTGGGCAGTCTGGCTCTCGGCAGGGATCTCTTGCAGCGCGTTTGTCCCCCTGCTGCCGTCGACCCCAGGCACCGCTGCTGGGAGGGGTGCAGGAAAGCAGGGGGGGTCTCCTGAGCCCAGGGCAAGGTTGCAATTGCTGCTGCACACAGCTGCACTGAGCCCTGGGTCCCTGGGTCAGGTCCTGTCTGTCCTGTGGCAGTGCTGGAACCAGTCCCGCAGGGCACAGAGGGCCTGCCAGGCTCTGCGCGCCCACGGATGCACAGAGAGAGTGAAAACAGCCCCGAGGCTGCACATTTCCACAGCACTGCAACAGGGGATGGGTAAATGCAGGAGTAGGTGATAGCAGGCAGGCGGGACATAATCTACTTCAGCAGGCAGTGACTTAGGGCTGCTTCATTTGGCTGATTCCCAGGGATCCGCTCCGCTGCCGGCGCTCCCAGGGCTCAGCAGCAGATCGATGGTGCAGCTGGAGCTCTGCTGATGGGCCCTGAGCTCCTTCATGGGCACCTCCAGCTGCGGGGCAGCTTCGGTGTGGCTCCTGGGGCTCTCTTCCTTTGAGCAGGTCTCTGTTTTCTCTGTATAATTTAAATTAATAAATCTGTTGCAGTTTAGTGGCAGATGTGGGTGGATTTGCTGGCAGCAATAACTGACTGGGAGCCCATGCTGGGGATTGGGTGCCCTTAAGGGGTGCAGCCACCCCAGGGGACCTTGTCTATCCCTGGAGCAGCTTCCCCAAAGGGATGGAGACAGGAGGTGGGCATTGCTGCCAGCCTGAGCCTGGGCTCTCTTGTTTCCAGTTAGAGCCGGGTCTCTGGGCTGTGATTGCAATGGATTATGTGTCAGAGTTAGTCCTTGGCTAGTTGGCTCTTTGGTCTTTTAATCTGCTTGAATCAAAATCGATAGTGAAAGTAAATAGAGGAACATCAGAGGGGCAGACAATCGAAGGGCTGGGGGTTTGCTCCCTGGGAAGGTGCCAGGGTGGTGCCCTCATGGGAGGATGGGATGCCCAGGACAGCCCTGGGTACCACCCCGAGGAGCTGGGTGAGGTCTGGGTCTGCCTGAGCCCCACTGGAGATCCTCTGCTTTTCTCTGCAATAAATCTTTCAAGCTTGTGCTGCCCTTTTGAGGGGGTTTCAGTCGCCTGGAATTGTCCTTTAAAGGAGAAAGCCAAAGCAAATGATGCCTTAGATTTAAATTAATTCAGCTGATACTTTCAGAGGACATCTCTCCCTATCTCTGAGCTCCAGTACAAGCAGGGGATTTGCAGCTGTGGGATGGCCAGGGCTGACAGGTCTGAGAAGGGAGGGACCAACCAGCCAGGTTATGGATATAGGGAATGCAGTGTGGGATTCCATGTTAAATGCCAGGGATGTGCTTTGGGGCTGGTCACATGGGTCTGTGGAGATGTGGGTTGAGGCTGTGCCTTGGTCTCTCCACAGGAAGGCAAGGGAGGCTTGTGCTGCCCTTGAAATAACTTGGGTTTGGGTGGAAATGTGTGTTTTTCCCATCTTCTCAGCATGAAGCAGTTGCTGAGCAGTGTGAGATGCCCCGAGCAGGATGGGGCTGAGTGACCCAGGGATGGGAGCTGCCATCAGGGAGGTTTCAGTCACTCCAAGGGGCTAAAGGGATGTTGTGGGTTAAGCCCAGATGGAAATTAAGCACCACAAGGCCACTCTGTCCACCCTCCTCCCCATCCCTGGTGGAATGGGGAGGAGGATTGGAGCAAAACTTGTATGTTGGGAAGAGAAAAGTTTATTAATTGAAAAGAAAGTAAAATATGTAAATGAAGGTAAAATTTAATGATAACAAAAATTAAATGAGCAAGTGATGCCAGAACCCCCTTCTTCCCCCACTTCATACCCTGCCCATGGTGTTGTAGGGTGTGGAATATCCCTTTGGTCAGTCTGGGTCCCCTGTCCTGGCTGTGCCACCTCCCAAACCCCCCAGCTTCCTCACCAGCCCGGCAGAGTGAAAAGCAGCAAAGGCCTCGGCTCTGTGTGAGCCCTGCCGAGCAATAACAAAAACATCTCTGTAAAATCAGGCCTGTGCTCAGCACCATTCCTAAACACAGCCCCACACCGACCACTGGGAAAAAAATTAACTCTACCCCGGCTGAAACCAGCACAAGGGGACATGCCCCAAAGTGCTCTTTTCATTTTCCTGAGGGGTTTGACTCCTTTTGAATACCTCAGTCCAAGCCTGACCGACAGGGTGACATCCTCCATGCTCCATCTGTGCTTGGGAAGTGGTGGGTGGAGGATGCTCAGGATCCCAAAACATGGAAAACAGAAGGAAGCTCCTTCCTGCCTGCTCCTTTCCCTGTGGCACAACCTGAAGTGGGCTCTGCCAGCACCACTTCACCTCACCCCCAGCAGGGTGTCCCCTGCTCTAGAGATGCTCCTTTCTCAGCTGCTCTCCACTCATAAAATCATAGAAACACTGAATATCCTGAACCAGGAGGGATCCACAAGGATCCCTGAGTTCCACTGAAGTTCACCTTTAGAATTCAGGTTGACACACGCAGCACAACTCCCCTTACTGCTCATCCTGGCTCCCATTCTGGAGGTTCCAGTGGCAGGTACTGGCAGGGGGTGACGCCTGCTCACGGCTGCTTTCACTCCAAGGAGGTATTTTAAAGACAAGTGCATCATTAGTGAATTCCCTTGGGTTTCAACCCGTCCAAATTTGAGCATATTGGCTGTTGATTATTCCACTGGTTTCACAGAGAAGCTATTCCTTCTTCCACAAGACATCACCCTTAGGGGTTGCTTTCCTTTTTTCCCCTGATTTCATCCAATTACTTAGCTGTGTGCTCTTCAGAAGCCCCATAAATAATTCTCCTCCCTCTGCTGTGTTTACCAGCGTGTCTCATGAAATCCGGTAAGATATGATTGATTGCAATCATTATTTCCTAGTGCTGCTATGAAAACCTCTGTCAGTTCAGTGATTGCCTGGAAAGCGTGGCTGCCACTCAGGAAAACTGTCAAAACCCTGTCATACTTTAACAAACTCCAATTAATCTGTCGGTTGGGTTTACTCATATTTGCTGTCCCATCATTGCTGATTATCAGGGGATATTAGAATATTTTTCCTTTCTAATTAGCAGCTGGCTTTGTTTTTTTAAAAAATAAAGTGTTTTTCAGCTCTGTTTAATTTTTCAGAATTGGTTTACTGGGGTTTTGTGCTGCTAAGGTGGGTTTGGGTTTATCCTGGCTTCCTGCAGTGCTGTGGGTGCTCCTTGGGGATCTTCATCACTGGCTTTAGGGGAAGCCTGAGCTCCTAGCCAGGATCTCCTCATCCTCTGGATCCCCATGCCTGGCTCAGGCAGCTGAGCGGCCCTGGGTGGGAGTCTGAGTCTCCGTTTCAAGTTAACAAATTAATCCCGGCTCTTGCATTTTTAAAAGAGTCGCTTCAGCACTTTTCCTCCTTTCTTCTGGTTTTAATGAGACACACTTTCCAAGAGATGTAATAATCATTGCCAAAAATGTCAGGTCGTTGTTAGCTTCCTTAAGCTGCTGGAGAAACAACAACAACAACAACAACAAAGACCAGGAACAGAAAGAGAGAGGTGTTGATGTGGAAGAGCTTCGACTTCATCTCCGAGTGTGTCAGGAGAGGGCTGGGGGAGATGTGTCCTGCCACAGCTCTGCTCTCTGGCAGGCTGCCCCAAAAGATAATGCAGGGAAAGCTGGGATTTTAATTGTTTTTTAAATTGCTATTTTTACTTCATGTTTTTGCTTTTTTAAAATTTCTTTTTTTTTTTTTTTTGAAAAGGAATATCTCGGCTCACTGTTGACAGCAAAAGCTCAGAGCTTTGCTGTGGGAAAACATCCTGCAATGGCTTGAAACCAGCTGGGAACTGGATGGTGGCAGTGACAGGAGGGGAGATCTCAGGGAAATCCAGGGAAGGCAGTGGCAGTCTCAGGGGCCGGGCTGGTGGTGGGGTGCAGAGCTGGAGCTTGCGGCTCCAGTTGCTTCTGGCTTCTCTGGGCTCCACAGGGAAAAGGATTCATGCCCTGGAGGGAATAACCTCGCCCCTCATTAGTGATTTGGGAGCAGAGCTGTCTTGTCAGCTGTGCTCCTGTGATGAAGTCTTGGCATCCTTGCCTGGACTGCCAGGAAATCTCCATCCCCACTGCCTTCCCGGGAACAACCTTTGCATCTCCTAGCAAATCATCACAACCTGACCCCTCCAAACAAGCTGGGATCCAATCCCCAGGCCAGAATGGACTCCACCCATGGGAATCTCGTGGTTCAGCCTCTCTGGCCAGCTGTAGGGGTTGGTCAGATCCTTTTCCTTTTCCGGACCTCCAGCCTCACCCACTGCAGCCCAGGAGCATCCAAGAGGGATCAGTGATAACTGTCTCACCCAAAAACTGAGTTTAAGGCCTAAGCTCTGACTTGCTGTCTATGCTGGGATGTCAGAGCAGGAGCAAATTCTGAGTAGAAATCCCCACTTGGGGTATGGTCGGTCCTGGGATGGACAGAGGGTGCTGGGGGGTCCAGCTGTGGGAGGGATGTCACTGGAATGGGCTCAGCCTATAGACAAATAACTAAAGTGGATTTTCTGATTTAAGCCCAGGTCAGAGCAGTTCTATTTCCCCTTGGCTGTGCCTTTTCCTGATTTGCTCAGCTGTGTTTGGGGCAGCCCTTGTCAAAATGGAGCTCCAGGTTCCAAGATTCTGCTTTTTTGCCCCCATAGCATCTTTTAATTGCATGCTCGTTAGTGCTGCTGCTCTTCAGTGGGACAGGCTGTGACTTTTATGTCACCCAGGGGGCAGGGTGACCTTCCTGGTGGGATGGGCACAGGTGGTTCCTGTGTTCCCAAACCCACCCAGGAAGGTCTGGGGCTGCACAGGACCTTGGGCACCCCCTGATTCAAGCAGAAGTCACTGACTGCTTGCCATGAAACTGAGGGAATGCTTGGGGAAGAGCCCAGTTTCAATCTCCATGAATGGTGGCTTGTCCTCTTTTTTTTTTTTTTTTTTTTTTTTTTTTTTTTTTTGAGGAATCGCTTTTGCTCTCAATGTTTCTTCTGTTTTGTTAGATAGCGTCAGGAAAAATAATGTGCTGCTGATAATCTCAGCCAAGCGTGGAAGGCAGCCTTTGGCGAGGTCTGGCTGGCCCAGCGTCAGCTTCTTGGAGGGGTTAAGGGTTGGCTCATAACCCTGTGCTCGTGTGCCGCGCGTCCGACAGAGCCGTCCGATGTTATCCCAGCGCCCGCCGGCGGGAGAACCTGCCGGAGGGAGGAGTGTGAGGGGCTGGAGCCTCCCGCTCAGCTGCAGTGCCAGTGCAGCTTCCCTGGGAAGGAGCCTTGGCTGAAGGGAGGCCGAGCTCCTGGGGCAGTGGGGATGGCTTAAGGAGCTGTCACGGTGCCCTGATCCATCCCACTGCCCCGGCCGTGCCAGGGCAGGAGATCCCAAACTCTGTCTGGCATTGCAAGACCGGTTGTGCATCTGTTTGGCGGTGCCTCAGGTGTCCCTAAGCCCTGATAGCCACCTGATGGCCACCCAGGACGTCTGGCAGCCGCTCTGCCTCCCCAGTGTCGCCCCCCTGGCTCCTGCTGCTCCCTAAATTAAATATGTGCTGCCTCTTGGAAAGCACATGTGAGTGGAACGGCAGAGATAAGCTAAACGGGAGAGGTTCAGGGGATTATGCACTGATTAAGTTATTACCAACGTGAAATGAGCCGAGCTAAGATGAAACAGGAGCTTTATTTTCTTTTCCCTGGCTCCGGGCTCAGGCTTCCTGTCACTAGATGGCAAATCAAGCTGGGAGCCAGGAGCTCCTGGATCCCCCAGTGCTTTCCATGTGGCAGCAGGTCAGTGCCGTGCAGACCCCTAGGAAACAGTGTTAAATAGGGCTGGGAATTGGGGGCCTTCCCTCTTTGGGGGTGGGGTTTCTGAGATGCTGGGCCACCCACCCCATTGCAGATTTGGACAGAAAATTTCTTCTTTTATATAACAGGAAAATCCAGTGCTGCTGGGAGGATGTGCTGGGGGAGGACCACCTCTTTGATTAATTTCCCAGGTTTTTCCTTAAGCATCCCCTGCAGGCTCGCTGTCAAATGCAGGATGCTGGGCTAGGTGGAGAGTGAAGAATAGAAGTGCTAAAGGAAAGGCTGTTTGGTTGGTGCTTGGGAAGAAAGCTGGTTTGCCATAAGCCCTGGGGACAGGCTGGATCAGGTGGATAAGTCAGGAGTTCATTCCTGGGGAGGGGGCTGGATCCAGGGCTGAGATAACCACTGGCTGTCCTGAGCTGGAGGAGCTGCATTTGGGCAGGGATTTACCCTGCTTGGGCGGGACAGTGGGGCTGTGGGGCAGAGCCAGGAGGGGACATGGGGGACAGCAGGGCACCGAGATGGAGGAGCTGAATTTGGGCAGGGATTTACCCTGCTTGGGCGGGACAGTGGGGCTGTGGGGCAGAGCCAGGAGGGGACATGGGGGACAGCAGGGCACCGAGATGGAGGAGCTGAATTTGGGCAGGGATTTACCCTGCTTGGGCGGGACAGTGGGGCTGTGGGGCAGAGCCAGGAGGGGACATGGGGGACAGCAGGGCACCGAGATGGTCCATACACCGGGGGGCCGGGGAGCACGGGGGCACGGGCAGCTCTGGAGCCGTGGGCAGGGGCTGCCTGCGTGGGGTGTGAGCCGTGTCTCAGGGGCTCTCTGTGCTGCAGTGATGGGCGCGCTGGAGTCCCGAGGGGTGCTGCGGAGGATGAGCGACATGCTGGAGATGCTGATGAAGAGGATGGACATCCTGGCCAGGCTGGAGAACAGCACTGACTTCCACAAAGGGGATGAAGCACGATTCCCTCTGGACAGGTCAGTCAGACACAGGGGAGCGGCGCTGGGCTGGGGGGCTTTGCAGGAGCAGAA
>VWZN01014469.1:682665-696161 GCA_013396955.1 Regulus satrapa | reverse complement strand
AGGAGCAGAACGCCCAATGGGCTCAGCTGCTCTCTGGGGGTGGCGGGGCCCAACGGGACGTGGGGCTTGGGGAGACCTTTTTAGTCTCGTTTGCCATTTCTGGAACCTTTTCTTTTGGGATTTCTGATCTGACTGTGATTTTTAGGACTAGTGGTCACGGCCCCATGCTTGCCAGAGTTGAAGAAGCATTTACACCACACTCTCAGGCACAGTGTGTGATTTTTTGGGGCTGTCCTGAGCAGGGCCAGGAGTTGGACTGAGTGATCCTTATGGATCTCTTCTGGCTTGGGATATTCTATGATTCCATGATTTGCTGAAGCTTCTGTCCCAGCTGCAAGTGTGGCAGTGTCTGCACCACTGTGCTGAGGTGCAGCTGGAGGGGGGACTTGCCAAGGGCTGGAGCAGCACCTGGTGGGTGGAATGTGCTCCCTGAGCTCAGGACACTTGCTCTGTGCCTGTAGTCCTCGGGCAGCTGTGGAGCTGGTGGCCGTTTGGAATCCAGGGCTGATGTGCTCAGCCTTGGAGTTGAGCAAGGCTTAAAATGTGCAGAAGGGCTTAAAATGATGTCCTGGCTCCCTGTGATGCACATCTCAGCTGGCAGCGTGAGAGATGATCAGACCTTCCTGTCGTGGCACACTGAGTCACTAAAGAGACAATTTCCATGTGCTCTAGGAGCCTTTAAACATTCATTGATGCTAATTTGAGTGTCAGGCCAAGAGCTGCACAAATGGTGGTAGGGGAGCAGAGATGGAAAACCACTGGGGCAACACTTGGGACAAATTTGGCAGTGTGGAAAAGTTGCCAGTGTGGATTTTGCTCAGGTAGAGCCTCGAGTGACATGGGAGAGGTGGATGGCAGGGATGTGACATGCAGGGGTCACCCCTGCCCTGTTCTGTGCTGACAGCTCAGGAGCTGTGGTGCATCCTGCTGGATCCCAGGGAACATTCCCACCTCCACCTCCTGCCATCACTGTGCCTCTCCCTGTTCCCATCAGCATTTCCATCCCTCTGCCTCGCTTCCCTCGCAGGCCTCTTTTGTGCCTACAATGGAAAACAGAGTAAGTGAGCCTGCAATTAAAGGCTGAGCTCTGCCACACTACCTGCACACCTGAGTTAGAGCTGCACAGGCAGCCGTGGAGTGCGTGGTTCTGCCTTTTATGTAGCATCATTTCCAGCACTGAGAAAATATAATTTGCCTCAGCCATGGTAGGTGCTGGGGATTTTGTCATTTCGAGGCTGGCTGGTACCCAAGAGAATGAGATCAGCAATAATCCCAGAGAGGAGTGGACAGGACTATTACAGCCAGCCACTGGAAGGCACTTGCTCACATTTAATGATTTTCTTGGCTAATCTTGTGTTAAAAGAACCAGTAATTTCAGGTGATGGTTGTTTCTCCAACAGCCAAGAGATAAACTTAAAAGCATTTCTGTGGGCTGGCAGCAATGGCTGCAGACGGGGATTTGGTGTTTCAGATCTGCTGTGTGAGTGATGGCTCTGGGGCCATCTCTTGGAGACACCAGAGACGATGGGAGCTGATGGACCCACGTCAAAAGAGCCTCAGATTCTGTGTGTGTGCTCAAATGGGCCTGAGTGGTTGAGATTACAGATGTCTTAATTTTCAGGAGCAGAAAATCAGGAGCAATGGGTTTATCACCTTTTGCTCTTTATAAATCACCCCTAAAGAGAAATCAACTTTTTTCACTTGGTTCTGCATCCAACCCCATCTATCTCCTCTCCTTGCTCTCTGAAATCCAGTTCTGGTCATGGGGCAGAGCAGCTCCAGGTGGAGCAGCACCATGGGGGGAGTTTCTTGTGGGGTTTTGCTGTGACTGTCCCTAATGAAGCACTGGCAGCATTTGCCAACACTTGGGAAGCATTTCCCAAGCAGTCCCTTCCTTCCCTGCAGCCCCAGATCTGGCTGAGGGGATCTGTGGCCAGAGGGGATGTGATGTGTTGGAAATGTTACAGCTGTTCTGGGGCTCAGCCGGTTTGAGTGGCTCCACCTCTGCTGCCACACGTGCTGCCTCATCCAGGATGTCCTTCCTGGGCTTGTCCTGGTCCCTGCTGCCCTTTGAGGGGTGCACGAGGCAGCTGGAAGGGCACAGAGCTGCCCTGCTCCGAGCAGATCCCACTCTCTGGCTCTGCTGATCCCACAGCCTCGGGTGCTCTCTGGAGCTGAGCAGAGCATCCAGGGGGAATCCAAGAACAGCTGGTGTGAAACCCTGTGGAGCCTGGGTGCTGAGGTCCCTGTCCCTTTGAGGGTAACCAGTCCTGGGGACCCAGCAATGACTCCTGGACCCAGATCAGCACCACGGGGACACCTGGGTGCTGCTCCTCGTTAGGATCCCGGGATTCCACCAGGGATTTGTCTCCTTCCCCCCCTGTCCCTGTCTCTTTGATCACCAGTGACCGACTTGAGGCTGTCAGGGAAAGATAATACAATTAAAGGGTGCTAATTTCAAAGGGATTTTAGTCTTCAAAGCATCCCTGCTTGGCACGGCTGCCGCCTTCGTCTTCCCGCTCAGCACTGCTGCCAGCGTGGGCTCTGCAGTTCCAGTTGCCCAAAAGTGGATTAATTCTTGTTTTTACTAAGTGCTCTCCTGCTTAAGGCTGGATCTCCAATGGAATCAGGAGGGCTGGGTTTTGCAGAGCCCCAGCTGAGACGAAGGAGGTGAAGGCTTTGCTGAGCTTTATGGAATAACCTGTGAGCTCTGTACCACTCCGGCAGTGGCTTTACCCCTCAGAAAGTGCAAGGAAAACTCTGTATATACTGGGGGGAATTAATGGCCTGACTTGGAAAGCCTCCCAGCTTTCCAAGCTGAATATTGCTCCAAAATCTTTCTTGCTCCCTAGAGGCTTTCTGATGGAGTATTCCAGATGCCTCCATTTCTAGCCCACCAGCCCCATGCAATGCTTTAGATGAAACTCTTGGAAAACCCAAATGTCCCACTCCCATTTTCTTCCCCTTAGAAGAGCTGCCCAAAGGTTTTGGGGGATGTGACACTGGGATGGGGACAGAGGCTGCACCTGTGAGCCCCAGGTGATGCTGGATCCCTTCCCCAGCCCTGCCTGGGCTGTCTGCATCCTGCCCGCACCCTGCCCGTGCCGGGAAGGGAAGGATGGATTCCCTAACGAGGGCGAGCAGCCTGCCAGTCAGCTGGGGGAAAATCAATACTGCTGTTAATTGAATGCAACCCTCGTAAATCATCAGAGGGGAAGGAAATTAGGAGTACTTATGGAAGCCTCCTGGAGAGCTGTTTACTGGGCAAGGGAAATATTAGTTTGCAGCAGAAGTGTTGATCTCTTGCTGAAATGTGCTTGGGAGAAAGGAAGGGGGGGAGGACGGGGTCTGAAGTGGCTGACCCAAAGCTGGCACCGTGACCCTGCAGTGTTGGGGCTTGGAGAAGCCCTTTTACAGGAGCTGGGCTGCCCCTGCCCTCCTCAATCCACAGGGACATGGCAGAGGGGAAGGCTGGGAAGCACTGACATCCATGGTCATCCCTCTCCCCCACATGGTGGTTAGCCTGAAAAGGGTGTTATTTGCTAACAACTGATTAATCTTCAAGCTTAATTACTGCCAAGGCTCAGTTAATTTCCACACACTTTAAGTATTTGTTCTTGTAATCATTACACGACTCCATATTCCCCCAGTAATTAAAAGTCTTGCAATATGACACTAAATGGATGATGTTCCTGCATCCTGCCAGCCTGGCTCTATTAATTCCTGAATTGTTGCTGGTGGTGAGCTGGCTGCAGCGAAATCCCTGCCAGATGCTGTGGTCCCCTGCTGCCCAGGTGAGCCTGGGGCAGTCTTGGACCCCTCCTTGGCAAACCGAGGGGCTCAGCGGGGCTGCAGCAAGGGCAGGGCCTGAACGCTGCTCAGAGCAGCCCGGGGAAGGTAAGGCCCATCCTACGGTCCAGCCTGGCTTTGCTGGGTGCTGATCTGCTGAGCTGAGCTCTGCTGCAGGAGCAGGGCTGCCTCAGGAGACAGGAGCCTTCCTCCCCAGCACTCACCTTCCTCACAGGTCCCACAGCCCATTCCAGCCTGGCAGAGGTGAGGACTTGTTCCTTGCCAGCTCCTGAGGATGTCTCCAGCCTGGCTCTAGATGATTTCAGTGTTACGTGGAGGGGATGGGCACAGTGTGGGGACACACTGCCAGTCTGGAGTTCCCATCAGGATCAGGAGAGGATGTAAATGGGAGCATTCAGGCCTGGGCAGCTGAGATAAACTGCTTTTTTCTCTAAGGCAGAGCAGGGAGGTGTTTGCGTGCTGCCAGCAGGTGAGCAGGGTCCAGCCATGCATCCTACACTTCCAGAAGGGCTGTGGCCTCATGGAAGAGCCCCACAGCACAAATGGTGCTGGGCATCAGCAGCATGGTGATAGGACAGATGCCAAGGTATGCCCAGGTCACTCACACCCTCCCCTCCTGCTCCCGGGCTGGCACCTCTCCCAGCACCTCCTGCTCAATTTCCTGAACCTAATTCTGCAATAGGCTTTGCCTTCTGTTAATTTTATTTTATTTTATTTTATTTTATGACATGCCAAAGTCCACTGGGGGCTCCTTTATTGGGGGCTGGCAAATGAGGCTTCTTGGTGAGTGAGCACTGGGGCCAAGTGCAGTCACTGGTGGTTTTGTGCCATGGTTGGTTTTGGATGGCTGGGGCACTGCTGGTGTGGGGCTGCCTTTACCCAGCCTGTCTGCTTCACCCTACAAATGAAATCAGAGCCTGTTGACCTCCATCAGGCTCCCTGATTTTGGAGCAAATGGATGAGCTCAGGAGCTTCCCAGTTTGGGGGGCATGGACACGATGGGTTGCAGTGCTGGCAGTGGGAGCACAGGCTGCCAAAACAGCCCAGCTAAAATTAAACCCAGCACGGCCACCAGACACACAGCTGGCAGAGCAAATGGGGGGCTGAGGAATGTATCTTGCCCCAAGGATTCTGATCAAAACTGGTGGTTTTGGTCTCACTTTTAGGCAGGTCCCTCTTAGTCAGGATTGTGAGGATGGCAATTTCTTCCCAGCTCACTGAAGGTGCTTTCTCCCAGCCTGACTACTCAAGTCTGTAAATAAATATATCTGATTTATGCCTCAACAGAGTGGTGAACCCATGACCCTCCTTTTCATGATCCCTTGTGTGCCCATTAATAAACCCACAGCTGGCTGTGGCTCAGCCCAGCTCTGCTCTGAGGGTCAGGAGGAAAATGAAGGTTTGGGCTTGCAGGTTCAGCTTCGTGTTCTGCTTGGGGAGGATCTCAAAGCACTTTATAGCACTGATAAAATATTTTAATTAGTGGCGTTGGTTATACTTTTCTGGCTGTGCTGGTTTGGTTGGAAAGCTGGTTTTCATCATTTTTTAAATTAAGTTTATTGTCAGCTCACTGAAATGTCAGTGTCCTCCCCTGGGGTGTGCAGCTGTGGACTTTGGGTTAGCTCAGGGTCTCTTAGAAAAGTATTTGTGTGAGAAATATCACCTACAATCAGCTGAAATGAAAATAAATGGAAGTACTTTAGTAAGTTAAATGCTCCTGTATTTACCATGTGATTTATTATGTAACTTGGTGTTGGAGCAGTTCAGTCAGGGCTCTGCCCATGCATCATTTGGTGTTTGCTTCAAAGGAGTTTCCAAGGAATGCTCCCATCCCAAGTCATGTTCTCTGGGATATTTTCCCAGGGTGAATTCCTAGTGAGGAAAACATGGCCAGAGTGAACTCAGGTTTTTACTCAGATGTTTGTGGAGGGGAGACCGAGCTGGTTGTGTCACCCTGAGGTGGAAAACATTGGGATGTACACAGACCCCAGAAATTACACTGGGAGCAAACGCTGTCCTCTGAGTTTTAAAAAAATATTTTTATTTCATTTGAATTTCTCATCCAGTTGACTGGCAGGAGCAGCCTGTGAAGAATAAACCCATTTCTCAGTGGCATGGGCCTTCTCACATGTGCAGAGCCAGGTGCCACATCCCTGTCCTTGTCCAATGCCAGGAAAGGCACGAGGAGCTGGCAGAGCCCCCTCCAGGGGGGAGCAAAGCAGCGAGCCCTGTGCCTCAGCCCCCGCACTTTTTTCCCCCAGTATGACTCCAAATTTCTACCACGCTGATCATAAGCAGAACTTTGGGCTTTTTCTCTGCTCCATGGGGGTCTGAGCCTTTCCCAAGTGGGGCAGGACATGGAACCCTCCTGCACCTCCCAGCACAGGGTGTGCTGCCCTCCCAGCACAAGGGCCAGCAGCTCCGTCCAAGGCCTGGCTGCTCATCCAAGCTCGGGGGAGCAGCACTGGAGTGATGAGGATTAAATCCAGGATTACAAGGCCAATAAATATAAACTGCACAGCTGAGCCTCCTGAGCAGGGCACCTGCCCCGGCGCCTGCTGCATCTCCTGCTACACCTCCAGTGTTGGGGTCATCTGTGTCACAGATTTTAGACAGAGCATCAGCCACCCAATAATAACCCCCCTGTGTCTGTGTCCTGCCCTCTCCCTCATGGGCGGCTCTGGCTTCTGGATTTTTGGATACAAGTCATCTCAGAGAGGATATGGAGATACACACAAGGACATGGATCTCCCAAAAAAATGTTTTTCCTCCAGCATGGATGAGTTTTACTTCCATTCTTTTATGTTAGTGGAGCAAAGCTTTTAATTTCTCCATCTTCCTCGACATTTAAATGCCTTTTTTTAGTTATCCAGCACTCGGAAGAGGGTTTTTCCCCACATCCTTGGGACCCCTCAGCTTTCCAGGCACCGAGTTGGTGACTTCAAAGAACAGTGAAACAGTGAGAGCTCAGCACCAGCCCTGCTGCTTTCTGCTTTGTGTCTTTGGGCAAAAACTTAAAATAATATTTAAAGAGGCAAATGGCACCACAGACACTGGATGTGAGCAAGGATTTACCAAAGGAAATCCTTTGGTAAACTGCTCTGTGCAAATGCTGAATTTGTTGATGTATTATCTTCAGAACATCTGCTTTTCTCCATCTGTATTGGTCTTCCCAAAGCCATGGCTTTCACAAGTTAATAGCAAGAAATATCGGATGAGCAAGCAAATATGTTTAGGGCTTGTATTATGAAGACAACACACAAGGAGAAAGAGATTCATCTTTTCATAATGCCACTTTTATAAAAGGCAATAAAAATACAGTGGCTTGTAAAGGGATAAACAGGCTGAATCCGAGCTGGTGCTACGGAGTTGGGGACAAGAGCAAAGTGAAGGGAACCAAATTAATGCATAAAAAAGTGACGGAAAACCCAACCTCCGGCTATATTCTATGGCAAATGATCTGTCAGTGGGGAAAGATACATCTTAATAGCAGTTTTTGAAAGGAGATGAATACTGTATACAGAGCATTATAAGGCACAGTGTGATCTGAATCTTAATCAACAGGGGGAAATACAAATCTGAAAATAATAAAGACTAAATCTATATTGATGGTTAGGAGTAAAAGTACTGTATTTGCTGTAGTAAACGGTTTTAAGGTCCCAGGGAAAAAATTGTTCCAGAAAAGCTGTGGTAATTTAGTGTCATTTCAATAGCTGGCACAGCGCCAGCACATTTTGGTGGCATTTAGCGTGTCGCTATGGAAAAATTTAAAAAGCAAAAAGGGAAAAGGCAAAAAGCTGCTCCCTGGGCAGTGGTGGTGCTGGAAGAAAGGAGATTTTTTTTTTTTTTTTCTGCTAGGCTGGCAAGGGCTGTGTCGACATCCTGGCTTGGTTGCATATTCCTGCTCTGCTGAACTCTCGTTGTGAAGAATAAACCACTTACCTTGTCCTTCCTGGTGTCTCCAGTTACAAACAACAAGGCATCAAACTCCTAGGAGGCACACAGAACCTTTTCACCTTGGAGACATACCTTTAAATACCTTATTTTCTTGTCTCCTCCCTGGGTGACAAATCGCTTTGTTGATAGTTGATGTAACTTATGCTTAACCTGCTTGTCACCTCCTTAATGCCTTACACGAGATTTGCTGCTCCCGTGATGGCCTTGTTACCCCGAAGATACAAACACTGGGACCTGTCAGGGCTCTCAGCTGGGAGCGTGGCTCTTCTCCCTCGCTGGGAATCACCAGGGTTTGGAGGCAGCCATGGGAGATCTGAGCCTGCCTCTGTGTTTTGAAAGGACTTTTCTACCTTTCTCCCTCTCCTTTCATACGTTCCAGGAGTCACAGTGGGCATTTTTAGTGTCGCTTCCCAGTAATCCTCTGTGCTGTGGGGAAAACCTTGTGCTGCTCATGCGATCCCGGCGTGTTTGGAGGACTGAAGTGTGATGCTCAGAAATACATTTTGCATCCAGGGGCTTTGAGGTGAAATCTTTGTGTTTGGGAGCAGTTGTAGCTTCACACATCACCCGGCACTGTGGCTGCCAGGCAGGACTCGGGCTGCCTGCAAGGCTGAGCTGGAAGAAAATCATTTTTTTAGTATAATGATCCTGATTTTTTTGTTGGAGCATTTTTGTGGCTGCTCAGTGCTCAGCCCTGGCCCAGCTAAGGTCTGGAGGTCATCAGTGAGGAGGTGGGGACTGAGGTTGCTGTTGATTTTTGAAGCTCCCCTGGTTCCTTGGGTGTTTGGGAGCAAGTGAGGATTGGGATAGATTCTGGGAAGAGGCAGAAGCTGGACTGTGAGCTAATCTAAGCACTTTGAAGGGTGAGAGCAGTGCTGCCGTGGCTGTGGGCATCCTCTTTCCTTGCCATGAGTGATGGAGAAACCTGGGGAGCATCTTCACCAAGCCCACAACCTTTTCCTGTTGAAAACAGGACTTTGGGCCCACTGGCTCTAAATTCCCTGCATCCATGTGATATTTCCTCCTAAACTGCCCATCCCAGGTGTTTACTGAGTGCCTCTGCATCACCTGCAGGGTCTGATGGCTGCTTGCTGGTGGAAAAAGGGTTGCAGAAATGGGGGTTTGCGAGCTTTCAGACCAGGACAATTTTATCTCCTCGGAGCCATGCTGACAAGCAGAGCTTACCCCAGGTTATTTTTGTGCCCATATTTTCCCAGGGTCTCATGAGCAGCCTCCCTGCTGCAGCGGTTACAGCAGGATACCTGGGGTTTATTCTCTGCAAAGGTTGGAAGTGACTCGGGGGCAATGGTGTCCTCTGCATTTAATTATTATTTCTTAAAAGCCCAAGATCAGTGGCTCCCTGTGGAGATATGCAGCCTGAATATTGATGGTCGTAAACCATGCCAGAAGGAAAAATGTGGGCTGCTCGCTGCTGGCAAATGGACTTTAAATCAACAGCCGAAGCAGTGTCGGTTCATAAAACCAGGATTTTTTTAGCCTTGAGGACAGAGGTACTTTAAATCCCAGCCTTTGGGTTCACTGATCTGCTGGAGAACAAACATAAAACTTCACCACGAAGGACCTGACATCAGCACATATTTTTTGTGCCACGAGTATTCGAGGTAGCCCTTTTGGTTTTGCTCACTGCATGTGACATTTCCTTGTATTATAACGACCTCGGTGGCAGCGGGAGGGAAAACTTACGACCCAAATGCTGCAGAAGGGGAAATTATTTACTGGGAGAACTCATCGAGACGTGGCGCCTGTTTGTGGTGGAAGTGGCAGGAGAGGCGTTGGAGTGGGAGGGCTCCCTTCTTGTCAAGGCTGGCATGGATGGAGCTCTCTTAGCCCTTTTCCAGGTTATTCCAGGTTTTCATTGCCCCCCCGGCCTCCTTCCAGGGCTGTTTTCCTGTTTACACAATGTGTTCCTTAGGTGAGTCCAATGGGGCTGCTCACCCAGGGCAGTGCTGATTCCATGTTTGATTCCATGGAAGCACCTGCAGCTTTCCAAGCTGGTGGCATCTGACCTCCAGCCTTGCTGGAAGGTGCCTGTGGCCTTTAATCCCCTGTCCCTGCACAGCCCTGGCTGCGGCTCCTTACTGCGGTCCTGGAAATCTCCTCACCTGAATCTCAGGATCACTGAGGTTGGAAAACACCTCTGATATCATCCAGCCCAACCATGAAGCCAGCACTGCCAAGCCCATCACTAAACCCTCTCCCTAAGAGCCACATTTGGGTGTTTTCAGGACACTTCCAGGGATGATGATTCCACCACTCCCCTGGGCAGGCTGTTCCAATGCCTGGCCTCACTTTCAGTGAAGAAATTTTTCCTGATATCCAATCTAAACCTGCCCAGGTACAACCTGAGGCAGTTTTGTCTTGTCCTATCCCTTGTTCCTCAGGAGGAGAAACTGATCCCCTCCTGTGGTGGATGGGCTGGCTTGGGATCCATGTGTCCTGTGTGTTTTTCATCACTCTGCTCCAAGCCCACAAACTTCTTCAGCCCTTTTCCATTTTACCTTCTTTTCTCTGTATTTTTATTCTTTTTCTCCTTTTTTTCTCCACCCCCCAGCACAGCTTCCTACAGCAAGGACAATAATCACAGCAGAGGATTTTCAAACACAGCACATCTGAAATAAGAAAAAAAACCATTTTTTTGGGGGGGGCAGTCTGTTTAATAAAATGCACAGGTGGATCCATGTTTAACAGCACACTGCAAAAAAACATAGCAGAATATATATAAAATACTGATTTAAATAAGTTTTCAATCAAACCTCCTGGAAGGCAGTGACTTCTTTGCCTGTTAAATGCTGCATCAGGCATTCCCATGTTTCTTCCTGGAGCTGAGTTCAACCTGCTGGCAGCTTCTGAAGGCGTGGATTTCACTCTGAGCACCTCTTGAGTGTCACCACCGGGAGACATCAAGTTCTCAGGGTTAATTTGGTTTCTTTCCCAGGTTCCAGCCAGCAGCTGGGTTGATGGAGAGGATCCAGGCCATTGCTCAGAACGTGTCAGACATTGCAATAAAAGTGGATCAGATTCTCCGGAACAGCCTCCTGAATGGGAAGGGTGAGTGGCCCTGGGGCTCCCCATGCTCCAGACCCCTTGGGTGTTTTGCTGTGCCCGTGGGAAGATCCAACCATGACAAATTTGGTAAAAATCCCAGAAATTGAGGCTGATCTTGAAGCTGCCTTCCTTGGGAAGCTCGTGCCTGCCAGGGGGCACGAGTGGTGACAAAGCTGAATGGCTGTCAGGAATAACAGGAGCAAATGCCAGGGAATTAAATGCAAAATTAAAGGTGAGGAGCAGTGCCAGCACAAGCACCTGGATATAAAAATTTAGTGGTTTCAATCCAAACTCACAGGGGCTGGGATTCAGCACCTGGAGAGACATTCCCACCCCACTGTGGCACTGCTGGGAGGGCAGTTGGGCTCTGCAGATGTTTCCCCACATGCCTGCGTGGTGCTTGGGGTTTAGGCAGAAGATATTTCCACTGCATCTTGCACCCCATGCTTTTCAATTATGGGCAAAAGAAGGCTTAGAGGAGGGGTGGTGACTTTTATTGACCAACCATGGAGGGAGAAAAGATCGTGATGCCTTTTTAGCNTCCCATTATCCCATCCCATCCCATCCCATCCCCTCAAAGCATTTCTAGCTGCCATGCCCCAGCTCTCTCCATGCCCAAATTGTGTCTCTGCAGTGATGGAAGGCAGGAGGGATCAGTGTGAGGTGCCCAGGGACCCCAAGTATCCCGACNCCTGTCCCTGCACAGCCCTGGCTGCGGCTCCTTACTGCGGTCCTGGAAATCTCCTCACCTGAATCTCAGGATCACTGAGGTTGGAAAACACCTCTGATATCATCCAGCCCAACTATGAGCCCAGCACTGCCAAGCCCATCACTAAACCCTGTCCCTAAGAGCCACATTTGGGTGTTTTCAGGACACTTCCAGGGATGATGATTCCACCACTCCCCTGGGCAGGCTGTTCCAATGCCTGGCCTCACTTTCAGTGAAGAAATTTTTCCTGATATCCAATCTAAACCTGCCCAGGTACAACCTGAGGCAGTTTTGTCTTGTCCTATCCCTTGTTCCTCAGGAGGAGAAACTGATCCCCTCCTGTGGTGGATGGGCTGGCTCGGGATCCATGTGTCCTGTGTGTTTTTCATCACTCTGCTCCAAGCCCACAAACTTCTTCAGCCCTTTTCCATTTTACCTTCTTTTCTCTGTATTTTTATTCTTTTTCTCCTTTTTTTCTCCACCCCCCAGCACAGCTTCCTACAGCAGGGACAATAATCACAGCAGAGGATTTTCAAACACAGCACATCTGAAATAAGAAAAAAAACCATTTTTTTGGGGGGGGCAGTCTGTTTAATAAAATGCACAGGTGGATCCATGTTTAACAGCACACTGCAAAAAAACATAGCAGAATATATATAAAATACTGATTTAAATAAGTTTTCAATCAAACCTCCTGGAAGGCAGTGACTTCTTTGCCTGTTAAATGCTGCATCAGGCATTCCCATGTTTCTTCCTGGAGCTGAGTTCAACCTGCTGGCAGCTTCTGAAGGCGTGGATTTCACTCTGAGCACCTCTTGAGTGTCACCACCGGGAGACATCAAGTTCTCAGGGTTAATTTGGTTTCTTTCCCAGGTTCCAGCCAGCAGCTGGGTTGATGGAGAGGATCCAGGCCATTGCTCAGAACGTGTCAGACATTGCAATAAAAGTGGATCAGATTCTCCGGAACAGCCTCCTGAATGGGAAGGGTGAGTGGCCCTGGGGCTCCCCATGCTCCAGACCCCTTGGGTGTTTTGCTGTGCCCGTGGGAAGATCCAACCATGACAAATTTGGTAAAAATCCCAGAAATTGAGGCTGATCTTGAAGCTGCCTTCCTTGGGAAGCTCGTGCCTGCCAGGGGGCACGAGTGGTGACAAAGCTGAATGGCTGTCAGGAATAACAGGAGCAAATGCCAGGGAATTAAATGCAAAATTAAAGGTGAGGAGCAGTGCCAGCACAAGCACCTGGATATAAAAATTTAGTGGTTTCAATCCAAACTCACAGGGGCTGGGATTCAGCACCTGGAGAGACATTCCCACCCCACTGTGGCACTGCTGGGAGGGCAGTTGGGCTCTGCAGATGTTTCCCCACATGCCTGCGTGGTGCTTGGGGTTTAGGCAGAAGATATTTCCACTGCATCTTGCACCCCATGCTTTTCAATTATGGGCAAAAGAAGGCTTAGAGGAGGGGTGGTGACTTTTATTGACCAACCATGGAGGGAGAAAAGATCGTGATGCCTTTTTAGCTGCTTTATGGCTTATTCTGGAGCTCACCCTGGGGGCTGAGTCTTCTTCCAGCAGCTCAGCAGGACAGTTTTTATAGCAAATTCACGGTGTAAAGGCTGTCAAGTAGTTGCCTAGATCCTGCAGTCTGCTTACAGGGGTGGGGAAAGGTGGAACTTGGGGTCTGGACCAGGCAGAGGGCACAGAGAAGTGCTAGAAATGGACCTGCTGAGATTTAGGGAAAGAGAATGTTCCCGGCATTGAAGCAGGGTGATTTCCTCTGTTTGTGCCCTGGTTTGGGAAGGATGCTGAAGATGCTTCACATCTTGATGTCCTGCTCCATCCAGTGGGGTGGGGCTGTCTGCCAGCCCAGCTGTGGCACCAAGGAACATGGGGGCTGCCAGCCCCATCCCATCCCATCCCATCCCATCCCATCCCATCCCATCCCATCCCAT
>VWZN01014469.1:629401-682613 GCA_013396955.1 Regulus satrapa | reverse complement strand
GTGGAGGTGAGTTGGGGTTCCCTGTGTGGGAGAGGGTCTCCAGCTGGGATGGAAGCTGCTGGCCCAAGCAGTGACCCTGGGGGTTAAACTGGGAAGGGCAATGGGGAATGGGATGTTTTCCAGAATAAAATGGTTGTTAATATTGGAAAGGTGCAGCCCATTGAAGAAGGAGGAGCAGAGCCAAAGCTGTGGAAGGCGAAGCAGGGCTGTGCTTTGAAGAGCAAACACAAGGGAGGTGTCCAACCTTCTCTGGCAGCCTTTGCTACAGAAATGGGATTGTTTTACCCCAGTAACTCCCTCCCCAAATGTACCTTTAGCTGGAGTGATGCAAAGCACTGGAGCCACAGACTGCAGCAGAATCAGCTGTGAGACCACCTCTCCCTGCAGCTCTCCCTGCCCGCAGTTTGTGTGTTTAATGCCAGAAGCACAGTGAGGAGAAAGCTCTGTCACATCATCTCTGAATGTCTGGAGCATTCCCTGGTGCCTGGGGAATAAGCCCAGCACTGCCCAGAGCAGCACCTCGTTCAGGTGGCCAGGACCTCCATCTCAAATTGGGTATCCAGCCTGACCCAGCCTGCTCTGCACACCGGAATGCGGCCTGGCACTTGGCCCAGAGCATGATGGCTTTGTCAGAGAACATATTTACATCAACTAATTAAAAGCATTGCCCTTTCCCTCCTCTTCCCAACCTGCTTCAAGCTCAGGCTTCTGCAGGGCTGAATCTCCCTGGAAAGAGGTTGAAGAGTATAAGAAAATGATATGGGGGGGCTGGATTTTTCACTTCCACGGGTGTTAGCCATCCTTCCACGATTTGAGTAAATTCAGGATGTAATGCAATTGTGGAAGGCTGTAATCCCATCTCCCCTCCTGGTGATTGTTGTGCTTTACAGATTGGGCACAGCAACCTGTCCCTGAGCAGATTTGTTTTTGTAGTTGAATTAGGAAGAGGCTGGCAAGAGCCGTTGTGGGGGATGATAAATCGCTGCTCTGGTCCCTGGTTATTCTGCTCCGTGTGAAATCATCCCTCGGGACTGCTGGCAGATCTGTCTCCCTGCCCTGCTGCTCCAGGGACGATGAGATCAGCAGCTCCCCAGCAAAGCCAGCCAGAAGAAATCCCTGTGGTGCATCATTTCCTGGGGATTAATGGCTGTGCCCCCAGGGAAGGCTGAAACCAGTGCTAGAAACCCAGGGAGCCCCCAGCAGCCCCCCTGGCTCTTCCTCTGCCCCACGTTCCCTGGAGGCACCCAGCGGGTGAACATCAGCCCCCTGGCACTGGCACTGGATTTTCAGCCCTTTCTCCACTCTCTGCCCCTCATTTTTTTCTCCCAGACAGAGAAGGGAGATGGAGAACAGAGGTTTTCCCCAGCAGGGACAGGTGGCAGGGCTGGCAACGTGTGAGCCACACGTGTTTTTTTGCCCCTTGCAGTGGATGAGGGCCCGCTGGACCTCTGACCCCTGCTATGCTTTTTTTGGCGTGGACGGCACCGAGTGCTCCTTCCTCATCTACCTCAGCGAGGTCGAGTGGTTCTGTCCCCCCCTGCCCTGGCGGAACCGGACGCTGGCCGCGCCCTCGCCACCGCCGCCGCCACGGCCGCAGGTAAGGTGGGCCCAGCCTGGCTTCAGCCAGGCCAGGGGCTTTTTGGGGGGAGGTTTTGGCCTCCAGGCTGCTGGAAATAAACATTCTGTGTTTATTAACATCACAGCAGGTGATGCCTCCCGTGGTTTTTCATAGAGTCACGGGATGGCTGTGGTTGGAAAGGATCTTTATGGGCTTGCAGTAGAACAGGTTGTTCCAAGCCCTGCCCGACCTGGCCTTAGAAGATTTCAAGGGGTGGAGCATCCACCACCTCTCTTTGCAACCTGTGCCAGTGTTTTATCATCCTCGCCATGAAAAGGCTCCTCTTTATATCCAGTCTGAGTCAACTCTCTTAGCTTAAAGCCATCGCTCCTTGTCCTGTTGCAGCAGGCCCTGTTAATAAGTCCTTCCCAGTCTGTTTACAAGCCTCTGTGATGTTGAAAGGTTGCAAGAAGCCTTCTCTTGAAGCCTTCTCTGGAGCCTTCTCTTGTCCAGGCTGAACACCCTGAGCTCCCTCAGTCTGTCTCCACAGCAGAGATGCTTCATGCCTCCGATCATTTTTGTGNGCAGCAGAATCAGCTGTGAGACCACCTCTCCCTGCAGCTCTCCCTGCCCGCAGTTTGTGTGTTTAATGCCAGAAGCACAGTGAGGAGAAAGCTCTGTCACATCATCTCTGAATGTCTGGAGCATTCCCTGGTGCCTGGGGAATAAGCCCAGCACTGCCCAGAGCAGCACCTCGTTCAGGTGGCCAGGACCTCCATCTCAAATTGGGTATCCAGCCTGACCCAGCCTGCTCTGCACACCGGAATGCGGCCTGGCACTTGGCCCAGAGCATGATGGCTTTGTCAGAGAACATATTTACATCAACTAATTAAAAGCATTGCCCTTTCCCTCCTCTTCCCAACCTGCTTCAAGCTCAGGCTTCTGCAGGGCTGAATCTCCCTGGAAAGAGGTTGAAGGGTATAAGAAAATGATATGGGGGGCTGGATTTTTCACTTCCACGGGTGTTAGCCATCCTTCCACGATTTGAGTAAATTCAGGATGTAATGCAATTGTGGAAGGCTGTAATCCCATCTCCCCTCCTGGTGATTGTTGTGCTTTACAGATTGGGCACAGCAACCTGTCCCTGAGCAGATTTGTTTTTGTAGTTGAATTAGGAAGAGGCTGGCAAGAGCCGTTGTGGGGGATGATAAATCGCTGCTCTGGTCCCTGGTTATTCTGCTCCGTGTGAAATCATCCCTCGGGACTGCTGGCAGATCTGTCTCCCTGCCCTGCTGCTCCAGGGACGATGAGATCAGCAGCTCCTCAGCAAAGCCAGCCAGAAGAAATCCCTGTGGTGCATCATTTCCTGGGGATTAATGGCTGTGCCCCCAGGGAAGGCTGAAACCAGTGCTAGAAACCCAGGGAGCCCCCAGCAGCCCCCCTGGCTCTTCCTCTGCCCCACGTTCCCTGGAGGCATCCGGTGGGTGAACATCAGCCCCCTGGCACTGGCACTGGATTTTCAGCCCTTTCTCCACTCTCTGCCCCTCATTTTTTTCTCCCAGACAGAGAAGGGAGATGGAGAACAGAGGTTTTCCCCAGCAGGGACAGGTGGCAGGGCTGGCAACGTGTGAGCCACACGTGTTTTTTTGCCCCTTGCAGTGGATGAGGGCCCGCTGGACCTCTGACCCCTGCTATGCTTTTTTTGGCGTGGACGGCACCGAGTGCTCCTTCCTCATCTACCTCAGCGAGGTCGAGTGGTTCTGTCCCCCCCTGCCCTGGCGGAACCGGACGCTGGCCGCGCCCTCGCCGCCGCCGCCGCCACGGCCGCAGGTAAGGTGGGCCCAGCCTGGCTTCAGCCAGGCCAGGGGCTTTTTGGGGGGAGGTTTTGGCCTCCAGGCTGCTGGAAATAAACATTCTGTGTTTATTAACATCACAGCAGGTGATGCCTCCCGTGGTTTTTCATAGAGTCACGGGATGGCTGTGGTTGGAAAGGATCTTTATGGGCTTGCAGTAGAACAGGTTGTTCCAAGCCCTGCCCGACCTGGCCTTAGAAGATTTCAAGGGGTGGAGCATCCACCACCTCTCTTTGCAACCTGTGCCAGTGTTTTATCATCCTCGCCATGAAAAGGCTCCTCTTTATATCCAGTCTGAGTCAACTCTCTTAGTTTAAAGCCATCACTCCTTGTCCTGTTGCAGCAGGCCCTGTTAATAAGTCCTTCCCAGTCTGTTTACAAGCCTCTGTGATGCTGAAAGGTTGCAAGAAGCCTTCTCTTGAAGCCTTCTCTGGAGCCTTCGCTTGTCCAGGCTGAACACCCTGAGCTCCCTCAGTCTGTCTCCACAGCAGAGATGCTTCATGCCTCCGATCATTTTTGTGGCCTCGTCTGGACCCGCTCCAACGTGTCCGTGCCTTTCCTCTGCTGAGGAATCTGGGTTCTCATGAGTGGGTGCAGTGGGATCTCTCTGGGATTTGAGGCATGAAGTGGAGGAGCTGTGACAGCTCCGGGGAGGCAGGAAGGACTCAGATCAGCTCTGCTGAGATGGACAAAGCTCCCCCAGGCCGTGGGGCAGCCCAGGGGCTCCTCTGGCTTTCCCTACACTCACTGTGCAGAGCGTGCTCCTTCCCTAGGCAGCTTTCCGGAGGGACCTGGCTCGCCTGCTGGAGCTCATTGGCACGGGCAAGGAGTCCCTGAGCTTCATGAAGAAGAGGATCCGGCACCTGGCCCAGCAGTGGCTGCGGGCGGCGCGGCGCCTCGAGCAGAAGCTGGCGGGACGGCAGCGGGACCAGAAACACGTACGGGGGGTTCTCGGGGAGCAGATGGGGAGGCTGAGCCCAGGGACAGCTGGGCTGGGAGCCAGCTGGGAAGAACATTCATTTAAGGAAGCATGTGGGTCTGTAGGGGTGATCTGTGGTCCACAGACATGACTCTACAGGCATTGGGGATGGTGCTGCTGAGTAACGGGCTGGATTTTGGAAATGGGAGATGGTGTTCAGCTGCCATTGGAGTCTGACAGATTCCTCTGAGGATAAGCTGAGATTCCTGGCCCTCCTCTTGGTGTTTTAGTTGTGCCTTTTCATTTGGCCCCTGTGTGCTGGGAAGTCTAGCTCCAGCCCGTGGTTCAGACTGTGATGTACATGAGCCAGGCCCCGGGACACTGAATGGCATCAAAGGGAGCTGCCAAGCCCTGACCATTGGGTCTGTGCTAACTGGATCATTTGTCTGCACACCTGACTGAGCTCCCTGAGTAATTACAGCCTGCAAAAGAAGTTGGAAGCAATCAGGGACCATAAGTCATTCAGGGCTGGAAAACTCAGTGTCCCTTTTCCCAGTGCTGACCCCTCTCCTTGTCTCTGCAGATCTTGATCCATATTGGCTTCCTGACAGAGGAGTCAGGGGACGTTTTCAGCCCACGGGTGCTGAAGGGAGGCCCTCTGGGTGAGATGGTGCAGTGGGCTGACATCCTGGCTGCCCTCTTCATGCTGGGACACAGCCTGAGGGTCACGGTCTCGCTGAAGGAGCTGCAGAGGTGGGTGCTGGGTTGCATCGAGGTCTTGAGTTGAAATACCAGGTCAGAAAAGGCTGGGGAGGCTCTTTGCCCACCTGCTCCTCAGGCAGTGCTGGTGCTGTGCTGCACCACAGCAGTGTGGCTGGGAGAGATGCCATCCTTCTGTATCCCAGGAAAGTGGGAAAGACTGGTGTAAAGTGATGCTTTGCGTGGAGCTGCTGTGGATCTACCCGGAGCTGGGCTCTGCCCTGTGGCTTCAGTGCTGGATCTGAGCAGAATGGTTCCCTGCTGCCAGCACACAGCATCACCTGTGTCCCCTGACACCTGCCTGGAGCTGGCCACAGGAAAACCCCCTTTTCCCACCCCAGGGATGATCCTTGCTGGGCTGGTGGCCATGTGGCTGCAGAATGCAGTGTCCTGCAGGTCACTGGCTCTCCCCACCATGCATGGCTGCAACTTAGCCCTTCCTTCCTCTCTCCCTCCCTCCTTTCATCCCTTCCTCCCACCCAAGTGGAACCTGTATCCCTTGCAGGGCTGCTGGCCCCCAAACTGTCCCCCCTCAGGAGGTGCTGGGGGTGACTTGGGGACCTCTGGGGGGATTTTCTGTTGCTGAAGGCACTTCCCACAGAGGGATTGGCTCTTTCTGCAGTGGGAGATGAGAGTCTCCAAGAGGGACCAATATTAGATGGAGAAAGAGGGAGATATTAGCAGTGGCCCTGTTACTCTCTGTTGATGCTGTTCTGTTATTACTGGGCTGACACTGTTGCCTTCTGTCACCTCATAAGGGTTGCTCCCCTCCCAGAGACATCCAGAGTGGAGGGCAAGTACCAGGGAAATTGCAAATTAGATGGGTTATAAATCAAGAAGAGCCTGAAGCTGCCTCGGGGACTGGGCAGGCTTTGGGAGATGCTAAGCCAGCATCGGCCACATAATGAGGCATGCTGAAAAGGGAGTGAAAAAACCAAACAATCCTGGAGAAAAACAACAAAAACCCCCAACCCAGCCCCTGCAGCATTCGGAATTAATGAATGGAATTAGCTCCTAACTAATTAACTGGGAAAAAAAAAAAAACCAACCCGGTCCTAATGCAAGAGGCAGCATATCCTCAAAGAGGTGGGAACGATGTGCTAAATAATACCCGTGTGCTCAAGGATGAAAGGAGTTAATGGCTGGGAGGGTTGTGTTGTTGTTGCTGGTGGTTCTTGTTTGTGTTTTTTAATGGCGAACCTCACGGTGGTTGTTTAGGGAGGGCAAGGAGCTCTCACGGGCTGGTTTTGCAGCGCCCGTTTTCCCTCTGTGAGTGACTCTGGTGAACGCTGCCCTGCTGCCTGCAGGATTTTGCCTTTGCCAGAAGCCTGGGACGCTTGGCAGTGATGAGAGCTCCTCCCCTGACGTGGGGTTGGATGTGTCCCTTGGGATGCCTGGGAATGGCAGCTCCGTCTCTTCCCCTGCGTAGCTGAGATGGGAAGTGGGCGAGCCGGGCTGGGGCTGCCCACCTTGCCCTTTTCTGTGTCCCAGCAGCTGTCCCCACCTCCCCTGTGCCCGGCTTTGGTGATGGTTTAAATGCTGGACACCCACATCAAATGTTCACTTTCATATTGCTGGGCTGGGGCGAGTGGAGGCAGGACCTTCACTCTGTCCCTTTGGAGACCAAACCCAGCGCTTGGAGGGGCAGCGCTGGCACCTTGTGCATCAAGAGATGGGTTCGTGTGGGTGTCACGAGGGGGGCAGAGGCTCTGTGCTGGGGGGCACCGAGTGGTGCCTGCAGATCTCTCCATAACATCCCTGCTGCCGGGCTGCTGCCTCTGAGGAGCGCTGGGAAAAGCTTTTGGCTGACCACGAGTGGGTGGGAGGCTTAGCACAATGTGTGTAATCAGTCCTGAGGTGTGCTAAGAGTTAACCTCGGGCTCTTCCTTCAAGCCTGGAGGGGGTTTTACCTGCAAAAACCTTGCAGAGAGCCAGGGATGCACGAAGGGCTGGAGCTGGGCTGCAGGGATGCAGCAAAGCTAAATCCCTGTCACGGGAGAAGGGGCAGCCCAGGCACTCTGATTGTTTCTCCCTCCTGCCCCCTGCACCCCCCTCAAGCAGCAAAGCTTTGAGCCTCTGTGGACTGGGCCTGAATTTGTTCTCTCCCATCCTGGGTGTCTCTTGCTGACCTTGCAGCAGGACAGGCAGCAGTGCTGGGATGGGTTTGGGGATATTTTGCTCCAGCAGAGTGAAACGTTGAATCCATCCTTGTGTATTTTTCTTTGGCAACCCTTGCTCTTTTCATGGCTGGGAGCTGTAACTGCTTCTGCCCAGCAAAGCCTTCATTGGAGCCCATAAATTATTCAACACAGATTAACCTCTCTCTTGTCTTTTTTTTTTTTTTTTGTCTCTTCAAATTTCTGAGCTGATTTTTCTGTATGTATTGATCATTGGCAAGGAATCACTGGAAGATTTGACTGCATACACTTCAGCCAGTGGTTATCTGAGAGCTCTTCATGATTAGCATCTGTATTGATTGCAATGCAGCAGTGCCTGGATTGGGTCTGGATTGGGTCTGGGATGCTGAGGATCAGGAAAATGAAGGAGGAGAAGTAAGGCCCTGGTCAAAAAAAAAGCTGGTGATAGAGGGCTGAGGGTGAAAACGTGTTTGGAGTGTGACCATGTGTGCTGGGCACCCCTCTCTGCCCAGCAGTGTCAAATAGTTCTTCCTCTGTTTTAGGGACCGATGCTAATCTGGAGCAAAGATAAGGAGCTCAGGGAACCTTGCAGGCTTCATCCCCAGCACAGCACAAATGTTCCTGTCAGGTCTGAGATCACAGCCATGGAGCTCAGCCCTGATTTTCCAGGGCCAGTTTATTTGGGTTATCTTTTACCCACTGCAGACTTTAACGATCTGTGAATTCCACTGCCGAGTCCTACCAGGGGCTATTTTTTCTCCTGTAGTTGAGCTAAGTGCAGGTATTTGTTCTCCTTTGAACTCCCAGTGAATTTGTGAGCTGCTTCTGGTGCCTCTGGAGAGGCAAGGGGTGAAACACGAGGTTATCTGCTCCCTTCCAATCCAAACCATTCAGTGCTTCTATGTGCATCTTCCCCGGAGGAAAAGGCACTGCCGAGCTGGAGCAGGGAGCCAGGAGCTGTTTTCTCTCTGAGATTAGTGCTGGGTGGGCAGCCAGCAGCATTTTGAGCCTTGTCTTGAAGCAGGGAGGGAAGAAACATCCCAAATCTGAACACCAACACTTGATTCTTGCTGAAGACCCCTGGTGCTGTGTTGGTAGCCCAAAAGTGCTTTCAGGGAGGTGAGAATCCAGGCCAGTGTTGGTGTTGTTGCTTGTTAGGGGAGGAGTGGGAAGTGCCTGAGAGCTCTGAGCTGGATTGTTAATGAGGCAGCTCATGAGTAGATGCTGGAAAATTACAAGCAGCACATTGGAGCAATGGCTGTGCCCACAAGAAAAGCTTTAATAAGCCGAGGTTTTTCCTCTGGAGCACCCGTGCCCTGGGGTCAGGCAGGAAGGATCCTCTCAGCATGGGGGGCACTCCTGGAAGCTCCAGCTCCTACCCTCATCCTTGAGCCACGGGAATGGTCATCCTGGCATGTCCAGCTGCTTCTCTGGGGCTAAGGGAGAGGCTGGGGGAAAAGTGACTGCAGTGGCTGCAGAGCCGTGAGCTGCTGGGGAGCTCAGGAAAGCACTGAAAGGTGCTTTTCTCAATAGTCCCCTCAAAATTAACTGCTCATAAAGCAGGACAGAAAGTCGAAGAAAATGGGATTTGATGCCTCTTGGGGTCAGGGCTTTACAAAGTGTTCCCGGAGCTTAATTGCTCCTGTGTCAAGTTCTGGACTCTTAATTCTAATCCTGGCAAAGTGCTGGATTTGAATCACGTGCCTGTATCTGGTGCTGGCAGCCCTTTCCCTGCTGTGGCCAGCATGTGATTTAGGGGCTGAGCCACCTTCCCTGTGCAGGGGTGGGGTGGATGGAGCCCTGGAGCTGTGCTGGGACCAGGCTCTGCTCCCACTGCCCCACTCTCCTCTCGGAGCCTGGCACCCAGCGAGAGCTGCGATCTCCCTGTGCTTTCCACGCTCACCGAGGTGTGCTCAGGCTGCAAAAAGGGCCCTTCAGATGGAAACACGATGTCCAGAAAGCACATTTCTAATTGTCTCCTGGCAGATAAAAGCCATCTTCCTATCTTGCATCTGTTCACATGAAAACCTGCACCATGCCCAGGCTCTGGCTTCACTCCCCTCGCCAGCTGGCAAAACCAGTCCTGCTGTTGTGTGGGAGAGAAAGGAACTGCTTGTGGAAACAGCCAGAAGTGGCCAGTTCTGTGTGATCCTGATGGAGCTGCATGGAAAGGCTGTGGATTGATCAGCTCTACGCCGGTGAGGAGCAACCTTCAGCCTTTAGTGGAGCATCAGGTGCTCCTGGTTCTCAGTCCAACCTGGCTTTGGACATTCTCATGGATGGAGCAGACACAGCTTCTCCTGGCAGCCTCTGCCAGGGCCTCACCATCCTCGCAGGGGAGAATTGCTTCCTTTTTTTGGAGCCACTGGAGCAGCTGAGACAGCAGGAAAGCAGCCCATCTGTCCCAGGATCTGCCCAGGCACCACCAGCATGTGAGTGCTCAGTTTCTGCTGCTCCCTGCAGGAATCCAAGTATCGATTTCTCCTTTCCTGGGAAGTTCCTTCAAATTTGCTGAATCTGCGACCAGAAAGAAGTGTTTGTTCTGGCACCATCCTGTGCATATCCAGGTCTTGGAAATAAATAAATGGATTGCTGAACTTCTCCCCTGGATGGGTAGGGCTGTGCTGTACAAGATCAATGCTGGACCAGAGAAACAGTCCAGGTGCACCTCGTGAAAGTGAAGCCATTTCAGCAGGTGCTGAAATTCCTCGGGAGTCCTCATTTCCAGTGAGTGTTGGTTCCAGCAGGGGGAAGAGCTAGGAACAGAGGGCAGGCAGTAGGATGTTCATCTCGTGGGCTTGGATTTGTACTTGTTGGTTGTGATGGACTTGTCACAGACCCCTGGGAGCTGCTCAGGCCTGACTCTGGCACCTTTCCTCCCGGGATAACATCCCTGTGCCTGCTGGGCCCTTGCAGCTGAGGGAGCAGCGAGCACAGGATCTCTTCTCAGCCTCGCTGATGGCATCAGATGTGGGCAGAGAAGATGCAATTAAATATTAGAGAGAATATTGGCCCAGGCTCCCAGGAGATGCCCACAAGATCCATTTAGTGCCGGACTTCTCCAGCACCAGGAGTGATAACGTGGAAAGAAACGTTGGGTTAATTTGAAAATAGGTCAATGGGATGTAAAGATAACCCCGCAGTCATCTGACTCCAGAGCGCCTGCACCGTGCCCGGGGAGGGAGCGGTCCCCTGGCTGATTAAAGTACCTCTGAGAGGAAAATAGCAGGACAAGAAGCTGCTGGAGATTTATTCTGGAGTAGGCACAGCTGGTGGAGGCAGCTGGCGGAGAGGCGAGCTCGGCATCCACTTGGATCGGAGCCGCTCCGGCTGCTCCCTCCCGGAGAGGAGCCAGGGCTCAGCCGGGGCTCGGGTCTGGGGTTTGGGATGGGATGAGGTGCTGAGCTGGTCTGGGAGGGGAGGTTTCCCCAGGGGCTGGGATGGGGTGTTTCAGCAGAGGACCCCTGGGCTGTGCTGGCGGCGAAGGCGGCGTTTGCGCTCATCAATTTTATTTGCGTAATTTCAAGCGCCATTAATAGTACATGGCACGAGGAAAAATCAGAGAAATTGCACTCCAACCATGAGTGAAATTGGGTTTAGTAGAAAATTAGTTGACTTAACTGGCAAATGATGAAAGCCTGAATAAAGAATGTTTAAATAAGGAGGAGAAAAAAAAAATTCTCCCCCCGCCCCCATTTCAGAGGTGCAGGCTGGATTTGCATGAGTGGAATATTAAAATCAGTGGTTATAAAGTGTTTAGGGAGGATAAGGGGGGTAAATGAAGAGATGTTCTGCTCAAAGCCACTGCTCCTGCTCTCAGAGGTATTCCAGCCACACGGCCGTGGCACAGGGAGTATAAGTGGATGTGGCAAGGCCTGAGCACCTGGAGAGGGGATGTGTGGCACATTGTGTTGCTGGTGGGAGCTGGGAGAGTCAGACCTGCTCTCCTCAGCTGCTGGGAACTTTTTTGGAGGCTTCAGTATGAGTTACACTAATTGCTGCCTCCTGCAGCCCCTCGTCAAGCTTGGTTAGGGCTTCCTTAAATTACAGATTATTTTGTAGTGCGGTGGCTTGTGTGACACATACCAGCTAGAGGATGGTGTGTGCTGCAAGCACAGTGTAATGGTTTGGGGATTTTTAGTTAAATACAAGGTTTATGTATTGGTTCCACCACAGTGCAGGTTGGTGTAAATCACTGTTTATCTGATGTCTGAGGAAAAAGCAGCACTATGTGAGAAAATGTGTTGTTTTGAATTCTGTCTCTACAAAATCCTGGCTTAAAAATTCCCTTTCAGCCTCCCCAGGAGGTTGAGTCTCCTTGGTGCCCTGTTTATTGTGCCGAAGTGGCTGTGGGAGGTGAGAGCCTTTCTATTCCTGCCATCTTCCCAATCACTCCTGTCGTGTAAAATTGTGCATAAAAGTGACAAAACTGCAACCTGTTCCCCCTGCGGCATCCCTGGCCAGGCTGCCCTGAGCTGATGCTGAGATTCCTTGTGACAAGAGCAATGAAGCAGCTGCAAAAGCAGCTCTTCGTCTTAAATTGAAATTCTCTGTTTTTCCTGGCTTGGGCCAGCGAGGTTGTCCCACATTTACGCATATTCTGGAGTCCCTGTCATGGTCAGGGGTTTGGGGTGACCCTTCACTGGTGGCAGGCTGGGATGGGGCTGGAAGAAGGATCTTGGTGCTCAGTGCTCAAGGACTTGGAACCACATCGGAATCATAGAAAAGTCTGAGTTCAGAGGGATCTTTTAAAGGTCTTCTGGTCCAAACCCTTGCAAGGAGCAGGGGCATCTTCCACCAGATCAGGTTCAGAAGAAGAGGGAGGTGTGGCCAGGAGCCAAGCAAGAGCCCTGTATCACATTTCTTATGGCCAACGAATTTCTGGCTCCTGATGTTAGTGAGAGACTGGAGAGCAAATACCTGTGATAATTGTGTCCCTTGGCTTTCCCTGGAGAGGAAAGTCCTCGATTTCCAAAGAGCCACGGGATTGATAGGTGAACTGCTGAAGGGCTCGGCAAGGGGTGAGGACTTTATGGAAGTCCTTTAGGGAAGCTCCTCAGAGGATGGACCCTGGGGCTGTGGGTCCAGTTGAGCTTCAGCTGAGGAACAGAAAAACCCCAGGTAGGGCTGGAAAGGGAATTCTCAGGGTCAGAAGGGAAAATGCAGATAAATTAAGAGAACCAGTAAGAGAGGTCCCAGAAAAGGAGATTCAAAGCCTGGAAGTGTAAAACCTGACCAGAACTTTTATTCCTTAAAGAAGAGAAAATACCTACGGGCACGGCTGGGATAAATTCCCATCTCCAAAGAGGGGTTCGGAGTAAGTGAAGGGCCCAGAAGAAAACAAAGACAGACATCCTGGAAGGCAGGAGCTTAGGGTGAGATTTCACAGTGTCTGAGCTCAGACTTTTGAAATAAAACAGGAATTCCTCAGCCTTGTTGGAAGGACTGAGAACAAAACGGGACAACTGCATGGTGGGAGTGAGATAGCCTGGGTGGACCAAATCAGCTCAGCAGTTTGGTTTCCCATGAGGATGCTGTTGCTTTTTGGGTGTGAGTGGAGTTATGAGGATGAGAAATTATCATGTTTAGGAGGAAAAACAAAATACAAGAGCATTAAAACTGGGGAGTGAATCAGCCTCTGAGCAAACTGGCACTGGGAAATCACAAGTACATGCAACATGGATTTTTGAGAAACCTGCTGAAACTGGAAGGTGTCAGAGGGTTTTTTTTTCTGAGAAGGAGGAAACATGGTCCAGACAAGCAGATGGGCTGTCAGGCTGACAGGAGTGGTACACTTGGTGGAACAGCTTTGGAGAGAGGGATTCATCAGTTCACAGAGGTAATTGGAAATGGAAGGAGATACACCACAGGTTTACCAACCCTGTATCTTGCTGGATTAATCACATCTCACCCTGGCAGGCAGGTAACTGATGGTCTTGATAAAGAGAGTGCAGTCAGTCGAGTTTATCTGGATTTTCATAACACATCCATTGGAGGAGGGAAGAGGGGCTGAGTGTGGCTGTTTGTAAGGAACTGGCTGGGAACCCCCTGAGTGGGACCCGGGGCCCAGCTGCCCCTGGTTCATGGAATTATTTCATAAATAGGACCAAAAGTGAGAAATATGAATGACATGTGTCCAACATCCAAGGGGAGGCACTGCCAGCAGAGTCAAAGAGAAGCTGAGAGTGCGCTGGGATGTGGTGGGTAAGGACTGGAATGAGAGAAACCTTCCAGGGTGTGCTGGGAAGGATGTGGAGCTGGGAACAGGGAGCTTTAGGTTCAGCTGGGAGCCTTGCAGGCAGAGAGGAGAGGAAAGGTGTGGCTGTACAAGTCTGTCACTGCTATGACTGCGATGAAAGTAAACAAAATCTGGTGTCTTCAACAAGAGAGGTCCGAGGGAGGGTGTGTGGTGGCTGGGATGCTGGTGAGCCCTGGCTGTGCCTCATAGTCCACGTGGGAGGAGCAGGAACTCAGCTGGAGCAGGTGCAAAGATAGGGAGGGACCAGGAGCCTCCAGATCTTTGTCCTGGGAAATAAAAACTGGGGCGAGGAGAACCATCTGCCTCCCCCTCCATCAAAGAGGAGCTCTTTGATGGCTCCTGCTCAATTCCCAGCGGGGAAAGGACTGTTTGTGCTGCAGGGCTTTGGCGGTGCTGGGGGCTGACCCTCCTGCTTCTCCCCAGTCACTTAGGGGTGCCTCCGGGACGGGGGAACTGCCCCTTGACCAGTCCTCTGCCTTTCGACCTGATCTACACCGACTACCACGGCCTCCAGCAGATGAAGCAGCACATGGGGCTCTCCTTTAAGAAATACAGGTAAGCAAAGCCACTGCCTGCTCTTGCTCTCCATTTCATTAATTAGCAAGCAGAGACCAATGCTACTGACCGATCTGAAGAGCCAGAGCCTTTGATTTTACTTTTGATTTTTGCCTGGTTGGTGCCTTGCTCTGTCCCCTGCTGCCATGGCACGAGGCATTCCGAGCCTCACGTATTTAGGATAAAACCTCATTAAAAGAGAGAGCTGGGGAAACACCAAACCCTGCATGTGCCTGCAGTGTGTTGGTGTTCCATTCCTTCAGCCAGGGTGGGACACAACATGGAGGGGAGTGTGAGCCTTGGGAATTTGTAAGGAGCCCTGTCCCCAGCTCCTTGAGCATCAAGACAAATGTCATCATCCCCTGGTACATCACCAGCCAGGAAAATCTGCGATTTAATTTAGTGCTGATAGACCTGCTATTTATTACATTTTTTCCCCATCTCTTCCACTATCCTACGCAATTTTATTAGAGAGAAAAACGACAAGCTGCGTTATTGCTTTTATTATAAATGCATTTGCTCCTGCATTCAGCTTGTTTTCCTCTTCCCTCGCTTGTTGTTCCTCTTCTCTCCTCAGCTTTGTGCTGGTAGTGCCTGTCTCAGCATTCCCGGGATATTGGGAAGGACATGAATAAACATTTGGGAGGTTCATCATTCTCACAGCTGTCAGGGAGCTGAGGGTCCTGCAAAGGGAAATTGTCCTGCAAAGAGTGTCTTGGTTTTAAAAGAAAAGGTGTCTCTGCTAAGGAAGGCAGGAGCCTCCTTTGGNCTGCTGGGCAAGGGCTGCTCTTCCTCTGGGCATCCCCTGGGAAAGGCTGCCTGGGCTGCTCTGAATCCCAGATTGATCCAGGTGGGAATGCCTGGCTCCTGCCCTGGTGCAGCATTTCCCATGGGATGATGGAATTGTCTCAGTCCCTCCATGGCCCATGGACAGCAGATCTGTGCCTGGGCAGGGTTGGGTGTGGGGGAGATCAAGAGCAGGGCCCAGCTGGTTCAGAGCTGGGCACAGAGCACAGCCCTGGCACAGCCTGCGCTGCAGCCAGGACAGGAGGGAGCAGTGTTGGGAAGCATCCTTGGGATGCAGCCGAGGCTCCTGGGGACAGCAGGCGTCCTGAGGTGGTGTCTGCTGCTTGTGCAGGTGCCGTGTCCGGGTCATCGACACCTTCGGCACAGAGCCCGCCTACAACCACGAGGAGTACGCCACGCTGCGCGGCTACCGCACCAACTGGGGCTACTGGAACCTGCAGCCCGGCCAGTTCATGACCATGTTCCGTAAGTGCTGGCGCCTGGAGAGGCCACCTGGAGCAGGGGCTAGGCACAGTTAAGGGAACAAAGTGGGTGTTTATGAAAGGCCTTCGATAGATGCACCTTGGGCAGGGCGAAGCCTCCCAGAGGCTGCACCCGAGAAGGATGATGGGCATGAGGTTTTCAGACAGAAAAAAGTAATTTTGCATATCAAGGGTTAATCCTCCAATTATAGCTTCAGGTAATTAAGTCATATTCCCCCATATCCCTGCCCATTCACTTTTGTTTATACTTTTTGGAGCCTGAGGCTGTGATGGTGACCTTGGTTCTCAGGCCTGGAAGGATTGTTCTGTCTGACCAGAAAGTGAAGAGAGCTCACTAACACTCTGTATGGAGTCAGAGTTATACACTAGTGCAGCACAGGATCTGAAAAATATAAAAGCTAAAATTTAAGGCATCAGTGGGGGCCTGCCAGGGTGGTTGTAGGGCTCTGAGATCATCCACGAGGTGATGCTTGGGCAGTGTTGTCCTCTCTGGCTTTGGTTCTGCTTCCCCCCTGCCTGCAAGCAGCCGCTGCTGGGCCACCTCTTGGGCCACAGAATGATCCAGAGAGGGAGACCAGGCTCCTTCCCCTGGTCCAGCACAGTCAGGGCACAGCCAGCTGTTGGTTGCAGGTTTGATTTCAGCTGGGATTTCGAAGGTGGGAGCAGCTCAGTGATTGGGATTTGCCTGTGGCATGTATGGGAGATGTGCATGTCTGAAAGGAGCCCACTGGCTGCTGGGTATCTCAAGTGTTCCTTTCTCCTGGCTGGGTAAAGCCCCTCTGGCAGCCTTAAAAACACCTCACTGTGTGAAGAGCTGCTCCAGTGGGATCTGAAGCCTGGATTTCATGAGCTGCTTGGACAGGGATCCAAGTTCCATTTTCCTCCACGCTCCAGCAAGGCTCTGGAGCTAGGCTTATCTCAGGCTGTGTCCCCAACCCTGGGGACATCCCAAAAATCACCTGTCAAACCACCTGTCTCCTCCCCTCGGTGCCCACAGCTCACACCCCCGACAATTCCTTCATGGGCTTCGTGTCGGAGGAGCTCAACCAGACCGAGCGGCAGCTCATCAAGGCCAACAAAGTGAGCAGCATGGCCGTGGTGTACGGCAAGGAGGCCAGCATCTGGAAGGTGGGTGTCCTTGGGCTGGTGGGGACGAGCCAGGCAGGCAGGGCTAGGGATGCAGCCCCAGCCTGTGGCTCTCACCCCGAGCTGAGGAGGTGCAGATCTGGGTGTGTTTGTGGAGGATCATCCTTGTCCCGGTCCTGGGGGAGTGATGGGAGACATCTAGAGCCTCCAACAAACAGGGAGAGGCTGGTGGGACACCATTCCCTGCTCCTTTCTCTGGGTGATGCTTCCTCCTAGCAGGCTCTGAGGCTGAGGATTTCATATCAATGATTTTATGTAATTAATTATCATGATTGCCACTAATTAATTGCAGCGATTGCTGCATTATGATGGGGATAGTTCGTGTCTGCTTTCAAGCGCTCTGTGAAAAGGGGTTGTGCTCCCTGAGCCTGGAACCCCTGGGGGAGAGGGGTGGGTCACTGCATGGGGACAGCCCCTCCAGCCCCCAAAACATCCCCCTGCATCTCCAGAGGGGGCTCCCCCCACCTTATCCAGAGCTAGCAAGCTGCTTTTCCTTCCAGGGCTCTAAAAAGGAGCTAATTCTCATTGTCTGTTGATTTATTTCTATTTTTCCCTCTGTGCACCGCCTGGGGCTGCTCCAGTTGCAGGTACTGTACCACACCAGCTGCTGCTGGGCTTTGGCTCTGCACCTCTTCTCGGGAGAGGAAAGGTTTTTGTCAGAGTCGACTTTGCCTGACGTGGGCTTGGTCCTCTGGAGCTGCTGGGATTGATGTGGGTTGGTGCAGTGGAGGCTGTACCTCCTCCCCTTCCCAGCTTTCCTGATTAGCAGCTGCTAATTAGCAGGGATGCTTGTGGTGAGCCAGGATCCAGCCATGCCATCTCCTCTTTACTGCTGTTTGTGGGTTTTTCCATCACTCCCCAGCTCTGGGAGCAAATCTCCCCTGCCTCTGCCTGCCTCGGGGCTCCCTAAAAGCCCTACTGAAACCCACTAAATCTCATTTTAGGAGAACTCCAACATCTTGTCTTATTTTTCTACCATTCCCCTGCCCTTTCTTAGCCAGAAGTTTCCTTGGAACTTAGTTAAGGTAATTTGGGAAGGCACTAAAGAGAGTTCAAACCCCAGAATGGACATTTCCCTCCAGCCCTGGTGCTACAGGCGTTTGCTGCTTTGAGTCAGAACTCACAAACAGCATCAGTTTCCCCCAGACTGCATATTTGGGGTCATTTATTCCTGGGTGAAGAGGCTGGGCCTTGCTGGTTCCTCGAGGCCAGGCTGTCTGGCCTTTGCTTCCCATCTTGTACCACTCCATGGAATAAAAAAGGGAATAGAGAGGTTTTTCCTTGTTTTGTGTGATTTTTGAGGTCTAGAAAGGCAAAGACCACCTCCATCTTCTGGAGCCGGGTGCTTATTTACCAGCCTTGGACCAAACATCCTCTCCAGAGCGGGATGTTTTTGACATTTGGAAACATTTAATTAAACCTCCCTTCCCTTTATTTTTCATTTCCTACCCCTCTGAATTTCTTGCCTCTGGCTCACAATAGGAGCTGAAGTTTTAATAAGCTGGGAAAGCCTTAGAGCCTTGGAGAATTCCAGGGGTCCATGGCTGAGGGCAGAAATACAGCATTTGAGGAGGCTTTAAGGCAACATACAGAGTTTTCTCAAATTCCCCATTTATAACTCCTTATTCCACCTGGTCTTTGCTCTTTAGGGGCTGTTGCAGCACTGGAAAATCCAGCATCCAAAGGATGGGCCCTTTGTGGTTTTTCAAGCAAAAAAAAAAAAAAAAAAATTGCAGCAGAGAAATTGTTAAAACGAAAGGCTACTTTGGAGCAAAAGGAGGGAAGCCTCCAAGAGAAGAAAATTGATGACCCCCTTCATTTTCCAGGTAGTGAAAGAGGATTAAATCTGAATGAGAAAATCCTCAGAACTTGTTACTTGGAATAAGAGGCTATTAGCAAGCTCTGGTCTTTGCAGACTTCCCTCTGAACCTTCTGAAGCTTTGAATTCAGCAGCTCCAGAGTGGAAGTTGCCCTTGGAGGGGACAGGGAAGGCAGGAATTTGATGATCACAGTGATGGATCCTGCAGCCATCTGGGCTCTCCAGGAGCCTGGCGCAGTCCAGGATGTGTTTCCAAGGAATGAGGAAGGGTAGAAGAGGATTTTTCACTGCTCTGGCTCTGCCTGAAGCGTGGCAGGTGCTGTGGGACAGCAGTTTGAGAGTTAAACCCCCCACCATAACCATGGTCAGACCCATGCTTTGGTGTCGTTCACTTGTCTGCCTTCCTCCCCAGGGCAAGGAGAAGTTCCTGGCCATCCTCAACAAGTACATGGAGATCCATGGCACAGTTTATTACGAGACACAGAGGCCACCCGAGGTGCCAGCATTCGTGAAGAACCATGGGCTGCTCCCCCAGCACGAGTTCCAGCAGCTGCTGAGGAAGGCAAAGGTGGGTGGGGGCATTCCAGGACCCTGTCCCCCATTACCTGTGCTTCTCCCAGGCTTGCAGGCACTCCCAGCTGGGATAATTAAGCAAGAGCCTCTCAGCTGGGGTAATTAGGCAGGAACCGAGCAGAGCACATTTCAGATCAAGATGTGCCTGACAAGTTTCTCTTTGCAGACTGTCCACAGGCAGAGTGCAAAGTTTCCTCATTAATTCATTTATTGCTGAGTGGGGTGGGTGGTTTTTTTTTTTCTCCCACCTTATAGCTGTGATAAAAATAAACTAGATTCTCAGAGTGTGTGGGTGTGGGCACATCCCTGTTTGCCTTCAGCTGATACCTGGGGGAAATATTCCTGATTTACCAGCCCAAACTGCAATATTGCTCCACGCAGGGCCAAAGTGATGGTCGTAAACACCATGGGGGAACTTGCAGCTCCTGGACACTCCGTGGCTGTGCAAAGTGTGATGGGGTTGATGGGAAAGGGGGAATTTTGAGCCCAGTTTGTTGAGCCCTGTGAGAGGCTTGGCGTGCAGGAGCAGAGCAGCAGAGAGGGGATGCTGGTGAGGTATCTGGGAGGTTTCTCTGTGAGGAAAACCCCTCTCCAGCGCTGTGTTTCTGCCTTGCAGCTCTTCATAGGCTTTGGGTTCCCCTACGAGGGCCCGGCCCCGCTGGAGGCCATCGCCAATGGCTGCGTCTTCCTGCAGGCGCGCTTCAACCCTCCCCACAGCTCCCTCAACCACGAGTTCTTCCGCGGGAAGCCCACGTCCAGAGAGGCAAGTGTGGTGTGGGGGCTGCATGGAGCCCCCCCTTTGCACCAGGGCTTGGGCCAGCCTGGGCAAGAGCAGCTGCTGTGCTGAGGTCACTAATGGGTTTTTTTTGGGACAAGATTTCCCCGGTGGATGTCTGCAGATGGGGTCCCTGTTTGGGGATTTGCCTTGGGTAGAAGGGGCTCTGCTGTAGGTTTGGGCTTTCCAAGGTTTTTGCAGACTCCCAGGTCCTTCCCCACAGACCCACATGTGCCCCACAGCCTGCTCCCAACCCAGGGCCGTGCTCCCCTGCTCGTCCCTTTGTCCCCCCAGAGGGACACCAGGACCTGCACAGTGTGGCAGGGCTATGAAATCCCTCCCAGGCTTGCCCATCGCTGGGAATTCAATCTAAGTAGAGCAGGAACTCTTTAAAAGTTAAAGGCTTGAGAAAATTGCCTCTTTTATTATTAATAAAGTGGATAATGCAGTCCAATGCTTCTTTGCTGAGCAGGGAGCGAGCTGGGGAGCTGTGCAGCTGGGCTGGGCTGTCCTGGCCCCCCCAGTTGCCCCATGCACCCCCAGAATTCGGTGCTAACACCCATCCGGGTGGGGCTGGGGCTGTACCTCAGCCTGCAGCCATGGTGGCAGCCGGGCGTGAGGGCTGTGAAATGCCTCAGGGTGTTTATGTGCCGGAGGGGAAAGAGGTGATCAATCTGCCAGGAAAGAAATGAGGAAGGACAGCAACAGGAGGAGGATAAACCACCCAGCTCTTCTCCAGCTGGCAGGGGTTCAGGCCCCTCTGCAATGTTTTGTGGTGCCCCCAAAACACCTCCTCTGCTCACCAACCTCTCCCTTCCCTTCCCAGGGGAGATCAGGGCTGAAAAGGCAGCTCAGGGCTGAAACAAAAGAGGTAAATCCCCAAAAATCACATGGGTGGGCAGTCGAGGGAAAAGCAAGGATGTCAGTACCTGTGGAGTACCAGAGTGTGGGCTGCCTGTGGCAGCAGGGTGATGAACCTTCCAGCACTGCTCTCTCCCACTGCCAGACTTTCCCAACCTTCAATGGGCTTGAATTTTCTCAAATGGGCAGTGAATTTTCTCCCTGCCTTGTTTCTAGAGCTGGCAAACCTGGGAGATGTGGTGCCTTCACGCGCCTTCCCCTCTTTGGTGCCTTTTTACCACCCAGGCCCACAGAATTCAGGTCAAGGTTAAATTGTTCCGGTGTTACAGAGGTGGAGATATTCCAGGCTGCAAAAGGGATTTAAGTGGTGTTGGGATGGGATATCCCAACCCAGTGGGAATTACAGCACATCATCCTGAGGCTGGGGAGCAGCTGGATTCAGAGGAAACCTTTTTCCAGCACTCCCTGTTGCAGTGGGTTAAACCCTGCTGTGTCTGTGAGGCTGCTGCTCTGCCATCCAGCTGTGAGCAGGGATTGCAGCCATTCCAGCAGGGATTGCAGCCTCTCCAGCAGCTATTGCTGTGTTTCAGGTGTCCTCCCAACATCCATATGCTGAAGAGTTCATCGGGAAGCCCCACGTGTGGACAGTTGACTACAACAACTCCGAGGAGTTTGAAGCTGCCATCAAAACCATCATGAGGACACAGGTACAGCTCAGAGCAGTTTTGGGGTGACCTCCCCACTGCTGGGTTTGGACAAGCAGCAGCAGATGTTGGAGCCTGGCTCTCCTTTTCAGACATGAATTTCTTTTCCTTTCTCCTTTGGATATTTTCATCCTTTCCTGCAGCCCCAGGGGCACAGGTGCTCCCACCTCAGAGCGTTGTAGGTGCTCCCCTAGGGCAGAGCTGTGTGTTTGAGGGATCCCCGTGGGCAGGCCTGGAGCAAGGGGAGGCTGAGATAAGGTTTGGGAGCAGGAGGGTGAGGTTGCTGGAGGTGTAGAGCAGTTCTGGGAGCTGGTGTGATAAGAAAGATAAACCCAGAGAGCCGCAGCTCTCTGCACCCGCCTTTCCCCCATTTCACTGATTACCTTTGGATGGAGCAAATCGATGGGAATAACTTCAGGAGTTGCCTCTGTGAGGGATGTAAGGAAGGGGAGAAGCCCAGGGAAGGCAGCACTCCTGCTGTGACCACTCTGGAAATGCTCCTCATGAATATTTACCTCCCACCCTGTGGCAGGAACCTTTCAAGTTGCCCATATTATTAAAGTCAGTTTTCCTGGAGGGAACAAAAGTGCTGATGGCCATTTTGCTGGCAATTTGCTTCACCTGGGATGAGCCTCGAGGCAGGGATGTGCTGTGGAACCCAGGCCCTGCCTGGGGCTCTGTGGGCTCAGGGTTCATGGTGCTGGGTGGGATTTGGGGGGCACAGGTGTGATGCTGGTCAGAGGAGGGTCATCCTTGCTTTTCCCTGCATTAGAAGCTGCAGAGGTGGGTGCCTGTGGCAGTCTGGGACCTCATTCAGGTAACGTGGCCATGCCATCACCCTGTGTCTCAGCTCCTCGAGGGTGACGGCTGCAGCTCTTCACCTCGCGCTCATTTTCTCTGTGAGTTTGTAAAGAATGATCAAACTCGACTTAGGAAAACAGTTGTTGTTTTGCACATTCATTCCCATATCTTGATTAGAATTAAATTAAAAATAATTGCATCCCTGCTGCTGTGCTGCCAGGCCAGCTGTCAGAGCTTGACCCTCCACCATCTGGGCTGGAGACAGCCCTGAAGTGAAGGAATTGCTGTGGGCGGGAGGCCGGGAGCTGTTTTGGGAGAGAGAAGGAAATTTTCAGTTTTTCCGGAAGAGAAGAAAGAAAATAATGAAGCCTGGTGTTGCTGTGCTGTTAAAATAATTAAAGAATGGTGAGACTGAGGATGGAGGAAAGGGCTGTGCTGGTTCCTGGGCAGCTGTGTCGTGCTGCTGCAGTGCTGCTCGATGTTCACCAGGTCATTTAGGTGCTTAATGGTCTGGTTAAAAATTAAAGAACTAAGAAGGATTTTAGGGAAGGGTTTGGTGGCACGATGGGCACTGGGCAGGAGGAGCTGGTGTCCAGAACTGGGCACTCTCTGGAGAGTGCTGCTGCTGTTTTGCCCCAAACCAAGCTCCTCTCTCAGCTCTCCTCATTCCCGCTCTGGGATCAGCACCCCCACTCTGTAGTGCTCTCCCACAAAGCATCCCAGCCTCTGGAATTCCCCTCAGCTGCTGCAAGTCCTAAATTCACCTCAGATGAACAATTCCAGTCACTGAGGCCCCGTTTGCATTGCGACTCTGGAGAGGAGGGATTCCCTCCCACCGAGGGGTTAATCCACAACTCACCTCTCTGGGGTTTTAAAGACATTGTATAAATCCTCCCAGAGCAGAGCAGGGAGTGAGTGTGAATAACTTACAGCAGCCTCTTTTCTTCCCCCCCCCACCTTTTTATCTTTTAAATAGAAAGGTCTGCTTTATTAGAGATGCTGTCAAGGCAATTAAGCCTAAAAATTGACCTACCTTACAGGTTTAAAAGCCTTATTATGGGCTTTGGCTCTGGGAGTCCATGGGTATCTTGTCTTTAAAATACTGTTTGTTACAGAAGGAATTGAAAACAAGGGCATTAGCAGGAGGAGCAGCAGAAAGATGGTAGCTGGGCAATTTAGTGTTCCTGTTCCTGGCCAGTTAGTGGAGTGTGGAGAAATTTTTTTACTGACTCCTTTTTTTTTTTTTTTCCCCCAGAAGGCAAAAGGGAGTGTTCTGTTATTGGAATATCTAATAAATTTGTTATTCTGTATTTCAGAATAACCACCATCAATTTATTTTTTTTCTGTCAAAACATTTCATTTCAAAATTACTGGAATGAAATAGTATGGTTTTGTTTCCCATCTGCCTGCCTTTGTTTGGAAATACCCTGCCAATTTATTGAAAGGAATGCTGGATCTGAAATGATGCATTTCCCTTTGCTTCACCAACTCAGACAGATTGAACTTGAAGCACAACATTTTCCCCCTTCCTGATGGGTGAAAACATTGGAAATTGAAAAATGACCTGAAATTGATTTTATTTAGCAAATTTTTTTTGTTGTCATTTGACTGAAAAATCTCATATCCCACAGATGTTTTGCACCTTCTAGGCCAGAACTCAGTGGGACATTTTTGGGGATATGGGATCTTGTGGGAAGACTGGCTCTGCCATCAGGTGGAAGCTGTGCTGGGGACCAGGAGCTGCAAACCAAGGTGCTGAGAGCCTGTCTGGGAATTTGGGAGCTGGTTCATGAAGCTGGCAGCAGTTCTGCTGTGGTGGAGCTGACAACAGCCAAGGAGCTGCAGTGTGCAGTGCACATTGTCGAAGCTGGCTCAGAGAAAGGATTTTTCAGGGAGCCTTAAACAGAGGAATGGGGACGCAATCAAGCCAGGGCAGAGCTGCACGGTGATCTGACAGCAGTTTACAGCTTGCAAAGGAAAGGATTGCCTCTTGAACGTGGTGCAAAAACGAGTTTCCACAAGTCCCTGCTTTGTCCGAGGGGGATTTGCTGATTCTCAGCAGGATTTTAGTGTCACTGCAGCACCCCAGTTTCTCCTGCTGACCCTCAGCGCTGCAGATCGGGGCAGGCTGTGCCCTCCCCAGCTCCTGCTGGGCTGGCAGAGTCCCCAGGCACAGGGCTGGCTGCTGGCTTTGTGCAAACAGAGCCCTTGGGATGCAGCCGGTGTCCCTCCCAACCCAGTTCTGCTGAAAGAAACTTCTTCCTTCTGGAGGCAGAGCTGAATCATGCCTGGGACGTGGCTTGGGTTTGCAATCTGTGCTTTTTCCCCCAAGAACAGCCCTTGTGCTGCTCTCTCTCATCCTTTCAGAGGTGACACCCGTTCCAGGTCACCCTCCAGCTGCTGGACAAGGTTTTTGGCAGGCTGTGTCTCTGCCATTCATCTCACTCGGAGCAGTGCTAGGCTTCCCTGATGGTTTGCATCCCTGACCTATTTATAACGAAAATTAAAACCAGGGAAGCACCAAACCTCTCTACCCCAGAGATCAAATCCTAGCACAGGGACAGAGAGGCACGTGGTGTCCCCTTGGGAAAGGTGATGCTGGAGGCTTGTCCCACTGATGGATTCCCTCTGTTATCCTGGGCTTAGAGGCTGGAGAAGGAGAGAGGTTTGCCAGCACCACCATTTTCTGGGCCTTCAGCTTTTCCCATTGTCAAAACCAGTCCTCACACAAGCAGTTTAATAGTCCCAATATTCTGGTGTAGTGAAGGGAGAAGGCTTCATTATATTAAAGTCAAACATACAGGACTATAATGGAAAATTATACATATCAGACTATGCCTGAAAGAGCGGCACATTAAACATCACAGTGAAAATAGCTGGTTAAAATGTTCCAGCCTGCTGTTACGTGCCAGCACAGAATTGCATTATTTTTCTACTTATTTGTCTGATGACGTTCAGGGTTTTTTTCTGCCCTGCTTTCTTTTCCTTTTGAATGAAGGAGACTTCATGCACCCTTCTAAACACAGGGCTCTCGTGGTGGCATCCCCATGGGACACCAGTAACTCCCTGCTTGGCTGATGGAGAGAGCACTGGGGAGCTCAGGCTCTGTGCTCCCCACCTGAGGAAAGGATGGCCAAGTCCTTCTGGCCAACCCCTCCATTCCCTCCCGTGCATCTTTCTGCAGTGGGGTGCAGTGATCCCCACCTCAGGACCCCCCTCCTCCTCCTCCCTCCCAGGCCTCTGGGGACATCCTGATCTCCCAACAGGAGGAGTGCCGTTAACACTGTTGAGAAGAGGCCGAGCCTGTCAGATTTTAATTAAACAATTATCTTCTCGAAATTGGCATTTGCTCAGCCTTGAGTGCATGAGCTGAATCCTAACAAAACCCGGAGAGGGGACCTGAAAGGGAGAGGGGCTGGCAGAGCAGGGGCTGCAGTGGGCTCCAGCCCACTCCTGATGCCCAGGGATCCCACAGGACCCTGGAGCCTGTGGAGAGGTGGGATTGCACCTGGAGCATCATATCCATATCCTGTATCCAGAGCATCACCTCTGGATACACGTGCAGGCACAAGGAGGGTTTGTGAGACGTGCTGCAGCATTTTTGGAGGGTGAGGCTGTCGCTGGAATGATGTCTGCGCTATGCCTGGCAAAAGGGGGTCCTGGGAAAAAAAGCAGTGGTGGGATGAGACTGAGCACTGGTGATGCTGAGCAAGGGCTGGTTTGCCTCCTCCAAACCAGTTCCAGGCAGCCCCGGCCTGGCTCTGAAACCGAGATGGGCAGTTTTGCTTTGAGAGGACTCTGCCCCAGTTAACTGAGAGCCCACCAGGAATTCAGAGGCAGGATTGGTGCCTGTCACTGTGTCAGCCCTGATTAGCGTGCACATCTGTAATTAGATGAAGCAGCTGTGATTTCCAGCCTGCCTGAGATCTCAGGTGGGATATTTATGGCAGGGAGATGCTTAGAGGGCTCTCAGCAGACTGAGCCTTTGAGCTTGGTTTTGACAGGTACTTCAAAAGGAAATAGCTATTTTGGAGGAGCCGAGCTCAGAAAATAGAAGCAGCAGTGTTTTCTGGATTAATTATCTTCGGGTGGTTTTGCTTATAATCCTTCTGAATAAAGCTCTGCAGAGATACACAAGGGGAAAGGAGGTCCCAGGACCTTCCCCCCTTCACGCACCAACCTCCTGCACCTCATGTAACATCTCTCTGGAAAAATAAGGGAGTGTGGAAAAACATGTCTTCCCAGGGCAGAAAGTTCCTTAAAAAAGAATTTGTTCCAGAGGGAAGGGAGGCATCAGTCACAGCCCTTGTGGCACTGTTCTTCCCATGGGGAAAAATCACTACAGACCTGGGGACAATGGTCAGGCACTGGTCCTGCTGAGGGCAGGGAGCCTGGCTGCCTGCTCCTGCCTGCTCCTGCCTGCTCTGGAACCTGTGCCACAGACAAGCTCATGTGGGGACACTGAGCCACCCTGCAGAGGAGGGAGCTTGCCCTGCCAGGACCTGAGGGGACTTCCCAGAAAAGCAAGGCAGGCAGAGTCTCCTGGAGACCAGGAGCATTTTGCAACCCACGCTGAAAATATCCCATGGTTTGAGCACTGCTGACTGTAAATTGCTGGATGTGGAGGTGCAGGGACAGCACTGACATCCATGTGGGCACCAGTGTTTGCTCCATCCCAGGGCTCACCCAGCTCCTGATTCCCTGCCCCATCCCAGCCAGTGCCAGCAGGGACCACCAAGCCCCTGGGACTGGCAGGGATGAGCGCTTCCACCCCATCACAGCCACCTGCACTGGGCAGCAAACCCTCAGTGACATGGCAGTGGGAAGAGGGAGATGCTTTTCCCTGGATTGTGCACAGCCAGTCCCAGCCCTGCCCTTTCCTGGCCAATTTTGTGGGTCAGAGGATGCTGGACCGGACCTAGGGCAGCACCGAGATGCTCTTGCTCTGGACCAGCTTGGCATCCTTTCCAATTCTACCTCTTCCCCTGTATTTTAAGATTGCTCCTCCCTTGCCCAGAGCTGCAGATTGTTTCTTGGGCTGGAACAGTTTGTGCTTTAGTATGAAGTGACCTATTGGATGAAAATTAATTTGATTTTATAACTTAGTAAAAGTGGAGAAAAGGGAGACTAAAGTGGAACAGGGTTATTTTATTTTCATCAATAGGTTGAACCCAAAGCACTCCTCTGTCTTTTTCACTTTATGGCTTGTGGGGTTTCTCCAGCCCTAGGATTCTTCCCTGCTTGTTTTGGTGGGTGGGAGAGCCGTGCCCAGGGTTCTGCTGTCTCAGGGGCAGGGCAAGGCTGTCCCCACCTATGCTCTGCTCTTGCCCTTCACAGGTGGACCCTTACCTGCCTTACGAGTACACCTGCGAGGGGATGCTGGAGCGGATCCATGCCTACATTCAGCACCAGGTTGGGGAGAATCCCTGTCCTCCCTGGGGAGCCATCTCTGTCCTCATGGCCAACTTTCCCTCTTCTCCCTGGGGAGCATCCCTGTTCTCCCATGGGCATTGTGCCCTGCCTGCAGAGAGCCCCAGGAGATGGGGCTGGGGGAGGTTTGTCATGGACCAGAGGTGCTGGTGGAGGACACCTGGGGGTGCCGGGGCTGGGTCAGGGCCTTTCTGCTGCAGAGAACAAGGCAGCACTGGGAGGAGAAGAGGTGAGGGAAGAAGAGGTTCATCCCCCGCAGCAAAAAGTGCCATCTATGCATGCAGGTGACCTCAACCTGGCGAGCAAATTCATCATCCCAAGTGTCCCACCAGCAGTTCCCCTTCCCCACCGTTAACATCTCAGGGCGCTGACCCATTATCTTCTCTGCCCCCAGGATTTCTGCACCACATCATCTCTTGCTCCATCTCCCAAGACCAAGAGTCCTGCTATGCAAAGCCCTCCGAGCCCGCTGGCCCTGTCCCCCAACTCCACCCACCTGGTGTGGTCTCCCAGCGCTGGGGGGGCCCCCTGGGCGTGGCCCCCGGTGGCCTCGCTGCAGGTGTGGGTGTCGGAGCCCCAGCACACGTGCACCGAGACGTGCCGGCGGCGCGGGCTGGTCTGCGAGCCCACCTTCTTCAGGTTCCTCAACAAGGAGGAGGTGTTTCTCCAGTGAGTTGGGGCCTTCTCAGTGAGTTTTGGGGGGGTCACCAGCCAGACGATGCCTTTGCTCTACCCGTTTTCCTCATGTTCCCCCTCCCAAAATCCCAGCGATGAGCCTTCATGCCCAAGGCAGGGCCCAGCTCCACTCTTCAGCAGGCAACGACAGCGTTTCCAGGCACGTTTCCAGCCTCTTTCCAACCCCATTCCTCTCCACCTCCCGCATGCTCTCTCCCTTCCGCTCCTTTTTAAAGTCTCTCTCTATAAAACTGCATTTTGAACACACAGCGGTGAAGTTTTAATAGAGTATAAATCTGCCACCGGGCTCTGTGCTGCTCTCTGGGCAATTAAAATGTGAGCGTTGCCGGTGCTGTCACGCTGGTCAGGCAGGCGCCGCGCGTCCCGCTGACATTTTTATGTGATAAATTAGAGCTGGGGCCTGGCTTTCACTCTTTCCCCCTGCATGTCCTCCTCCAGGCCTTAAAACGAGCTGGCTCGGGGACTCGTCAGTGGAGGAGGGTTTGTGGGAGGGCAGTGCCAGTGCTGCTGTTCCGTCTGGGAGGGGAGGGGTGTTAAAATCCACACTGGGCTCCTCAGGGCTTCTGCTGATGCCCTCCCCAGTTTTCTGGCTAATCCCAGCTAACAGGGGGTGTGTGAGCATTCACATGATCCCTGTCCCTTCCAGGGAATTCATGTTGCCCTGTCCCTTCCAGGGAATATCTGCAGTAGCAGGCGTCCGCGGAGAGTAGACAGAGCTGTTGGTCAGCAAGGGGCTGTAAGAGAGCCATTGAACATCATGAGCTGGAAGGGACCCACGAGGATCAATGAGTCCAGCTCCCCAGACTGGGGTTTTGTGGGTGATTCTGAGCCTCCTGCGGGTTGGGGCGATCTCTGGGCCGCGGGGTTGAGCTGGGTGGCTTGTTGTGCTGGTGACGAGCACTCACACCCAGCCAAGGGGTGGCAAACACAGATCAGCAAAGATCCGCCCCACCCTTAGCAAAGGAACCTCCCCAGAAGGACCAAACCCCTCCAGTGACCCCCCCAGGAGGCCTCTCCTCTGACCTGACCGCCTTTCCTCGGTCCCCAGGCTCAGCATCGCCTGCGACAGCACCGAGTACGAGATGAACCACCTGTACCCCGCGGTGGCCGAGAGCGTCCACGAGTGCTACCTCCAGAAGGAGCCGCTGCTCTTCAGCTGCGCCGGCTCCAACGCCAAGTACCGGCGCCTCTGCCCCTGCCGCGACTTCCGCCAAGGACAGGTGGCTCTGTGCAGGGACTGCTTGTGACCCACGGGGACACGGGCACCGCCTGGCTTCTCCCCACGGCTCTGCGGCAGCCCGGGAGCTGGGCCGGCTCGCTCCCGCTGGGTGAGAGAGCCGGGGCTCTCGGACTCTGGGGGTTGTTTGGGCCGCCAGCCGGCTGTCAACGACCGCGTCCTGAACTTTGGAGTCGTCTTCTTCCCGAGGAGCATCGTCCGAACCCACCTGGGCCTGGTGGCACGGGGATGGGGTGGTGGGGAGAGAGGGGCTGGGGTCACCCTTCCCCTCCTCTGGCAATGGGACAAGCCACCAGCAGACTGCAGTTTCAGGGTTTTCATCTTCTTCAGGCATCCTAAGTTGTTTTATTTATTGTTTGGTTTGTTTTTTTTTTAACCCTCCCCCTGATAAGTGGTAAATTAAAGGGGAATCCACACCCAGCCCTTCTGTGGGAGTTCTTGGGCAGAGAGGGTGACGAGGGTGATGCCGGTGGCTGTTGTGGATGTGGAGCTGGGGGAGGACAAAGCACAAGGAGGGTGTCTGGGTTAGATGGCCACAGTGGGGACTGCACCGCTGGTACCCCCAGGAAGAGCCAATGTGGGCTGGACTGCGAGGGTGGGATGGGGCTGGGGTGGGCTCCTGGGAAAGCTGCTGGTCCCTGGGGAGGGCAAAGTGGTCCCCCCAGCCTCCAGGCTTCTCTTCATCCTGCTGTTCACCTTTGGCCACGCAGGGAGCTGAACATCCCCCCCAGAGACGGTTGGAGGTGGCGTTGGGGGCACAGGGGCTGCTGGGGCCTCAGGTGAGGGGGCAGAGGGGAGGATGTGCTGCAGCACCCGAAAGGAATTCCTGGTGGGTACTGACTGAGGGCAGAGCTGCTGAAGGGCAACATCCTGACTCTGTGTGCCCCAGATGTTGCCAGCACAGCAAGAGGTGAGGTCCAAGCAACCGTCTTCCATAGGACTCTTTCCTTCTTCAACTTTCCTTAGTGCTGCTCCTCTTGCTTTGGGAGTGGTTCCCCCACTGCCGATGGGGCATGTCCCCTCCTGGCGCATCCCCTGGCTGGGTTGGTGCTGGCTGGGGTTTGTTTTTGACCTGGTTTGGTTTTGTAGGGTTGCTCACTCAGGGCAAGGTGGTGGTGTAAGTTTGGTGCTCAACCCTGCTGCTGTTTGCAAGGTTGAATGGGGAGATTCCTGCATGCCATCAAATGTGTGGCTGGAATATCAGGGGCTGGAAACTCCTTCTCAGCCCTTCCCTGCATGGAATTGCTCCTGGCGTGGCTGGCAAGGGAGCCTGGTGGGGTGACAGCGTGACCTGGCACTGTCACTGCAGACTCCAGGCGGAATTGTCCCCTGTGGCTCACAGTGGCTGATGGAGAGCAGTGGCAGGACGAGTGCAGGAGCTCTGCCCTGTGACCCAGCCACTCCCTGCAGCTGTGCCACACCCCCAGCACCTCCAGCCTGTCCTCCCCGTGCCAGGTTTTGGGAGAAACTCCCATTCCTCCAGCCGTGCTGCAGCGCAGCCCAGCTGTCTTCACCAGGTCCCTGCTGTGTCACCACAGGGTGCTGTGTCCTCTGGGTCCCCTGTGTGAGCCTGGCCACATCCTGCCCTGGATGAGCCGTTATCCCAGAGCAATTTATCCTCCTCAGCTCCAAACTGCGTGGGCAGCCTCCATCCTGCCTGTGACGCCAGCCGAGGGGAAGGATTGATTAAGTAATTTTTGTGTCTTTGCAGCCAGCGTGTGTCTAAATAAAAGCAGCGTAAGCCTCTCTTAGCAGAGCTGAGCAGCAACACCTCTCCACAGCACTTTTCATCTCAGCCTCAAAGCATCCCCAGGCACAGTCTGCTGCCAGTGCTGGGCGGGCAGGAGCCGGCCTGGGAGAGGCACAGGGGGTCTGCCAGCAGGAACCACCAGCAGTGCACTTCCCAGGGTTGTAAAAACCAAATAAAACCAGATTTTATAGGAGATCTAAGCAAGTTTTTAAGACCAAGAGGCTCGGGATGCTTCGTGAGGCAGCGCTTGTTACACATCAGCTCCCTGGGCAGCTTTTTCCACTGTTTCTGCTCAGCTGCTTTTAAAATAGCCTTCACCTTTCAGCAGTGCAGCGCTGCCTCCCACTGCAGAGAGCCCCAATTATCCCCTGGCAGGAGCGTTTTTCTCCAGGCTCAAATAAAAGGTGGCTGTCTCACCTTCGCTGCTGTCATGGGAAATAATGATCTGTCTGGAACCTTGTTGGATCTCAAGTCAGCCTGTAAATTTGGGTGATGGGGCTGAGCGAGGCTCTGCTATTCCCTGTCACGTCTCTGCTCCGTGAGTGGGCACTGAGTCCTGCTCAGGGGCTGCCTGGGGAAAAAGCTTCTCCTTTGGTCTCTTGGTGATGGAGCATCACTCGTGGATGTTGGAGGTAACAGGGACCAGAGTCTGGGTGCTGGGACAGCCCCTGCTGCCTCATCCCACATGCCTTGGACTGTAAAATCCCATGTGGGGTGAGCTGGGAGCTGGGCTGCTTTGGGAGTGCCAGTTCTGGGTGTTAGCATCACTTTTGGGCGCAGAATTGGCCTCAAAATATCTGCTGTGTGAGGGGGGGGGGGGTGTGCCGGGGCACCTGGCACCCTGATGCACAGGTGGCACCGAGGAATGGAGCTGGTGTGACACAGAAGGGACTTTGTCACCTGGAAATGCTTTTCTCTGCCCTGGCTGTGCCCGGTGATCACTGGGGCATCCCAACTCCTTCCCAAGCTCTTTCCTGAGCACCTCTCCAGCTCTCTGCCTGGCCAGGGCACATTTCCATTTGGAAGGGAGATCCGAGGATACAAACATCAAATTCACAATTTATTAAGCAGGAGCATGAAAGAAGTTTGGAGGGAAGCAGAGCCACTGCCATATGAAGGAGGCTCTAATTCCCACAGCTAATTGCAAAGAATAAATCCCCAGTCGGGAGGGGGAAAAGGAGATGGTGTCAAAGCTATGAATAAACCCAAACAAAATGAATTGAGGAGTTGTCAGCTGCACTCTCTGATGCTGATGGATGGACCAGTTTGTTTCACAGGCAGAATGGGTCCGTGGGGAGCTCCTGGGGTCCCCTCAGGGTGGGGTTGGACCTTTTGATGGCATCTCTGGTGGCACCCAGCCAGCAGAGCCTCCTAGAATATCTTGGATTTTTCTCCTAACCTGTTTTCTGGCAGCTGTGAAACCAGGACAGGCGTGTCAAAAGAATGATATTGTTCTGGAAATCCATTTTCCTTACCTAGAAATGAAGCCAGGGGCGATTTATGTTTCTGAGCCTCACTCTTCTTTTAAGTAATTCCACCCAGAACTTTCTTTATGGAGCTGATCGGGGTTTTTTTTCCAGCCCCTGTTTTTAATGTTGATGGCACCAAACCCTTTTCCTGCCACTGCAGGGGGGCTGGCCTGGTTTTGTTGGGTTTTTTTTGTTTTGTTTTGGTTTGGTTTGGTTTTTTTTCCAGCCCCTGTTTTTAATGTTGATGGCACCAAATCCTTTCCCTGCCACTGCAGGGGGGCTGCCCTGGTGTCCCCTCTCAGCATCCCCCGGCCTGCAGAGCCAGCCCGGGGCAGTGATTTGGGCTGGAAATCCCAGCTGTGGACGTTGTGCTGCTGCTCTGCCCTTCTCTGGGGCTTTATTAGCGAGTTCTTAAAGCAGCTTTTCCCTCCTGATCCTCTGCTTATCAGCGGCTGGGTAAAGCGGCAAATCGCATCCCTGATGTGGACGGTCCGGGCAGGAGAAACCCATTTATTTCCCCTAACGGGTTTATCAGCAGATCAAGGAGCTGCTGAAGATGTAAGCACCGCGGTTATTTCCCCAGGTGATGGATCTTGCTGCCACACAGCCTCCGGGAGCCTGGCAGGGATGGCTGATGGACCCGTGCTCGGCGCTGCTGCCTCATGTATTTCAAGGTCTTGCTTTAATTGAGTCCTGTCTCCCTGATGTCNCAAAGTAAGGAAGTAGATTCATAAATCCCAGTGAAATAAACTCAGGTGTCATCAAAGTGCTGTATTACTCTTTCTTTTTTTTTTTTTTAATATTATTTTCCCCCCTTTAGGATGACTTTCTCAAAATAAAAGAATGCATTTAATCTCCTGTCCCCTTCCCTCATCTCTCCCTCCCTGTGGCAAATCCAAAGCTGTAAAGAAAGTGAACAAATTGAAAAACTGTCCTCAGACTTACTGGGTGAAAAGAGCAGCAAAATCTTCTGCCTTTTTTTTTTTTTCTCCCTCTTTCTTTTTCATTCTTTATTTTATCTTGTAGAAGGGATGTGGATTGGGGGTGAAAGTCCTTTCCAGAGCTGTGGGGCTGAGCATTCCCGTTTTTATCAGCTCCAGCAGTGGTGCCCGGTGACACTCATTGTGGCTCGTTAGGGGAAAGCCATTAAAACTCGGGATCGATATTTTCTCGGGAGAGATAAGGCCCATTCAATATTATTCCCCGAGGCAGGCAGAGAAATACCAAGAGGCATCCCCAGAGCAGAGCAGAAATGCTGAGGGAGCACCTTCTTCTCCTGGCAGTACCCGAGGAGGGGATGGGATGGGACATCCCCCAGGCCAGGGAGTGTGGGAGCTGGGGCCCAGCTCTCAGCATCCAGGTCCTCTGGAGAGGGGGGAAATTAAATTTGGGGAGGATGGGCAGAGAGGGGGATGTCTGGGGGGATTTGGTGGCTCTCTGGGGTCTGGCCTCCAGCCAGGGCTCCTTGGCACAGGTGCCACTGCTGCCTGCAAAGGGCGTCAGGAGGGCAAAATTAAATGAATAAAGTGTCTGTTCCTGGCTGCTGGCTCTGGAATGCCAGAGGAAAGGGGCTGGAGGGTGTTCAGCCCATCTCTGTCTGTCTCTCAGAGGGCTCCCACCACCCTTCACCCTCTGGAACTGAGCTTCCAGTAGATACCAGTTAGAAACAAGAGAGAAGTTTGTTTTTAGTGTTAGAGAGAGCTGCCAGAGGTATCAGCTTCTCTCTAAATATAAACCAGAAAACAGGAAATAACGATCTGTCCTAATTTAGTGCCTTTCATCTAAGGATTCAAAGCAACTGACAGCATCACTAAGAAATAAGGGAAGACTTTGCAACCTGCATGGAAATGCAGCCAGTCCAGAGCTTTGTGTGCAGCTTTTTGCTGAACGTTGCATTGCAGCCCCTCGCTCGCCAGCCCCGATTCCTTCCCAAATTCCCCCAGTTTGCCGTCGCTGGGACTGGGACCTGGAAAGGCAGCCTGGGAATGAGTGATGCTCTTGCAGCTTGACACCGTGCACAGCTGGCTCAGAGCCACCGAGCGTGGAGGAGTGTTTATTTAATGAATTAATTGAATTAATTAATTTTCAGGAGAGTGCCGAGAAAAATCACAGGGAGCTCCAGCAGCTCTGCCAGCTGTCTGGCTGTGTGCAGCAGTGGGAGCAGGGCAGGATCCATACACGGAACAGGGAGCACAGCAGGCCTGGCAGTGCTGGGACAGAAATCACAGAATCATGGGATGGTTTGGGTGGGGAGGGACCTTTAAAACTCACCTCATCCCAACCTCTGCCATGGACAGGACACCTTCCACTACCCCAGGCTGCTACAAACCTTTCCAACCTGGCCTTGAGCACTTCCAGGAACGGGGCAGCCACAGCTCCTCTGGGCAGCCTGTGCCACGGCCTCCCCACCCTCACGATAAATAATTTTTTCCTTATATTCAGTCTGAAATGGCCCTGTTTTCGTTTAAAACCATCACCCTTTGTCTTATCACAACAGCACCTGCTAAAAGATCTGTCCCTATCCTTCCCATGAGCTCCCTTCAGGCCCTGCAAGGGGCTCTGAGCCCTCCCTGGAGCCGTCTCCTCTCCAGGTCACCCCAGCTCTGCCAGCCTGGCTCCAGAGCAGGGGGGATCCAGCCCTTGGAGCATCTCTGTGGCCTCCTCTGGACCCACAGGAACCCACCCACCTGGTTAAAAATAATTTAACTAACAATCTTTCATTAATTAAATTTACCCTTAAAAAACCTTTTAATTAAAAACTATCATCACCATTTCCACCTTATTAACTCAAATACTAAAAACTCACTCCCTTGTAAAACTATAACATTAGTTAAAAACCAATAAGCATTTAAATTCAAACAAAAAACAATATCTCTCTAACGTTCATCCTAATCCTAAAAAAAACAAAACCAAAAACAAAACCCCTACACTTCTACAGAAGCTGTAGGTGAGGGATCCTGGTCTGCACTTCCACAACACTTTCCTCAGGGAAAAGGCAAAACCCTCACCAAGCCTGGCACTCTGGGATTTCCTTGCATGGTTTGCCCAGGAAACCAAGGAGGATCTTCCACCAGATTTACCTGCAAGGTTCCTCAGCCACCAGACCCTCAGGCCGTCAGCAAGAAGGTGTTCCTTGGCTCCTGCTGTCCCCAGGCTCCTGTGACATTCCTGTCCCTCTGCAAAGGCTTGTTCAGCTTTGGCACTAAGGTCTGAGCCCTCTTGGTTCCTGTCCCCACCCTTTGCCAGCTCTGGACAGTGTCTGGGTGCTGAAGTGGAGCCCCTCTGGCTGTCACCAGCAGGGCCAGTGGCACCACACAGCAGTGACTGTCCTCTGTCCTTCAGCTGTGCCCAGCTGTGGCCAGGCCAGGGCTGGGCTGGGGAGCAAGAAGTTCATAAAAGAATAGTGGGAGGCAACAGGTTTCCACACTTAAATAACTCACCAAATTAATCCAAATTAGGAGCTGTAATGTGGGTTATAATGGTTAATCATCTTTCCCCCAGGCCGCAGCTGCACTTTCTCTCTGAACGGCATCACAAAGGGGTGCCTGCGCAGTGAGGGGTCCATGGCACCAGAGCTGCCACCCAGGGGAGAGGATTGGCTCTGGGCCCTCGACCTGCTGCTCCCCAGGGTGGGGGACAGGTGAGGGGACACCTCTGTGTGACCCAGTGACCCCTGACTGAACTTCAGCACCACCACTGCTTCAAATCTGAACTTGAGCGCCGCAAATTCAGCTGCTTGGGCTCCTGTTTGAGCAGGCTCCTGCCAGAAAACCAAAGTGCAGGGACATTTCAGGGACTTCCCCACTGCTGCTTTCTGCTGCAAAGAGCCTGACTGAAAACATCTGCTTGTCCTTCTTTTCCCGGGCACGTTAAGCAGTGCCAGGTGGCCCCAGCAGGAATATGGAGCAGCCCTTTCCTCCTGCTTTGTTCTGGATCACAGGAGAGGCTCTGGACCCCTCGGATCCCAGGGGTAGCTCAGGATTGTGTCCAATCCTGCCTCCAAACCCTCCTTGCTTCACTTCTGCTCCCTAAATCCCAGCCAGCAAACCCCTAAACCTCTTCCCTGTGCCCCTCTCTTGCACACAAAGCTCCTGTGGGAGCATCCCAGCACGCCTTTGCTGTTACCGTGGGGACTTTGCTTCCAGAGCCACGGGATATAAAATCCTCACACCTGCCTGACTCCTCCCCTGGCACTGGGAAAGACGTTGCCAATGCTCTATTGAAAATTGGCCAGGAGGCTGAAAGATGAACTCCTGGAGAAGCTTCTTCCCAAAGGCCACGAGGGAATCTTGGGTGCCCAATGTCCTGGATGCATCAAAGCAGTCAGACAAAGCTCCACTAAATATCCCAGGAAGGACAAATTCACTGACAAAATCACACTGCCAATATTCAGCAGCACAGGAAAAATAGAGGATTATGCTCCTTACATTTGGCTCAGCATCATCCAAAGCTGCAGAGAATTGTGCAGATCCCGGGGTTATCTTCCTTGGAAGCCTGTTCTGCTGCAGAGAAAGGGCAGTGCTCCTTCTCTTCTTCCTCCTCCTCCTCCTCCTCCTCCTCCTCTGGCCACCCCAGCACAGGCACAGCCTTCTCACCCGCCCACCCCCAGCTCCTCCATCGCCCACCAGGGGCTCAGTCGCTTTTGTAGCTGCTATTTTGGCTGGGTGTTTTCGTTGTAAGTGTTGTTGAACAGGAAACATAAAAACTCGAGGCCCCTGGTGGTATTTTTAGTCCTGTGTCGGTGACTAGCTCGAAAGCCTCAGCAGGACTGTAAAATAAAATTAATCTGCATCTGCCGTGCGTCACTTTTACAAAGCTTGTCTCCTTCTGCTGCCGCGGGGATGGTTTGCAACCCTCGGCTTGGGAGAGCGCCAAGTACCTGCCAGGCAGCCCCAGAGCAGCAGACAGCAGTGGGGAACTTGCACGGCAGAGGGAAGGGAAACGGATTCTCGTGGAGTTTGCAGGGGGGCTGTGCCTCATCGGGGCAGGTGGAGAGAGCTGCACTGGTTGTACTGGTTTGCTGGCAGGGCAGACTGGTGGAGGAAACTGGGAAGCCCTGGCAGCGCCCCAGCACCCTGGATGGGGAGCAAGAAGAGTTATTGCCATGGAGGCCGGTGAGAGGGTTGGAAAGTGGCTGCCGTGGAATCCGGTCCGGGAGTTTATGGGGGCACTGGGAGTTCACGGGGGCATCCCACGGTCATGGGTGGTGGGGACAGTGATCCATGTGGCTTGGGATGGCTGGGACAGCAGGGCTGAGCCCCACTGCATCCCCACCGGGGTTATCAGGGGCCAAACCGGAGTGATGAGTCCCCAAAGTGGGGAATGGAGCAGCCCAAACTGCAGAACTGTGGTGGGGACAGAGCTGCTGGGTATTTCAGGGCCACACAGCCTGCCAGCAGCCAGGCTGGGAACGGCACAGGAGCACTGAAGTGACCGAGGGTGGAAATGGAGCATGAGGCACCTCCCGAGAGGAGGCTGGAGGGAAGAGCAGGGCTGGGGTGAGGGGCAGCAGCAGGAGGGGTGGGGGATGCTCTTGGCTTGGCAGCACTGAGCTGATGGGAGCAGCAGTGAACTGCTCTTCCTCCCCACCCAAAACCAGCCAAGCATCTCCTGTTTGGGTTTTGTGTTTGTTTTGCTTCCTGAAACAGGACTTTGGGAAAACAGGAGAGGCCATGGCTCACTGAGGGCTGAGTCTCCACTTTTCAAGAGGGAGGTGTCCTCAGTGGGGACCGAGGTGGCTTTGTCACCCTTCCCACGGGCCATGCCCCCTGTGCCATGCAGTTTCAAGCACTCCAGGATGCCCCTGGCCCTTCCAGCTTTGCTCCTGGCACAGCCCTGGCTGGCACACGTGGGGTGCTGGGGTCCGAGGGCCACCTGCCCATCCCTGGTGCAGGAGAAGCAGCTCTGTGCCCCTTCCCCTCTTTCCCCCCACATCCAGGGGATGCTCCATGTGCAGGTTTGAGCATGGAAACGCTCTCTGGCAGTTCCAGCCCTTCATTTTCTGCTGTGACCCTGCCTGGTCAGCACTGGCTGTGTCCCCTTTGCTCTGGGGTGGGGGATTTGCCCCATCAGGGCATCCTCCCACCCCAGACATGCCCTGCAGGGCCAGCAGAGGGTCTGGCTGCAAATCCCAGGACTGTTTCCCCTTGGGATGGGATGAATTGATGGCAAAGGGATGGGAGCTCATGAGAGCTAGGGGAACAGAGGAGGTACCAAACCTGTGGTACTATCACAGCTGTGGTACTAAAAACACCTCTCTGCCCTTGTTCCCTATTCCCAGGGGTCTGGACACAGCAGGATGGGCTCCAGCGAGCCCATCCCATGGTGCTGGAGGGGTGGGAGCACCTGGAGCCTATAGAGAGTTGTTAGAGGTGAGATTTGGGCTGGGCTGCTGCAGGTGGGGGGCTCTGGGGGGACCCTGGCTGCAGGAGCAGGGATAGCTGGGGGGCCTGAGGCTCCTCTGGGAGTTGATATCCCCACCCCTGGGCCTCTGAGGGGAGAGTTTGGGGGCTCTCTCCTCAGGGAGGCAGCCTGAGTCTCAGGAGACAGCCTGGGCCGGCTCGTGGCCCAGACCCCCAGGTTTTGGGGGTAGATTGAGGGGCTGTGCCCCCTCAGTGCTGGGCTGGTGCCCAAGAGCTCAGCTTGCCCTTGCTGGGGCTGAACACAGCTCTCATGTTCACTGTAACCTCAGGATGCCCTTTAATTTTTAATGCTTCAATAAAACAGTAATTACAAACATGGAATTGGTGTTTTTAAGCAGAAAGTATTAACTTCCCAGGGTTTAATTATTCAACAGAAATTAAGGAAAGTGGGGCTGGATCCTGCTGGCTCTCTTGGCTTTTCCTGGTCCCCATCTGTTTTGCAGGGAGGAGGGTTGGGGGCAGGATGGAGCCCATCTCTGGTTTGTCAGGGAACACCCCCCCTCAGATGTCTCCTTCTCTATTCCCTGCAGGATTTCCAGCCAAGGCAGGGCAGGATCACAGCTCTCTGGGAGGTCAGTGACTCTGGGATCTGAATTGATGCCACTGGGGTCTGTGCATGAAGCCCAGTGGGGATCCTGGGGCAGGTGGCACCTCAGGAGGTGACACCATCACCTTTGTGATCCCTATCCCCTGGCCAGGATGGGACTCAGGAGCTCTCAGTCTTTGTTTTATGTGCAGTTTTCTACAGCCTGGGTTTTGCTCTGAGCTCTCTGGGAAGGTTTTGGGCTTGCTTTTAATTACCCTGCTCCAGCACGGTGTAATTTAAAGCACCTGTGATGGGGAGCAGCCTGTGGGGACCAGGAGAGCTCCCAGGGATGCTGCAGCACAGCAAAGCAGCTGGAACCTGGGTAGAGCTCGTGGGTTTGGCTGATTTTGGACCCACACCCTGCCTGGGGTTGGGAAAGCCTCGATGGAAGAAGGTGAGGGGTGGGGAAACAGGGATGAAATATTCCCTGTGAGGAGTGGAGGGGATGTGGGGCTTCCTTGTGCTGGGTTTTCCAGTTTCTTGCACCTACACCTCAGCCCTTTTCCCACATCCACGAAGCCCCTTTTCTGTGTAAGGCCCCTTTAATTTGCATTATCCCATCCTAAGGCACACATCCACACGGCGATGGACTTCAGGGGCTGGTGTTGGATGATTCCACGTCTGCTGGAAAAACAAGCTGTTCTTGTTAAAATTAATATTTAACTGCAATAACTTCATTGGTAAGCAAACCTGTCTGCAGTGAGGTGGTGAGAAGACAGCGAGGGCTCCTCGTGAGATGGGAGCGGCTTTGTCAGGGCTGGGGATGAGTTGGAGTGAGTGGGGTGGGGATGATGGCTCTGCTGATGAGGTGCTGGGGATGGGGAAGGAACGTGGGCTCATTTGCAAGGGAAATGAAATTATCACCTGCTCTTTCTGCTGTCCTCACAGCGCAGAGCCTGATGAGCTGTGCAGGGAAGGGGCTGGAGGTGTTGGCCCTGAGAGCACCCAGGGGTGGGGGGACCCTCTGCAGGAGCAGGGCCTCACACAGGTGGGGCAGCTGCAGCCCCCTGAGGGGTCTGGGGTGATCCCCTGCCCACCCTGAGGGGTCTGGGGTGATCCCCAAGGGGTCTGGGGTGATCCCCTGCCCACCCTGAGGGGTCTGGGGTGACCCAGTGCCCATGGGGTGGCCTTGTTGTCCCCTTTGTCACTGCTCTGCTGGAGCCTGACCTGCTCAGGCTGTATTTAGGGGAGGTCACAGCAGTGCAGAGGGGCCAGGCACTGCTGGAAGGGGGTGCTGGGTAAGGGGAGGAGCTGGTGCTGATCCAGGTGGGATCTCCAGTGAATCCTGGTGAAACCCGGGTTCTCACACTGCGCTGTCACACAGATTCATGTCCTCGGGTCATTGTGGGTCATCGTGCCAGTCTCACCACATGGGATGGTGGCTTTGGCACATGCTGGGAATGTGGGACCTGCCCTTGGGGCACAGGGCAGTGCCTCCTGCTAGGGATGGGGTGTAACAGCTTCCTCCCAGAGCTGCGGCTGCCGCTCTTCCATAATGCAAATATTTTCTCATTCCCATCCCACAGAGAGGCCAGCAGAGGTTCCCAGGTGGGAACACCACTCCCTGGTCTCTGTTTCTCAGGGTGATGTCAGCTGGCCCGGAAAGAGAAGGGAATTGGGCTTAAAGGAAGAGAGGGGAGAGGGAAGGGATGATTTAAGTGTCTCACTTGATGAGTTGTGGCAGTGCTGGCCTGGTGAGAGACCTGGCTGCTCCCTGCTGGCTCCACAGAGAGAGTTCACAGCTCTGTCACCAATCATTTGGGGCATTTTATTCGGGTCTAACTTTGATTTAACTTCACTAGATTATAAAGAACTAAAAGTCGTTCCAAAGCACTTTATTCAGAGGGGGGGAAAAAAAAGAAGCCAGAATGGGGCAGTTTGATGTTGTCAGAATGATTTTCCACTCCTTCAAAATAATCTCACAAAACTGACCCAGATTTTACAAGGCACTGCAACTTTCAAAGACCTGCCTGCCTGTGCAGGAGATGGGTCTGTAAAATATATGAAGTTTTTCTCTTTCCCCATCAGTAATTTCCCAGAACCTGTGCCTTGCCTCGTTCCTGGGGAATCCATAAGGGCGCGATGCTTTGTGGGAAACACGATCCAGCCTTGTGGCTCATCCCAGAGCTGAAAACTGCTGTGATGCTCCCAGGAATGAGGAGAGATGCTCTGGGGAGAGGCTGCACAGTGGGAAGAATGGAAAAGCCCAGGTCAGAGCCATGCGTGACAGCAACGCCCTGCCCCAGCTGCCTTGTGAAAGAGCCCATCCGTGGTTTTTGGGAAGCTCAGGCTGAGTCAGGTGTGGGTGGAGATGAGTGGAGGATGAACGGTAATTGGTGATCTTGTGCTCTGAAGCTGCCTGGAGTAGCAGGGAGGGCTGTGAGCTTCCACTTGGGAGAGGCTGCTTAGCAGGCTGATGGAGAGGCCGGGTTAATTGCTGCTTGCTTGTTTATTCAGTTGATTGGTTGGGTGCTGGAGAAGGAGGAAAAGGCAGCCCTGGGCTGAGGATGCAGAGAACGAGCAGGGCTGGCTGGCCCTGTGCCCCCAGCCCTGGGCTGAGGGACCTGTGCTGCCTTTGCTGGCCACGGCTGCCCCAATTTTCATGAGCTAATGATGATTGTGAGAGGAGCTGGCTGATCATCCTGGGGTCCTGCAGCTGTGGGGGCAGCTGGAGGGGGGAGAGCAGGGGGAGCGGAGCAGCCCGGCTCAGCCCGGGCTCATCGGGAACAGTGTGGCAGAAAGCACAGCTGGGGGAGGTGGAAATGGGCAAGGAGAAGGTCTGGGGACATGTCCCAGGCTGCTCTGTGCCCCACTCCCCCACCTGGGCTGTGTCAGCACACGTGGATCCAAGCGTTCCCTAATGGAGATGGAGCCCAGGAGCACCAAGGGGACTTTGACAATGACAGGACACAGGGAATGGCTTCACTCACAGAGTCACATCCCATTTGGGGATGGAATTCTTCCCTGGGAGGGTGGGCAGGCCCTGGCACAGGTGCCCAGAGCAGCTGTGGCTGCCCCTGGATCCCTGGCAGTGGCCAAGGCCAGGCTGGACAGGGCAGGGAGCAGCCTGGGACAGTGGGAGGGGTCCCTGCCCATGGCAGGGGTGGGATGAGATGAGCTTTAGGCTCCCTTCCAACCCAAACCATTCTGTGATTCCCGGATAGAATTCTGCCTTTAGCAGATAAAGATGCATGGATGTTTCCAAAGGAGATTGCTGTAGGCAGGTGCAAAGTAGGCAGCTACCTTCCAAAAATGGGGAAGTGGAGAGAGAAAGATAAAGAGGAACCAGATGAAAGCAAAGACTGTGCCAAAAGTGCCTTCTATTTATGATCGCACAAGGTCAACAATAATCCCCACAGCTACGAGCACATAAAAATTGATTCTTTCCTGAGGAGATTGATGGATTCATGGTCAGGACATATTCTCTGATCCTGCTGCCCTCGACATAGCTGGAATTTATGGACGTGGTGTGTGTTCCTCTGTAGAGGCCTGAATAGCTTCTCAAAAGCAACCACTTTCAGTTCTGACCTGGGGTCCCAGGAAGCTGCTGTAAATAAGGGAAATGCCTCCTCCAGCTGCTGGGCTGTGTATCCACAGGTGAACAGCTGCCTGCTCGACGTCGAGGCTCTTCGTCCTGCCCCAAACCCCAGCCTGAGGTGAGAGGGGTGATGCTCACCCCACACACCCCTCTGCTCCTGCCCAAAATCTTTTATGCTGCTGCACAAAACCTCAGCACCTCGGGGAGGTGACACTCATGGGGTCACATCCCACCCAAGGCCAGCACAGAGCTGTGTGACACAGACCCTGTGAGGCTGAAGGCTCTTTCGCTCTCTCCCAGTGCTGCTGTGGGAGGGAAGAAGGGCTGAGCATTCCCAAAGCCTCCATCTCCTTCTCAAGCTCACCCTGCCGCTCCGGTGTCAGCTGGAAATCTCCTTCACTCCTTTATTTCAAAAATACCCAGCTTTAAAAGCCGTGGTGTTTGAAACCACTTTGTTTCCCAGAAGTGGCAGGAAGCTACCAAACAAAGCTCATTTATTTTTCACAGCCTCATCCCTGCAGCTATTAAATCCTCAGCACTCCTGAATTCCTGGGAAGTTTGCTGGGTAGCGCTGATGCCTGCGAGCAAGGACCGCACGCTGCTGAGTATCCCTGTGAGGGTTTGGTGCCCTCTCTGTGCTGGTTGGAGACCGTCTGCTGACCAAGCAGCTCTAGGTGTGCTCAGAAGGCCTTTCTGCAGGTGCCTCTGCACAGTTTGCACGCACTGAGGGTGTTGCATAAACTGCTGCCACGCAAACGATCGCGCTTTGGCGTTTGGGAGGTCGGGGAGGGATGTGCGAAGGAATCGATGCCAGGCTTTTAAACAAGCACACAGGTATTGAACAGAGCTTTCCAGGCAGCAGTGGGCTCTCTCTGTGCGATGGGATGGGGATTTTTGTGCTGGGAACAGGCACCCCTGGCAGTGCTGGCTGCCCTGCTCGGAGTGTTGGGTGTTTGCTCCTTGCTCTGTGGTTCTCCAAGCTGCACTGTGAGCTTGGACTGTGGCACTGCTGGGGCTGCTATGGGCTGTGGTCCTGCCAGGACCTTGGCCTGCCCAGGGCTCTGCCAAGGAGGATCCTGTAAATTAAATTACAACAGATTAAAAACATGAGTTAGGTGTCAAAACTGCCATGAGCTAATTCCAAATAGCAAGCTCAGCTTCTGACTTGCTATCACCCAGCTTGCTGTTTGGAGGATGAGATACAGGGAACTTTTTCTCCAAGAATGTACAAAACAAGGATGTAGATCTATCCAAAACACAGGAAATCGGGTCTGAAGTGGTTCTGGGTTACTCTTGTCTCACATCTTCTAGAAATGCAGGTGATTAGAGAAAGTAATTTGTCTATTTTCTGCTTCCAGCTTCCCCACAGCACAACTGCCACAAGAGACATCCCACCAGAAGGTCCTGGTGGGCTCCCTTCACCTCTGGTGGCCGTGGTGCTTCCAGCCATCCCCTAGTGCTGCTGGAGAGAGAGTGATGCCTTGAGTTTTAGCTGCTCTATTTTTCAAACTCTGGATTATTTTAGTGTAGTTCTGGGTTTCATATTGGGTGGTGCTGAGCTCTCTTCACACAGTGGGCAGACAAAACAATTCCTTCCCCAGCAAGAATGGCCAATGCAGATTTCAGGCCCAGGAGCACAAACAATGGTGAAGTGAAGAGAGAAAAACAAGGAGGATGGAGCTCCATAACCTGAAGCTTTAATTGGACAACTAGCTCCAATATGCTAATGGACCACAGCTTATAAAAATGTGAGACCTCATGACAAATCATCCATTTTGTGACCATTTTGGGTTCATCTTGGTGCAGCCCTGCCTGGGCTCTTGCACTGCCCAAGGTGGATCCACTGAGGCCTTTTAATAAATCCCTATTTTATCCTTTTCCTCTGCCTGGTCTCTTTTCCAGCTCAGCCTTCCAAGGCAACAGGAGGGCCCAGTGCTGAGGTGTAAGGACAGGGAAGGCAGCAAACAGTGAGAGGAGCCCCCAGGGTCAGCTGGAAAGCAGCTCAGAGCCAGGAGAGGTGAAAACCAAAGTAGCCTGAGCATGGGCAGGAATGCCACCTTCAGGAATCTCGGTGGGAGATGCCCCTGTTGGGGCAGGGATGGCACGGCTGGTGACAGTGATGGCACTCCCCTGCCAGCTCCATGTGGGCTCCCTGGCTCTGCTCACCTGGGGCTCAATGTGTTGGATGGAACCATCCCTAAGATCCCTTCCCATGCCCAAGCACCCTCCAAATCCGCCCTCAGGCGGGGGGAAGGCAGGCAGCTGCCTCCATCTCCTCTTTGACCCAAGTTCAGCCTCCCCAGAGCAGCGCTGAGCTTCCTCTGTGAGGCCATGCACACACCCCCTTCCTTAGAGGCTGCTGCCCCTTCCTGGCTGGAAAGCACTGCTGTGGGGTTTGCTGCTGCCTGCCTGCCTCTCTCCCTCCTTGCAGCAGCGCTGAGCAGTCCCTGCAGAGCATCCTCACCGAGGGATCACCTCCTCCACACATCCTCCTGCCCTTTGGCTCCGCACTTTCAGGGCCTGCTGGGAGGCACAGACCGGGATTACAGAGCAGCAGCAAGAGGGAAACGCCAGCCCCGGGCAGCCTCGGGCTTTAAAACGCCGTGTTTTCTCATCCCCTGGTATCCCCCTGCTCAGAACAAACCCTTCCGCTGCTGAGCAGCAATCCCACACAAATCCTTTGGTATAAAGCTGCTTCCCAGAGGGGGTTTACCAAGCATTGGACGGAGGCTGGTGATGGCTGCTCTGGCTCCCGTGCATCCCAGCAGCACAGAGCCCTGTGTCTTTCCCCTGCCCCCAGGAGCAGCTCGGCAGGGGTGAGCACAGGTCACCAGTGCCGCTCAGCCAGGCTGGCAAAGTGCTCCCAGTTTAACCTCCTCCCCTTTCCTACAAGCCAGCAAGCACAGAAACTCTCTTCACCTCCAGCCCCGGCTCCCCCAGCTCTGGCTGCCAGATGGCAGCGGGCAGAGGCTCCTCTGCCCCTCTCTGCTGCCAGCAAGGGGAAGCTTTTCCCAAGCCTCTCTCCAGCGCCTTGCACCATCTGCAGCACGAGCCCAGGGGCCGGGCCAGCCGCTCACAGCTCTGCCTGGATCAGCAGCATCCTTCCCAAGTGTAAAATTGGAAGCAAAGGGGAGCTGGATCAGAGGCAAACGGGGGTGTGTGAACGTGCTGCCTCCTCTGCATGCAGCCAGAGGATTGCCGCTCCTCTCCATCTCCCTTTGCTTTTCCCAGTGGCTTTTGATGGGTGTTAAAAGCAGCCTGACCTCAGAAGATGCTGCATGTAGATTTATAGGTGCTGCAGGAGCCTGCTGCACAGATGCTTGCTACCTGCTAAAGCTGTCTTACTCATTTTCTTGGAGGCTGTTGCAGCTCCACAGGGTTTTGATGGAGCAGGGAAAGCTCAGCCTGGGCAGGATTGAGCAGCTGTGACTCCTCATGGGGTGGCTGCAGGTCCCAAAGTCGCTGCCCTCAGAAGGAAGGGGACACAGGGGTGTTCTGCCCATCCCCTTCCCCTTGGGGCTGAGCCCAGACCATGGCCAGCTGTGGGGATATTCCCATGTGTTGTCACCCTGAGCCACATGAGGACATCAGGTCAGGACCACCCAGAGCAGGGAAATCTACAATAATCCTCCCTTAGCTTATTTCCAGAAGGAAATAATCCAATTTGTCCCACTCGTTAACATTTGATTCCTCTTTGAACAGCTTTTTTCAAACTAGAAAATGGGGGAATGCGCCCTGAGCCTTCCCAGGGCAGGGGTGCTCAGGAGATGCTCTGTGTAACGTGGTGAAAGCTGAGAGCTGCCTTCCCTGGAGCTCAGCTCCTGCTCTGTGAGCAGCAGCCCCCGAGCTGCAGAGAGGATGGGGAGCCCTTCCCTGCTGTTTTCCCAGTTTTAAAGGGAAGCTGGCACGCTGCAGGAGACGGTGATGGTGCCCATGGCACTGTGCAAAGTGCTGGTTTGGCAGCTCCCACAGGATCCCCAGCTTGAGGGCTGGGACCCATCACAGGAGGAAAAACAAAACCCTGTCTGTGTCAAAAGCAAGAGCTGAATCTGTTCCGCTGATTTCCCAGGTGAGATCTCTGCCAATGTTTAAAAAGGATAAATGAGACGACCTGGATAATTACAGGCCTGTCAGCTCCACTTCGATCCCAGGCAAACTGATGGAGTGGGTGATGTGGGAATTGATTAATAAAGAATTAAAAGAGAATAACATCAGTAAATGAAAGGAAAGGCCTCAGTGTCTATCAACAGGTTGAAGGCAGTAGGATTTGCAGAAGCAGCTTTTTGGGGCAGAGCTGCTTCGGAAGGAGGGGGTGTGTGTGAGGCGTTTCACTCAGAGCACAAGCAGAGGGGACATCAGAGTGACCAGCCCAGCAGGGCCACAGCTGGACATCACCATGGGCTGCCAGGTCCTCCCTGTGCCTACATCTCCATCCCACCCCAGCTCCAGCCCGTGCCCCTCTGGACAAGCTGAGCTCCTTCCAGCATTGCCGCGTGTGCCCACGACAGAGCTGCTCCGAGGCGAGCAGGGCGCAGAAAACACCAGGAGAATCTGTTCCTGCCCTGCTTCTTCCAGCACTGTGCATCCCATGCGTTGTTGTGTCCTCCTGGCAGCGGGGAGGGGATGTCAGCATCCACGCAGGATCCATCCCAGTGCTGGCTGCAGTGCTTGCCTCCTTTTCCAGTTGCCATAGGAACAGACGAAGGCCTTTAAAGCATCGCAGTGGGGTGCGTGTCTAGGTCACGCTGTGGAGCAGGCAACCATTTTATAGTGATAATAAATTCAGGGAATTGGGAATTTGGCCGAAGTAGCACGCAAGGAAAGGACTTGAAAAGGCAGAATGGAGATAAATGAATGAAAATAATTTGATGACGAATGGCCACGCGTTGTGCTAGACCTGACTGAAATCCTTCTCCGGAGTTCAGGCAAGAGGAGCCGGGAACACAGATTGTAAGGAATTATTTGTCCCTGAAGCCTGAAGATAGAAAGGCAAGGCCAGCACCTGAAAGTGTTTAGGGACTATTGGATTTCAAACTCCTTCACTATTTCAGTCCCTGCGCTGTCTGACTGTGAATTACTGCTGGCCAAAGATTTACCATCCCTCCGTTTGCATGAGAGGAACCAGAGAGGCTCCAAATCATCAGAGATGAGAGCTGGCCAGGCAGAGACAACCTTGTGAAGGTCATCAAGGGTCTGCAGGAGGTGTCTGCACAGGGGGATGGGGGCAGATGGCCTGGGTGAGATCTGCAGGGCCCTGAAGGTGTCCCCAGGCAGCCCCCTGGGATCTTGGGGAGCTCCTGGATCGGCTGATGTTGGGACCTGGTTGGGACTTGGCTGATGTTCTCCAGCACTGTGGTGAGGAGCTGCTCCCCTGCTCCAGCCTGGGACCCTGTGTGGGTGCTCCCACCATTCTGGGAAAGATTCCCTCTCTTTCACGCCAGACCCATGTGCTGTGCAGCATCTTCCTGCCTTTTCCCCCCTGCCTGGTGAGGCAGAAGCCAAAAGTCTCTGCCAAAATGTTCTTTGCTGACAGAGCCCGACCCATCTGTGTGAACAGCAGCTTTAACACACCCAGTTTTTGCTGCAGGAGTGTGGCAGCAGGAGAACACGCAGGCAGCGGGTGTGGGAGGGGGTGGCAGGTCACTGACCCACGGCAGCAGTGTCCCCTCACACCCTAACCATTTGGGGGGGCTGAAGATGGGTGGAATCAGGCATCTCAGGCAATCTTTGTGTTTTCCCAGCCCTCGGAGCCGTGGGTATGTGCAGACCCCCCCGTCTGCCCCAGCCTGGCGCTGCTGGCCCGGCACAGTGAGCTCTGGGAAGCCCATGCAGATGTTGCCCTCCCCAAAAGCCTCTGCACCCTTCCCCTAACCGAGCTGAGATGTGAAACTCCCCTTTTGTGGGCTTGGAGCAGCAGAGTTTTTCACGCTGGCTCCATCACCTTGTTACGTCAAACAAGTTTGGGTTATTTTGGGGCTGGCTAAAGGGTGCCAGCTCGCACCTCCTGGCAGCACAGGGCCTGGGCTTTGCTTTGCCACTTGTTCTTGGCAAGACAAAGAGAACCCTGAGCTGGTGCCTCAAACAGCAAACAAGGCTCAAGTGGCACCTGGGACAGCTGGTGCTGGTGCTGCTGCTTTTGGCTGATGCCCGGTTTGGTTTAACAAGGCCACGGGAAGAACTTGGAAGTGACTGAGCTGGGATGTGGCCAGAGCCCACGTCAGAGAGGCACCAAAAGCTGCAGCAGCTCCTCGAGCAGAGACCCAGCCGTGGGCTCTGCTCCCTCCTGGGGAGCTGCAGAGGGGTCTCTGACCCCTCCCAGACACTGAATCTCTGCTTGGCAGCTCCAGCAGAAGGAATCAGACTCTCCTCACGCTTCCACAATCCCATCCACAGCCCTGGCTACTGGGCACCTTTCCCTGTGCTGCCTGGAGGCATCTCCCCTCTTTCCTGGGGGCAGGAGGACGATGGGGACGAGGGATGAAGCTCAGGTCTCCTTCTGCAGCCATGGCAAGGGGCAGATGGTGGGGACAGGGCAGGCACAGCTCTGTGTGGTCCCAGTGCAGGCACCAGAAGGGGCTGGAGGGGGCCCAGCCTCCCCTGGGGGGAGCTGGGGGTCAGCCCAGAGCCTGGGGCACACGGTGACTGGTGTGGGCAGGGGTGGCTCTGTCACTTGGCTGTCCCCAAGCAGGGAGGGTCTGGAGCAGTCCTGTGCCAGCCATGGAATCACTGAGGAAAGACCTCAGAGACCCTCGTGTCCCAAAGTTAACCCAGCAGATGCTCAGCTCCTGGAGCCAGCCTGGCTGCTGGAAGGTGGGGGCCTCCCCCAGAGGAGACGCAGGCATTTTTGGGGTTTTTCTCTCTGGCCTGGGTGATTTGCTCCGAGATTGCCTCTCCCCCATGCCCAGCACCTGCCAAGGCCCCGTTGGGATGCAGCAGTCGATGCCAGGACAGGAGGCTGTGCCACATGGGGATGGGGAGCCGAAGTGTCCCCACTTCCCAGGGTGACCAGGAAAGCCCTGGGCTCTCTCAGCTGGCTGATGCCCCTCTGAACCCTTCTGCCTCTTCCCAGAGAGGTGCTGGGAGCTCTTCCCAAGCAAACAGAAACCCAGGGCACCTCACAGTGCTCTCAGGTGAGGCCTTTCCTTGGAACAGGAACAGGGAAGGGGAATGTTCACTCTATTTTGGGATTTCTGTGCTCCGGAAAGCTTCTCCAACTGCACAGAGGGTCTGCCACTATTCTGAGGTCCTTTTCCTCCCCTGCCATTCCCAGAGGCTCCTCGCTCAGCAGTGGAGTAGAAAACAACACATTATTGCTACATTTTGCTGAGCTTCTGTGTTTCATATGAAAGGAAGACGCTTGGCTGGCTGGGGAGTGGGGTGTGCTCTGGAAGGGAGTCAATGCCAGAGATGCCAGGAAAGAATTGGATTTTTTCCTGAGTGTTTTCCCAGGATGCTGCCATAGCCAGTGGGGAGGTGCCCCACCATGACCCTGCTTGCCCTCTGGGCTTCCCCAGCTCCTGCTAAAATCCAAAATTCTCCCTTCAGACTTCTCTCCATCCCCTCCAAATGGATTCCTCTTCCTCAAGAGCAGTGGGGAGGACCACAGGAGCCTGGCTTGTAGGGATGTGAAGCCTTTGCTGCTTACAGCTGTGGGAAACCCCCAGCAGGTGGCAGATCCAAGTGCCAGGGGTGTTGGCATGAGTGATTCTGTGGGACTTTGGGGTCCTGCGTCCCTGGGCTCCCCCGGGGGAAGGTGGCTCCATCTCCCATCCAGAATGGTTGGATTTCCAGCTGGGGCACTGCCGTGGGGCTGGCACACAGCTGCTGCCCCTCCTCATCTCATCCTGCCTGGGGGGATCCCTGTTAACATTTTCCTACAAAATTTGCATATCCTATCCATAAAAACCTCTTGGGAAGGGATGGACTCGGTGGCTGCAGGGGGCCAGGATCCCATCTCCCCACTCCAGGGCTCTGGGCCACCCATCAGTGCATCAACCACGAGTCTGCTGCTTCTCTGTGCCCCTGGCTCTCCCCAGATCCCAGTTTCAGCAACAGCTGTGGGACAAGCGTCTTTCCAGGCAGATGGTGTTTGATGGAGCTGGGTCTGGGGAGGATTCAGGCAGCTGTGGGCTCTTGTCATTTGGATTTTTTGATCCACTCTAGGCACTTGTAATTTAGGATTTTTAATCTGTGAGAGTTCAGCACCATCCTGAGGTTGTCCCACCACCTCAGCTGCACCCCTCAGCCTGCCAGCGCTGCTGCTCACCCCTCCCAGGCTTTTCCTGGGGTGGAAGGAGTTGAAAGCTGAAAACCCCAGAGATTATTTATTTCAGCCACGTCTCTTAATGTTGATTTGAATGAGCAAAGCAGAAATCTTGGTTTAAATTACCAGCTGTTAATCTTGTTCCTCATTTGTGTCTTTTATTTATTCCCATCGTTTGAGTCTTCATTGGTAACAACCAACCTGCAGCTTTGATTCTTCTAAAACTCCTCTGTTTTGCTAAACACTAGAAAACACTTTGTATGTGGGAGGTTACTTAATTACTTAAGCAATTATGTCGCTTAATGTACATTTACAGCAATTCTTTGTGTTTGCATTTTATTATGTTATAGGGAATGATGCATTTCTTCTTTATGAGATGATTATTAAGTTTGGACTCACACCGTGTGCCATGGTCTATTTGGATGGAAATTGGTTTTCAATTTAAGATGCCCAAAAAACAGTATCAAAAATGGGGTTTATTAGTTAAATAAAACCATTTAAAATGTGCTAGGCACAGATGAAAAAATTAGCTTATCTGAGCATTCATTTAAAGCTGATTTCCTAAACAAGATAAGCACTATCCACCAGGAGGGAGCTGAGTGCTTTGTTCCCAGCTTTCATATTCTGTATGGCTTTAAAATTAATATAATACTTAGGATTTATTCACGGGCAAGAAAAGGCAAAGGAGCTTTGCCACTTTTCCTCATCCTAAATTCCTTGGGTTTGCAATGACTAAATTACTGGGAAATGTTAATGCAAAAGGAGTTCATTTTGCCTGCAGTTTTGGAGGGTAGAGATGCTGGGAGATGCTGGATCCACCCCTTCAGCCACTAAAACTTCCAGCTTCTTTACAGAGCTGGCAGCACCCATGTGCTGCCTGATATGTTACAGGAGGGTACATCTTAACAACAAACTCAATTTTTAATTAAAACAAAACCAGAAAACAAACAAACAAACAAAAGAAAACTCAAAGAGAGCCAAAAGAGAAGTGTATTTCAGGTAAAGAGAAACCCTCTGAAACTGGAAGCTCTCCAGAAATAAAGGTGGAGAGCTGTGGCAGAGCAGGCAGGGAGCACTTCAGCCCCCAGTCTTTCCAGGCACAGAGAATTATTATTATTTGCCTTGCCACAGCACTGAGTCCAGTCCATAACTTCTCGTTCTCCTTCCCAGGAAAGGGAATTTTTCCCCATTTGCAGGTCAGAGCCGACAGTAATTGCCCACTACTGCGTGCTCGGGGTTCTCACTGCAGCAATCCCACACAAAATAAATGGCCCTGTGCTGTTATCAGCAGTTTTCTGCCCAGAACATCCGGCTGGTTTTGTTATCTCAAGGAGAAGAATCCCACGGATTGCACATAAACAGGGACGGGCCATCCTAATAAAGAAAACGGATTGTGTGCCAATAAAAACGCCCCCGGGGTGGGTGAGATCTCCTTTTTGGAGAGGCTGGAGCTGTTTCAGGGCACATCCCGCCGTGGCTGATGCTGGAACTGCCTCTGGCTGAGGGGGAATTATTTGGCATTTCCAAATTCCAGTGTGCTCAGGGATGCCAGAGGAGCAGCATCCCAACCTGGGGATGTTTCGGGAGCTCCTCGAGGGCCTGGCTGCAGAGGCACCATCTGCCTCCATCCCTGGGCATCGCTCCCGCTGCAAAAATTTAATAATGAGAAAAGGAAAAAGAAGGGAAACAGGAAAACAAGGCCCTTCTGTGCTTCCACAGCGACTGGCAGCAGTTTTGTGTGTATATATCACTAACGCTGCTCCACGGGCTCCAGTCCTACTGGCATCATTAAAAAAAAAAAAAAAAAAAAAA
>VWZN01014469.1:600956-613211 GCA_013396955.1 Regulus satrapa | reverse complement strand
TTTTTTTTTTTTTTACTAGGAAAGGGAAATTTCAGGGGATATTTGCTGGGTAAAGATGGTCTTGAAGTGTTTTGCTGGGCAAAGCTGGGAAATTACTTCAAACTGTCTAAATAGTCATCCCCTGGTGATGTGAAACTGCATCTCATTGGGAGGTTGCCACTGCTGTGTCATAATTCAATGAGCACAAAATCAAATCTCTCTGCTTGGTAACATCCCCATTTTCCTCATTTTTTTCCCAGGAAAATAAAAGAAATAAATTTATTTATGACGTGTCAGTGCTGCGAGTGAGCCCAGCCTGCTGGAGAGGGGACTGGCTCCAGGTGGACCCTGCAGTCAGGGGCAGCAGCAAAGCTCCTGGTCCAGACCTGAGGAGAGGGAGGAGGAAGGTTCAGCCTGGAGGGGTCAGGAGGGGGGCTGCCCTCTGCCCTGGAGCATCCCAGCCTGGCTCGGTGCTGTGAAACCAAAACAATCCTTCACGTGTGGGGCGAAGCCTATTGCAAAGGATAGCAAAGGATCTGGCAGGCTGGGAGGATTTTAGGAGGCTGTTAGAGAGGGGTGGGTGATCTCGGGGGATGTTAAACAGCTGGTGTGGGAACGGGTGGGTGGTTTTAGGAGGTTTTAGGGGGAGGTTAAATGGCTGGTGAGAGGATTCTGGGGACTGCAGAGCTCAGGCTGGGGGCAGAGCTGACCCCACAGCTCACAGGGTGCTCCCCTTGCACACCCTTTGAAGAAAGGCCCTGAGTTCTTTCCTTTGCTGTTTCCACGCCCTGTTTATCGCCTAGCCAGGAGCAGTGCCTGCTCGGATGAGGGATGCTCCCTGCTCAGTGCCAGGCACGGGGAGTGGGGACTCCTGAACCCTTCCCTGGCTATGTGGGGGAGACCTCCAGAGCAATGCCTGGCGGTGGCGGGTCACACGGGGTGTCGCCAGGAGCTGCAGGAAGGGGCACGGCGGGATGCCCATATCCAAGGATCCTTCCTTTCCCTTCCTTCTCCTCCCTTCTCCCTTCTCCTCCCTTTTCCTCCCTCCCACCCCAGCACAGGTCCCTTCCCGAGCCATCCCCAGTCTCCGCTGACATCTAGTGGCAGCGAGGGCTCTCGGAGCCGAGGCCACCTCAGCCTTTCCTCCCATGCTCGCAGGATATTAATATTTTATTATTACTATTTTATATTTATTCACTATATTTTATATTATTTATGTACATTATAATGAGCTTATATTTTACTCTAATAATTCTATTAATTTATTATATTTTGCATATTTATTATTATATTTCAAATATAAAACTTTGTATGTATATGGATATTTAAAATGAAAATTACCTTTTAAATACGCAGCAAACCCTGGCAGGCTGCAGCTCGCCTGCTGTGCTGCCCTTTTTCCAGCTCCTCGGCAGCACGGCCGCTCTCCTGAGCGAGGCAGGGTTTCAAGCATGCTGCTGGAGGCATCAGTCGTGAGGCTGTCTCACATCTTTCTCATCTAAAGAAATGAAAGTTTTGGCAGGATGGGGCAGCTTTGATCCACTCAAATTGAGATAAAAGCTGTAAAATGGGAGAGGAGTGGAAAAAAAAAGAAATCAAGAAGAAGTGAGAGGAGAGGGACGAGCTGTGAAGAGCTCGGGGAGTTGAGGGCAGAGGGGGGTTTCTGTCCATGGGTGGCACATCCCCTGGTCTTGACAAGGGATGCACCTGCAAGCCCAGTTTGTAAAACCTGAGCTGGTGCAGCACCAGTGCAACCACCCTCAGCACCCTCAGGGGTGGAAGGGCTGGAGCTGGCCCTTGCTGCCTCAATTTACCCCCTCTTCCTCCAAAGAAAAAAAAAAAAAAAAAAGAAAAAAAAAAAAAAAAAAGCAACTTGATTAACTTTGTTGCAGTGCAAACAGCATTTTATCCTCCGTGTAATCTCCACTGTTCTGAATTTTCCTCCCAAAGTGCTGCGGAGCCCAGCACAGCCTCTCTGGCTCAGGAACACATTATTTGATAGAGATCTCCCCGGGTTTTTTCTTCCCACCGAGCATCCTTATCGCTGCCCCGGTGTCGTGTGTGCCACGGGGAAGCGTTTCCTCCCCGTTCATCTGCTGGAGTTTGGGTCAGTCGCTGCCCTCACAGGACCACCAGAGCACAGTGCCTTCTCTGCAGGACCAGGAGAGGATTTAGCAGCTCAGAAACTCAGTTCCCAGCTCCAGGGCGGGAGGGGCAGAGCGAGGGGAGCCTGACTGGATTATAAAGGGAAAGGTGGAACTCTTGGAGAGCTGGACTCCCCTCCCCGCTCAGGACTCCTGATCTACAGAGGTACCTAATGTAGTTTGTTGGTTTTCAAGTGAATTAAGTCCTGGGCAGGTCTGTGGCTCTGTGAAATCATTTCTGCCCCGGGAGGAAATGGTTTGCCAAGGAGGCAGGAGCCAGGAGCAGCTGGCAGGCACCGATCCCCCTTGCTCACCACAACCAGAGCCCGGCATCCTGCGGCTCGAGGTGTTCAAAGCTCGAAGCTAAATGCTTTTTTAATGGGATAACACAGCCGGGGTATTTATTTGAGGATCATGCTTTGCATGCAGGATGGGCTTTTTTTCCTGTTTACTGGGGTTTTTTTTCTCTTGCCACTGGAAAGAAGAAAATGAAAGCCTGTAATCTCCAGCTGGCAGACGCCGAGCAGATAAACTTCAGGTGCCTCCCAAGGCTCCTGGAGGAGTTTTGTCCTCCCTCCTTATCTCCACCTCCAGGTCCACATCATGCCGGGGATTAGCACAGTTCCTGGGGGAGCAGAGAGGCTGCTGTCCCATCCCTGCTCCGTTTTTCCCGATGATAACCCCTGTTCCAGCTCAGCCACCACGTGCAGGCACCGCCAGTGACAACACAAGCCTGGCCCCTAAACCCATCCTGGCAGGAGCATCCCTGGAAGAGCTTGATGAGCATGAAGAAACCAGTTTTCCCCATCTCCTCAGGTATTGTAGCTTTCAGTGCTAATTGTTGTGTGTTTTAATTAATCCATAACTGATATGGTCTTCAAAGCTTAAATGTCTTGCTCTAACATTTCCAGTTTTTCATTCCTTTTTTTCCTTTGAATTTCTGCAAGGCAGCCTCTGGGACTCTATAGCTCTTGCTTTTTTATTTGCTTTTAATCAGCTTGCTTTTCTTCCTGAAAACAAAGACAAATAATGCTGCCATGGTTTCTCCTTGGAAATTTCTCCACACTGAGGAGAAGAGAGAGGGAAGGTGTGACTTGTTACAGGCCGAGTTTCCTGATGTCTTCCCATGTTTTCAACTGGTTGGCTGCAAGAAAAACAACTCTCTTAATTTCCCTGAGAAATTGAAGTGCACACATATAATTTGGGAGTGATCCAGCCTGTGGGACCGTGGCGAGCAAGCCTGGTGGAAGTGAGGGATCCTTGTGGCAGAACCATCATGGCAAGAGTGGCACCGGTCCTGCTGGGAGGAAACTCTGGTCGCTGGTGCAGTGAGTCACCTCTGTAGGTGCTGGGAGGTTGGGCTGTGCTGCTCCCTGGGGGCTGAGGTGGTGCTTGGAGAAGGCACCCACCATGCCCATGGGTGCTGCTCCTCCTGGCAGCATCTAAGGCAGAGCTGAGCTTCCTGGGATTACTCCAGAGGATGGATTTGTCAGCCAGAGCTGAGGACAGGGCTGTGGCCATGCCCCTCTCCAGGCAGGAACAAGCAGGAATGCAGCCCTGCCACCACCCAGATGGCTCTGCAGGGCTCCTGAGGCACAGCCCCTGCCCCTCCACAGCTCTGGGGGACAAACCCTCCTCATTCTGCAGCCCAGCTGGGCTCCAGAAGGACGGGGGGCTCATGTGGGCACGGACAAGAGGAAGGAGATGTTGGAGGTGACTGCCAGGCAGGGCTCAGAAACCATGGCACAGCCCTGGTGCCATGGTTAGGGTTAGGGGTTATGGGTTAGGGTTAGGGGTTATGGGTAAGGGTTAGTGTTAGGGTCAGGGGTTAGGGGTTATGGGTTAGGGTTAGGGTTAGGGGTTATGGGTTAGGGTTAGTGTAAGGGTCAGGGGTTAGGGGTTAGGGTTAGGGGTTAGGGTTAGGGTTAACCCACACAGCCAGCCCACACAGGCCACGCCAGAAGGGCATTTGCAGGGCCCCTTCTTTTTCCTTCTTTCAAAGGATTTGAGTAGAAGATTTTGGGTCTTTTTTCTGCTTTTCTCATCTTTGCTCCCTGCTGGAGCTGATTTATCCCTCTGGCTCGCAGAGCTCCATCCAAGAGGGACATGTTTTGCCTTTGTAGTACATGAGATTGCTATAAATTACTGGCTGCTTTGTGTCAGCCACAGCCCGACACAGCCCATAAAACTTTCTGGCCATGATATTGCTCCTGAACCTGGCAGCAGGCTGCTGGCAGAGAGCTGGCACAGACCCAGAGGAAGGGGTTGGAGCTGCAGGGATGTGTTGTTCTCCAGTGTGACAGCCCTGGCCTTGGACTCTATGGGTCCATGGAGCCTCAGAAGGAAGAGCTCTGTCCTTGCTGTCACCTGCGCCTCTGGAGAGCCGCTCTTGTCCCAGCTCTGCAGGGGATGGTGCAGGGAATGCTCCCAGGCTCTGTTCAGGGGTGCCCTGTGACAGAATGAGGAGCAGTGGCCATGGGCTGGAACACAAGAAGTGCCACCTCAACTGAGGAAGAACTGTTTCCAGGGAGGGGCAGAGCCCTGGAACAGCTGTCCAGGGAGGTTTTGGACAACCTTTGGGATCTCTGGGGCCATCCCAAACCCACTGGGTGTGTTTCCATGTCCCCTGCTACAGGTGGCCTTGGCAGCAGGGTTGGACTGGGTCATCTCCAGAAGGCCCTTCCAACCCTGACTGTTCTGGAATTCTGATTCTGTGCCACCTCTGGCCACCCCTCCACTGTGCACAGGTGCGAAAAGAATTCAAGAGTCTGTGTTTCCATGGCTTGCAGGTGTAGTAACAACAACAACAATAAAAATAGCAATAATAATAGTAGTTATTATTAGTAGTATTAGCCAAACACAGAACGAGTGAGGTTAAAACTCAGCTGTCTCAAGGCAAAACTGCTTCCTGTTCACTTTATTACCCATAAATGATGTGTGCAGGAAGGCAGTGGGAACCTAAAGGGACCTCTTGAGAACCACAAAAACTGGACTTTTAATTTAAAACTACCCTTTCCTGTTGGAGAGTCACTCCTGGCAGTCCATTTTTTATTCCTGCTCCGCAGCAGTGATCAGCAGGTAACAAGGGAGAAAGGAAACGGATGGTCTTGCAGCACTGTCTGGCCCATTCCAGTGCTGTAAATTATAGATATATATGGTACAAAGGAGTGCTGGGATATTAATTTCTGTTGTTGAAAATCACAGACCCTCTACTTTAATTTACTGCTAAATAATAAATGACTTTGTGAGATACTCGGCAAAGATAAAGACACCTCAGTAAATCAAAGAGCTCATAAGCACTTAGGGCTCAGTCTGTCTTGCATGTGTACTTAAGTGGTTTATATTGTTCTCAGAAAGCAGAAATAAGCAGGCGTTTAACTGATGCTATCTGCCAAAATAAAGGATGAACTCGTGAATCAAATGGTTTCCTGCAAATCCTCATTTGCATTTGAAGAGTGGAATGAAGAGCAGTGCTGTAGGGATCTGGAAATATTTAGGGACAAGGCTCAAACGTGTCCTGCAGGAGCCATGGGATGCAGGCAGTGGGGCCAGAGAGCAACAGGTGAGTTTATATGGGATTTGTATGGGGCTTACCCAGCTCAGCAGGAGGAGGAACGGAGCACACGGACAAATCTGGAAGATGCCAGGATTTGAAGCTGTCTCTCCTCACCCTGCACCTGCAAAAACACCATCCACATGTACCCATTCTCATGGCGCTGGACACGCTGCAAAGCAAGGTGAGACAAGGGTGGCACTGGGACCCCAAATCCACAGTGTGGCTCTGCCGTGGAGAGCAAGATCCCTGGCTGGTCCTGCCTCAGTTTCCCTCTGGGCATGCAAAGGAGGCCCTCCACCTGTCCAGGCTGCCCTACAGCTCTGCCTCCTGGCTCGACACTTTTCTCTCCTCGCTGGGCCCACTCGTGCCAGGCAGCAGGGCCAAGCCATTAAAATTGCACCTGCAGGGCAGGCAGGGGCTCTGGGGTGGCTGTAAGAAGTTGGGTGTTGGGCTCTGGCTGCCCAGCCCCACGGATCCAGGAAGGCAGCAGCCACAGAGTGCCAGGCTCCAGCTATTTGCAAAGGCAAGTTAGAGGCAAAAAGATGCAATCAGAGACTGAATTGAAAATAAGATATGGATGTGGCCGATTTTGACATTTATAGCTCATGTTTATTATGCAAATTGGCCACACTCTATAGGAATGCAGCAGAAGGAGATTGCAAAGGGCACCAACTCATCCTTGACGTCTGTGTTGGAAGCGTCTCCTGTGCATCTGTGGCCCTGTTAAGCAGATTTTGGGGTGGTGGGGAGGCAGCCGGGGGTGTGGGGCCCCTGTGAGCATGGCTGGGGCTGTGGGATCTTTAGGGATGTGGGTTTGGTGAAACAAGAGGGTATCAGAGCAAACCGTCTCAGAGCTCATCCCCAGGATACAATACAGAGGCATTTCCTTGGGATAATTCCAACAGCCAGAGCTCTGGCTGTGCCTTGGCCTCGCTCTGATGGTTCAGGAAGCTCCCAAGTGCTTTGGAGTGTTCTGGAGTGTGGCTGCCTGTGCACAGACGAAAAGACATTTCCATGGTCCTTTGCTGAGCCGCCTGTGCAGTGCCTGGCCTTCCCCCCGCTCGGGGTGTGCTGTGGAAATGGATATTTGCCCCAAAGTGCACACTGAGCACTCAGTGCCAGCCCCGAGCCGTCCCCATCCCACAGGAGGAGCAGCTGAGTGGCTGCTGGTGCTGGGTGCCATCCTGCAGGCGCACACAGAGCCAGGAAAAGTCACCTCAGAGATGCCAGGAGCCGGCACCCTGCGGTGTGGGCAGTGCTGCCCTTGCAGGCTGCTCTGGGGGCACTCTGCAGCCCGCTCTGGGCTGTGCTCCAGCCCTGTGGAGCGGCCCGAGGACACTGCTGTGCAGGTTCCATGGGCCTGACAGCAGACAGGAGCTCAGGGTGGGCACGTGTGGATACTGAGAGGGGTCAGGGGGAAGGAGAAGGTTGAAGCTTTCCCAGGCTTTCCCAAGGGAAAGCCTGAGAAAGTCTGCAGAAAGAATTTTAAACAAACTTAGCACTGGTGTTTGTGCAAATACCCCAGCATAAGAGATGTGATGTTTCTATTAAGATGTTTACCAAGGGGTGTTGGTCCTTCCTGCACCAATAAGCTTAGAGTACTCTTGGTTAACCAATCAGTTTCTAGAGCACAGAGTACACTATAAAAGCCTCTGTATTTCTTAATAAAAATATAGTTTTGCCTTCTGAAGGAGTCTTTCATGCCATCATTCTTTTGCTGTTCCTTGCAGAGCGGTGGCAGGCACGCTGGTCTGTGCCTGAGGAGTTGTCCAGCTCCATGACAAGGTGCCTGCTGCTGGCTGTGGAGAGAACAAATCACATCTGGTACAGCTGCTGGCAGGGGAGCAGAGCCACACAGAGCTGGGTCTGGAAGAAATTTTGCCACAATGAGTTATCCTTCAAAATGAAAGGTGCTGGTAGGTGGGAGGCAGCAGAGGGGACAGGCTGCACACTCCTGGCCACAAGCAGTGCCCCTCAGCGGGTCACCAGCTCCCAGATTTGTCATCTTCAGAGTGGAGGACACCAGCCCAGCTGGCTCCACTGGCTCGTGGACACAAACTGCCCAGCTGGCAGGCAGAAGGGAGAGGAACCTCCAGCTGGGGGCACTGACAAGTGCCTGAGAGAAAAAACATCTTTCCCCAGCACAGCTGGATTGGGTCAGGGATGTTTCTCTACAAGCAAGTCAAGCCAAGTGTGTTTGAATAACAGTTTATTAGATACACAAACCTCTCCAACTTTCTCTGCAGCAGGGGGCTGGGGACAGAGGAAATGCTGATGAAAATAATTCCAGATACAACTGAGCTCTGTGGAGTAGGGAATTTCCAGTTGGTTTTTCAGGTGAAGGCAGATCCCTGAGCTTTCAGCTTGTCACTGTGGTGGGAGGGGCGTGTGCTCTTCAGGGGCCTTGGGCTCAGGTGTCCAGGTGACACGACCAGCCATGGCACTCTCTCCCGAGGGGGCACACCTGCTTTTTGGACTCTGCTGGATGTGTTTGCCAGGTGGGAGAAGGGCCAGGGTTGCTCACAGCCCATTTCTGAGGCAGCAGGATCTGGGAGCACAGCGATGGTCCATATGACCCAGGGGCACTACAGAAAGGACACGAGGGGCTGGAGTGTGTCCAGAGAGGGCCAGTGCAGCTGGGGTAGGGTCTGCAACCACAAATCTTGGGGATGGAGTTGGGGAGGCTCAGCCTGGAGAAAAGGAGGCTCATGGGGACCTTCTGGCTCTGCCCTGACAGGAAGGGCAGCCAGGGAGGTGATGGGCTCTGTTCCCAGGGAACAGCGACAGGAGACGAGGGAATGGCCTCAAGTTGCACCAGGCAAGGTTTAAATCAGCTGTTATGGAAAATTTCTTCACTGAAATGGTTGGCAAGCCCTGGAACAGACTGCCCAGGATGGAGGGGAGTCACCATCCCTGGAGGGATTTGAAAGGTGTGCAGATGTGGCACTTAAGGACGTTTCAGTGGCAAACACAGTGGTGCTGGGTTAATGCTTGGGCTGGGTGATCTTAGAGGTCTCTTCCAAGCTTAACAATTCCATGATTCTCTGACGTCCCTCAGTGTGTGCAGTCCTGGGAGAAGCAGGAGTTTGCGTGGTGGGAGCAGGCCAGGAGCAGGTACACATTTTTTTTCACATCAGAGATACTCAGAGTACAAACATGCACGGGCCAAAGGCTCAACTTTATTTCAAACTCTCTGGTAAAAAAACCTTTACCTGTGTTTACCTACTTTAACCTGTTAACTCCACTCCTGAGCATGTGAGACCAACTTTCTGGCAGAGCTGGGTACCACCCTCAGCCTTTCTGACCTTGCCAAGAGGAGGATCCAGAGGGCCCCAAAGGGATTATAAGGGCTTTGTCCTTTGCAGATCATCTGGCCAAGCTCTGGTGGCAGCAAACCCTCTGTTCCGTGCATTCTCCTGTGGTGGGTGAGCTGCAAACCCCAGAAAGCATTCTCCTGGAAAAGCAGCACGAGGAAAGCGAATTACTGTGGAGGAAAGGAGAAAATCTATCATTGCTGGGAAGAGGAGGAGGGAACTGGTTGAAGGATCCACGTACAGGACTGTGACAGCAATCAAACAAAAGCCCTTTAAATGTCAAGGGGGGTGAGCGTGGTTTAATAGCAACCACAACGCTGCCAAGCTGGGTGATGAGGAACAAAGCAGAGGGATGGAGACAGCCACCTCTTATCTGCTCCCTGGAGAATGAGAAGAGAGAGATAATTCAGGTTTATGCTTGATCTACTGTGTAAATCTCGGAGAGGTAACGTTTTCTTTTATCAAAAAGGAAAAAAATAGAGAATGTTGGTTTCCAGCGCTGTCCCTGCCATCAGCCAGGCAGCCCGAGCTGGGCTGTACAAATGAGACACTCAAGGTTTCCAGGCGGCCAGAGCTGGGCAGAATTGCCCCCGGGGGGGTGGAATCCTGCGGGGTGTGGCAGCTGCGCAGCCCCTGGCTCCCTTGGAGGCAAGACAGAGTACGAGGGGGGCGCAGGGGGATCAGCAGCATGCAGGGTTTGCAGCCAGGGCGTGAAGTGCTTTTACCTTCGGCAAATCCAACTGGTGGAAGGGTGTGAAACGCTCTTTGTTCTGCACACACATGGCCCGGGCTGCCCTGGAGGGGCTGTCCCTGCCCACAGTGGGGTGTTGGGATGGCTCCTCCACCTCCCTGCCAGGCTCTGAGGCGTCGGAGCCCCTCTGGCTCAGTTGTTAAAGCCCCTCTTTCTCGTGAGCACAGCCTGGCCACTCCACGTTTGGCTCCAGGCCGTGCTCTGGGCACCCAGCACCCCTAAAAAATTTCACTGCTGAGAGGAATGACACGGATGTGTCTTCACAAACAAGCTGCGAGCCTGCTGATTGATAAAACCCGCACTGAGAGAGGAAAGAAACAATGGGAACGATTCCACTGATTGATGGATGGGTAAAAGATATTCGCCTTCACAAACAAACTGCGGGTTTACTGATAAATGAAATTGGATATGGAAAGATGAAGGAAACGATGGGGAAGAAAACATAAATTCCATAAGAGTTAAGGATAAAAAGGGAGGGTAATAAATTAGAGGGGAATTTTGAGGTATCAGGCGTTCTGGGAAGTCTGTGCCTCTCAAGTGCCTCAGAAATGGGGAAAAAGAGAGGGAAATTGGGATAAAAGGGAGGCTGCATCCCCTGAAAATTCAAGAGACCCCATGGCCTCTCCCTTTATTTGAATAAAGTAAAAGGACTCCTCTGTCTCCTTTTTGGACATGAACCTCTGGTGTTTGTGGCTTAATTTTCCTGACACTGCAATCGCGGTTGGATTTGATGATTCTTGATTGATTCTTGATTCTTGAAAGATTCTATGAATCTGTAAGGAAAAAAAAAACAAACCACTGAGCGTTATGACTTCAGCATGAAAGCAGCAACCCATGAAAAGCAGGGCTGTGCTGGGAGAGAGGATATCCCTCAGCTTGTAAGCCCTGGTCAGGGGGCAGCAGGGAAGGGCTTTGTACTGCGAGGAGCCAAAAGCAGCTTTTGCAAAGTCAGCTCCTCAGATCTGCGGGTATTTGTGCTTTCATTCATCCTCCTGCATCACAATTCTCCGCACAAAGTTGGGATCGTGCCCTCTGCTTTCACAGGGACTGGAAAGATGTTCCCCGGTATTTGTAGAACACTCCTGCTGTGTATTTACAAGTGGCAGAAGGAAAATCACAAGGAAATGGAGAGGTTAGTATTCAGAGCAGGCTCTGAGCAGTGCAGGCATCTCCTCCTGGGGAACCTGAGTGTGGAATTATCTGCTCAGCTGGCTCAGCATGGGGCAGGGCTGGTGGCATAAACCTGTCCCTGTGTCACTCAATCCCTTTGGATGTGCCAGCACACAGAGGCCACGCTAAGCTTCCATGGGCAAAAATGAGTTTTTGTTTGCTGGTGGTGTGGTGTTTGGTTTCCCCAGCTCTTCCTCCCATCCAGGTTTTGCATGGCTTGGATCTGTATGTATATTTTATAAGAGGTCTGCTAAAATGTGTTATTGCAGAAATAAAACTAAACACTGCTTCATTTTTAATGAGCCATCAGGGAGCAAGTTATTGCTTGTGTGTTGTAGTGGTTTTCTGCTCCCAGACTGTTTATACCAAAATGTCTTGGAGGGAAAATTGTGATTAAATTTCTTGAGAGATACCTGTACTTGTGCTGAAAGCCTCTCTCTCAGCCAGGAGTGGGGCTGTCAGAGTCAGTGAAAGTGAAGCACAATTCAACATCAACAGGCAGCCTTGAGAACCATCAGCAGAATATTAAATAAAAATACTGATTTACTCTGTATTAACTGCCCTGTGGTTTCAGCTCCTGCCAAGAACGGCCTCTGAACTCTCTGTGTGCAGAGATTCTGCCTTTGCAGGGGGGCAATTATAATAACGGAATCATGGAATGATTTGCGTTGGAAAGGATCTAAAAGCTCATCTCGTTCCATGCTGGCCATGGGCAGGGACACCCTTCCCTGTCCCAGGTGGGACAACCCGGCCTTGGACAGCCAACCTCCAGGGATGGGGCAGCTCCAGCTTGTCCAGGCAGCCTGTGCCAGCACCCTACAGGGAGCAATTTCTTTCTCACTTCTTTTAGTGTAAAACTATTCTGTCTTGTCCCATCTCTATCTGCCCGTGTAAAAAGTCATTTTTTAATTTTAAATTTTTTTTAAAGCCGCCTTTAGGGCCTGGAAGGGGCTCTGAGCTCCCCCTGGAGCCTTCTCCTCTGCAGAACATCGCCCGCTCTGCCAGCCCGGCCCCGGGGGGCTGCAGCCCTGGCAGCAGCTCCGTGACTCCCTTTGTCCCAGCAGCTCCAAACCAAACCCCGGGCGCTCGGCACGGACACGGGGCAGCAAACCCCGCCGGTTCCCGAGCCGCACGGGCTCCGGTTCTCTGCCGGGCCCGAGCCCTCCGCGCTGGGCCCCCTCACGGCACTTCCCCTCCCGTTCCCCGGGCTCCCTCACGGCCGTTCCTCTCCCGTTCCCCGGTATCCTTTCCCAGCAGTTCCTCTCCCGTTCCCCGGGCTCCCTCACGGCCGTTCCTCTCCCGTTCCCCGGTATCCTTTCCCAGCAGTTCCTCTCCCGTTCC
>VWZN01014469.1:585627-599361 GCA_013396955.1 Regulus satrapa | reverse complement strand
GTGGGTTAATGTGTACTGAGTCTTCTTTAGAAAATGTTTTGCAAAATCGAAGTGGTGCTCTCTCAGGTATGGAAATGAGAACCTGGGTACTTGATTTATCGCTAGATACTGTTTGAGTTGCAACTTTGTTCCCCACGTAGTAGGGAATAGTGATAAGGTGGTTTCTACACTTAAGCAAATGTAAAGCTTTGTTGGAAGTTGTGTACTTTGCTCTTGTTACATGTTTGGTTTCTCTCCTGCAGCGGGGGGTTTACCTGGGGACAGCTCAAGGGACTGTGTGTCCCGGCAGGTGTGGGAAAGGAGAGGGGAAGGTCTGTGCTGGGAACATGGCACCGCAGTGATCCCAGCTCCTGGCAAAAGTTCCTTGCCAAAATAAGTGCTTTTCCTGTTTGTTGTTGCTGTGGGGGTGGGTGATCTGGCTGTGGAGATGCTTTTGGGAAGGATTTTAGGGGGAGCTGGGCTGGTGCTTCAGTTAACGCTGATCCAGCGGAGATGGGTCCCTGTAGGACAGGGGCTCTGGCTTTAGCTGCATTCCTGGCTGAACATCCCGGTTATTTATTTTCAGGTGGCTGCAGGAGGTGATTCTGCAGGATGGTGAGAGCTGCTCTTGCAGTTTGGTTCTGCTGTGTGGTCTTTTTGGTTTGATTCTCACAGAATCATANGGTGAGGGAGCAGCAGGTGAGCCGGGGGAGCGCCGTGTGTCCCTCCCGGCAGGGGTACGGGGTCTGTGGGCTGGGGAAGGGCTGCTGGGTGGTACCAGCCAGCCTCACCCGTGCCCGAGAGCAGCTCCCAGGTGGGCTCCGTGCCGGGCCCCACCTGCGCAGTAACAGGTGTGAGCATTCATGAAGCATTTTGATGATCATGTATGATACTGCATACAACAGCTGCACCCCTAATCCAAGGAAAAANCGCAGTGATCCCAGCTCCTGGCAAAAGTTCCTTGCCAAAATAAGTGCTTTTCCTGTTTGTTGTTGCTGTGGGGGTGGGTGATCTGGCTGTGGAGATGCTTTTGGGAAGGATTTTAGGGGGAGCTGGGCTGGTGCTTCAGTTAACGCTGATCCAGCGGAGATGGGTCCCTGTAGGACAGGGGCTCTGGCTTTAGCTGCATTCCTGGCTGAACATCCCGGTTATTTATTTTCAGGTGGCTGCAGGAGGTGATTCTGCAGGATGGTGAGAGCTGCTCTTGCAGTTTGGTTCTGCTGTGTGGTCTTTTTGGTTTGATTCGCACAGAATCATAGAAAAGTTTGGGCTGGAAAGGATCATAAAGACCCTCTCCTTCCACCCCTTCCCATGGGCAGGGACACATTCCACTATCCCAGGTTGCCCCAAGCCCCGTCTGAACATATCCAGGGATGGGCTGGCCACAGCTTTTCTGTCTGTGCCAGGGCCTCCCACCCTCACTAATTCCCTAAACCCCCATCCAGCCCTTCCCTGTGCCTGTTGAAACCATTCCCCCTTGTCCTTGCACTCCATGCTCTTGGAAGAAGTCCCCCATCAGCTTTCCTGTGGGTTAGAGAAAGCAGTTGTGCCCAATTGGATGGCGAGGGTGAATAAAATCCGTTTTTCCAGGTTTCAGTGTTCTCGTTGAATGGTTTCGTGCCTGAGCACAGTAGGCAGATGCTGGCACGCCCTGCAGATGGGCAGTGCCCCAGCAGTGCTGCGGGGTTTGGGAGCCCCTCGCTGTGCCGAGCTCCCGCCTCCACTAGAGGGTGTGGAGCTCTGCAGAATCCTTTGTTTCCACGGCAGTGGGAAAACCGGGAGCCTTTCTGTTACAGGGTGCCCCGGCAGCGAGGCCGTGGCAGGATTGCATCCCTCGGGAGATCCCTGCTCTGTGTCCTGGCAGCAGCCCAGGCTGTTTGTGTGTTACACAACTGCCAGCCGGGCTCGGAGCGCTCCGGGGGATGTCCTTGGCCAGCCTGCAGCCAGGAGGAGCCGCTGGAGCGCGCAGGGGAGGCGGCTCTGCTGGAGGTTGGACCGGGTGCTGCCCAGCTCCTGGACGGGGTTTCCTGGAGGCTTTACTTGCACATTCGAAGTTCCCTCTCCTTGCGCTTGGAGAGCAAAATGTATCTAAACACCAGGGACAAATGTTTTACTAGCACAAGAGCCCGGCTCCTAGATTTCCCTTCCTAAAGGAAATTTCCACTTGGTTTGCAACATTCCCGAGCCAAGCCCAACATCAGCGTGCTGTGCAAGTCCATAAGGCCGTGCTGCTTGCTGGGCTGGGTGTGTTCCCTGTGCTTGTAGGATGTGCTGCTCAGCCACCTTGGCTCCTTGGCCAGCTACAGCATTTCTTCCTTGCTAGATTCTGCCTCCGAGTGCCTCGTTAAGAACAAAATCCTGAGCAGAACTGTAGCACGGTGCCTGAGGGAGCACCCAGGGCAGAGCTGGGTGTCTGGGCGAGCAGGTGTCTGTGCTGGGGATGTGCAGGAGCACAGGCTCCTCTCCGGCTGCTGGTGCCGAGTGTGTCTGCAGACATTGTGGAGCTGGATCCATCTGGGAGGGGAGCAGCTCTGTGGGGTCAGGAGGGCCCAAGGCCTCCATGTGCTGCCAGGGATGTCCAGTCAGAGCCCTGGGCATGGGAAGAGCTAACTGGCCTCTCCAGAGACTTTCTTGGAGGAATCCTACAGGAAAATGCCCTAGAGAGAAGAGGGGTGCCAGAGAGCTGGGTAATACCCAAGGATCACTTCTTCCATATTCAATAACATCCCTATGGGCAAGGAATGGAGCCAAAGGGGTGGGAGAGCTGCAGGAATGGACGTGGAACTCTGTCAGGAGAGACAGGGAGGTGGAAGAAGGGCCAGGACAGCCGGGATGGATCCAGGGATGGTGTCCCAGTGTGCTCATCCATGGCCAGGAGTGCTGGTGGGAGGGAGGTCCGAGACCGTGTCCCCTGGTGCCAGATCCTGGTACAGAGCCAGCTGAGGAGCAGCAGCCAGGACTGTAACCCAGCCAAACAAATCCTCCACAGCTGAACGTGGAATGGACATTTATTAATGTGCATAATGAGGAAGGAGGCAGAGCCGTTTGCACAGGCACCTGTGCTATATCTCAACTGCAGCCAGGCCAAATCCTGAGTGCTGGAGCTGTGCTGGCATCTGGTCAGACTCTGGAAGGGGAGTAGATCCCATGTGGGCAGGGGAGATGCCCAGGCTGTGGGGAACAAGCTGAGGGCGGCTGCCAAGGTGGGAAGGTTGGTGAGCAATGGGGAGACCTCTTAGTTCTCCAAAGCACAGCCCGGAGAGCTCCCCTCACACTAAGCCCGTCCCTGCTCCAGGGCTGCCTTCTGCTCTTCCCTGCTCTGCTCCTGGTTTGTGCTGAGGCTGGAAGAGCTTTGAGCTCTGTGCCTGGCTGGACCTTGAGCTGGGGCAGCAGTCAGCTCATGCTGTCTGCGTTATGTAAGGGTTTGAACTTTGCCTTGTTGGAAGCGGAGATGTCTGGCCTGCTCTGATCTCTGCAGGAATTGCGAGCGTGCAGACTGGGAGCTGTGGCCAGTTCTGCCGTGCAGGGAGCTGCCTGTGTTTGCCACCTTTCCTCTCCCTCCACCACTCCCTGAAGGATGCTCTGGCAGCTCTCGTGGAGTGTGACATCTGAGAATAGCGCTGGCAGCCCGCAGTGCAGCCCAGACCCTTCCACTCGGCCTCTCAGCCTTGCTGAAGGCTCACCTCTGCTAGGAGGCTGCTTTCAGCTCTTCCCTCCGGAGCTGTTTTTAGCTCTGGCTGTAGCACTGCTCTTCCTTCAGCAGCAGCTGAAGTCCTTCGGGCACAGGCTGCAGAAGGACACGCCTGGTGTCTCGCTGCCCTGACCCTGGGGAAGGGTGAGGCTGGGCTGGGCACAGCCTGGGAACTCACAGCCCCCACCAGAGCCAGGATTGCATGGCAGGAGTTGATGCCAATCACTCTCCTGTGGTGATGAAGGGAGGGGGCAATCAAAGAAAGCTTAACAATTTTTATTTTTAAGCCATAGCTAAGAAATCTGCCACAGCTCCAAGTTTGACCTTGCAGTCAAAGGTGAGCAGGCTTTATATGACAGCTATTTCTTAAATATTTTAAAACCTGCCTGGAATAAACTGAATGCTTCCGAGTAGTGACCTAAATTCCACTTGCTGTAAATTTCATTAGAAAGTGGATTTGTGTGCCTGCCAGGCTGCTTTGCAGCTTCATTGATCTGCCCAAACCATGTGCTGTGCAAGTGCCTTCCTCAGCAGATTTTTAAAGAGCTCACTGCTGTATTCTGCCAGCCCAGAATATTACTCGTTTTCTTTTCTCTTCCTCTTTTTTTTATTATTTTTTTTGTTTCCTGGTGCAAATGCTTAATTTGTTTACTAATCACGTTGCATCATTAGTTGCATGGAGTCATCCCACCGGCTGCGTGGGCACGGATGGAGCAGCTGGGAAGGAAAATGTCACTCTCTTCAGCTCGCTCGATGTGCTTTGCTCCCAAATCCCCATCCCACGCCACGAAGGCCAAAGACTTTCGCAACCCTGGGAGCTGCCAGCAGCTCTCTGCTCTCCAGCACTGTCACCTGTGGTTCTGGCACCCCCTGGAGAAAACCTCCTCCCTCCCTGCTGTCCCCAAAGTGCTGCCTATCCCTGCGCAACCACGGCTTTGGCTCTTGTGGAGAGGTGTGACGGTAGCACAGATGGCACAGACTCCCAGCCTCGGCAGGGAAAACAGCCCGGGGAGATGTGGGACTGCCACACCTGTGGATGCAGGAGCAACACGCGCCTTGCCGTGTCGCAGCGGGGCCGCACGGGTGCTGCCGAGTTCCCTTCCCGTGGCAGCGGGCTTGCAGCCACCCGCCAGGGTTCGAGGGAGCGCAGAGGGGCTCTGTGCAGCACCACGGGGACTCGGGGCCGGTGCAGAGCCACAGCTGTCTCTGTGGCGTGTTTGGCTTCTCTCCTGCAGTGGGGGGTTCAGCTCCTGTGTTGTCAGACATGGAGAATTGCCCGGTTGGGCCGAATTACGGCTGAGGGGAAGGTGGTGTGTTCCTGCAGGCCTGAGGTTGGACACCCAGCCCTGCCTGCCCCATGGGAACCCTGTTCTGGGGCTGTCCCTCTGCCCCGGCACTTCTGCTCCTGTGTGGACCGCCAGCCTGGGGAAAGACTCCATGACTATGAAACCCAAGTTTTGGAAGCTCCATGGCCTTGCTGTGCTTTGGGGGAGTTGGGCAGCCTGGGCACTGTGTGGAGCAGGCAGACTGTGCTGGAAATAAAAGTCTAACCCACAACCCCAGCCGACAGGAATGAAGCGCTGGCACCTGGCAGAAGCTCTGACAGCCCTTCCCAGTTCCCAGCACGAGGCAGAGCTGGCTTTTGAAGAGCAGCTTTCCTGCCCGAGGACAGTCCCAGCACTGCCAGACTGGTGTTGAAAACTCCTGGCAGCAAGCCCAGGGGCGGGTTTGGGCCAGGAGGGCATGCTCCTGTTGAAGGGATGTCTGAGGGGATTGGTTATCACAGAAATGATCTCCAAAGGGTGGGATTACAATACATGGGTTTCCATCAGCTGTCTCCAGACACAGGGCCTGTGCAGCTGGGAATAAGGGAGGGACTGGAAATACCCCAACCCCAGCCAGAGGGGTGCCTAATGTCAAGGATGGAGAGAAATATCCCACTCTTCTAACCACTGACAAACTGACCATTGTGAAGACGCATCTGGAGGGGAGGGTTTGGGCTGCTCTTGCTGTGTGGGTGATGAAAGTAGAAAGAAATCCCTGTCCTGGAGCTGTGGAACATGGGACTGTCCTGTGTCCTGATGAGGAAGGGCTTTCTTGGGCTGAGTTTTGGCTCCAAGCAGCAGCAGCCTTCCCTTCCCCTTTGGCTACCAGCTGCAGGGGATGTTGAGTGCCAGGATCCTGGCTGTCCTCTGCTCTGGGAGAGGTGCTGCTTCACCTCTGCTGTACAAATGTGATTTAATTTCAGAAGTTAACAGCGAGGTCTGAGAAAGACCTCACAATTTGGGCCAGCAATAGGGGCTGTCCTGGGGAGAGGGCCTTGATGACTGTCAGCATCCAGAGTAGGGCTAAATTAATTTCCCATAAATCTGAAATGCTCTGCCAGTTTCCCAGCTTCTTGGCATCTCTGCTGGAATTGCCTGTAATTTATTTCCCTGAGGTCTTAAATGTTCAACAGGTTTTGCAAAGGTGATGACCCAATCCCACCCCTCTTGCTGTCAGCACCCAGGGCCTTTCCTTATTCCAGCTCTTGGTCAGGGGTTTCTCTTGTGGCTCCAGGTGGCTTCAGCTATCCCCAAGCCTAAGCTGTCCCCAGCTGCAGGAAAGGTGGGGAGGAGGGAGAGACAGAGGCAAGAAGTCTCCTGGCTGGGTGCTGCTTTGGTTTGGGCAGTGTGGGTGGTCCAGCCCCGTTGAGGGGGGGCTCTGCAGGCTCACTCGTCTGTGCTGGCAGAGAGGCACCAGGACTGTGCCAGCCTGGCCACGACTGGGTGCCGGGATGGCACTGCAACCTTCCCTCGTCATTCCCCCATCCAGAGCAGCGAGGCTGGAGCAAGTGCAGCTGCTGAGCAAAGGGCAGGTTGGGGGGGAGCTGCCAGGGACAGTTGGATTTAAGTGCTGGGAGTGTTATCAAACCAGCAGTTTCTTTCTGCAACCCATGGGGCTTATGTGAAAAATGAAATTTCTGTCTATCTCCTTCCTTGTGCTTTCTCATCTCCGCCAACGGAGCTGAAGATGGGAGAGGATTTTTTTTTTTTCCCTATATTTAGCTTTGGAGAAATTGCTATAACTAATCGGCTTTAGGGTTCTGCGTTCTCTCTTTTATTTTATCTTTTCCTGTCACTAAGACCTTGTCATGTGGCTGTGGACTGCAGCTCGCTGGCTCTGTGTTTGCTGGGCTTTCATGGAGTCAATTAATAACCCGTAAAAATAACACCTCCAGCTGTTCCACTTGCAGCTGCCAGGCTGGAGTCTAATTATGGGGCCTTGGATCCCAAATCCTGCTTTGCGTGTAAAAGTGCCAGTGAATAGGAAGAGGCAGAGGAGATGGCAGTGCAAAAAAGGAATGTGGTTTGGGTTCTATTTTTAGCCTTTTCAAGCCAAACGTAAAAAGACCCTTAGGCTGCTTGTGTCCTGCTGAATGTGATCACATCCACAATATTGTTCCCGTGGCAAAGCACAGCAGCCATGGGTGGGTTGGGGGGGTTATTTTTGGCAATTAACTTGCCTACATTGCAAACCTCCTTCTGGGTTAGTTTGCACAGTGCCGTGTTGTGGCTTGCATCCATGTGCTAATGGGTTTATTGCAATCAGCTCCAGTTCTCTCTGTGTTCCTGAACGTGCCAGTGCACTGGTGGGGAGCAGAGGCACACAGCTGCTCGCCCAGGGCATCTCACAGAGGGGTTGGTGGTAAAGGGGTGCTCAGCCTCCCTCAAAAAAGTCCTTTCCTGCTGACTGTGACGCAAGGTTAATTTAGCTGGAGCTCTGGTGGATAGATGACCGTCTCCCTCTCATGCCATCCTATTTGTTGTGCATCCTCATCTGCTCTCCAAGCTGGATGTTGTCTCTGAGTGAACCTCTGGGCAGCTTTGTCCTCTGCTTCTCTGGAGCCTCTGCTGGGCTGGTTTTACCTCAGCTCCCACCAGTGCCACATTCACTTGTCTCTGGCCTCCTCCTGGGTGTTCCAGAACACTCTCTTTTCTTGCTCCCCACAGAAGTGGTGCAGCAAAGGCCCACAAGGGCCGAGGTGCATGGGGAGTGTTGGGGATGGGACACAAGGAAAGCATTTGGCTCATTTCCAGTCTCTGTCCAGGCCGTTGTCTGGGGGCGTTTCAGTCCTTTCCATCACTGGGCTCTTGTTTAATTTAGACTCAGCCTGACTGTGACCAAAAGTAAATCAAACAGCTGTTCATTAGATAACTGAAATACTTAGTGGTCACACACTAGTGTGCAGCCACCAGCTTGAAACCATAACTGCAAATAGGCTTCCTGTGCTGCAGACCATCCCCTTTGTCTAAACAAGTTATTTGGAGACTGGCCCTCAGGAAAAAACTGACACTTCCCACTTGGACGGGGGTGGCAGAGCCACCTCTGTGACAATGCCACCTCTTCCCTGTCTCCTCAGGCTCCCGCTGACAATCACCGGAGCCAGGTGTTAAACATCTCCTCCCTCAGCCCTTGGGGGATGGAGCCACACTCTCAGAGGGTGTCCCTTCAGTGGAGCTCTGCTGTGAGTTCTCTTAACCAGGGACGGAGGATGCTATCAATCTGCCCAGCCTTGCCTGGCAAAGAGATCGCAAACGTGGCTTTCCATCACGCGCTACATTAGCCAAATTAATTCCAGGACAGCCAGCCAGCGGTGCTCGAGGCCGAGACAGATTAATGCTGCAGCCGTGTGAGAATCAGCAGAGCTGCTGCTTGCACTGAGCCAGCTCCCCGGCTGCAGCCAGCCCTCTGCTCAGCCGTGCCCTCCGCCTCACACCTCTCCGGAGCGCCGAACTCTGCAATCACTGACACAGACAATTCAATTGGAAGGAACATCTGTCTCGGAATTGTGCTCCCATTCAGGCTGCCGCCGCCACGACGGGGTGACATTTTTCATGCGTCTTGCCTGCTTTCTTTAATCTCCTAAACACAGGCATGCCTGTGGAGAGCAGGAAGGTTCCTCCCCTGCGAGAAGGAGAAAGAAATTAGCCGGCAGATCGAGCGTGTATAGCAAATAATGAGATTGCCTTGGATACAGGACCGGAATCCATGCAAAGCTTGATGCTGATCGGAGATGAAAAGTGGCATTTCTGGGGTCTGCAAACAGCGTCACCAAACTTGCGTTTCTCAAGTTCTGAGACACGCATGGACGAAGGCTGCCAGCACAGGCCTGATCCACAGACTGCAAGTTAAAAAGTAAACCCCGAAATAGCAGTACTGGTAGTTATTTTGGTGTGCAAGTGCCTCATAATGCCTCGTTTTCCTCCAGGCACAGGGATAAGCTGTACAGACACAGGCACTGTGATGCTGGAGCAGCAGCAGTCACAAAGGCAACTTGTCCTGACAGAGCTCCAGTGAAAGCTGCTGTGTTTGCCCACAGGGTGCAGACCCAGCTCTAGTGGTGTCAGTGTGTCCTTTAAAAGGAGATGGATCCGTGCAATGTTTTAATAGTAAGTAATTGTTTCTTATTGCGTCTCTTGTATTAAAAAATATAATAATTATCAACATGTTGGAGGCGAACAGGGACAAAGTCTCTACCTGGTAAGTGGCCCAGCAGCTTGATTCAGTGCTTGTTGAAGCAGCTGAGAGTATTTGTACTGTCAGACTCATTAAAAGGAGGGATGGTAAACAGCCTTTGTTTTTATTTTTATAGGAAATTTACTCATCATTTCTGCTGAGCCTTTGGCTGAGACTCCTGTTTTTCTAAGGAATGAGTGATCAGATCCTGGCAGTGCTTTAAGTCATTTAAAGAGACAACTGGAGGCAGGTACCGGGCAGCTCCCAGGCAGTGGCACATGGACACAGGGGCTGTTTCCAAAGGCAAACAGAAAAGCTGGGCATTCTCAACAGCCCAGTGAGCCCTTCCTCACTCCCAGCTCCAGCTCCCTGTATTATGAGCTTGACATCTTCAGCATCAATAAAACACCTCGCCAAATCAGTTATTATTCATGTGTTCCTGGATATAAATAAACAAATAAATGATCCCTTTATTCCCTTTACCTTGATTTCCTTTACTGGATAAAGGTCATGGGGGTGAGTTCCCTTTAATCTGTGCCACCTCCCAATGTCTGAGAGATAAAATAACTCAGTGGGATCCCCAGAGGGTATCCCCTGCTCCTCACAGTCCCCCGAGGAAACAGTGCTACCAGGATTTTAGGTGTTACAAACATCCAACACAGGTATTGGAATAAATGTTGGATCCGATTCCTCATCCAGAATATCCATTCCACCAGCTCTTCACATTTAATTATCTCTGTACGAGCAGCCCCCCCTGCACCACCTGCTCCGTTTTGTTTCAGCATCGCAGAGCGCGTGAGCAGCGACACGGAGCTCGAGGCGGGGAGCCTTGGATGGGTACAGACCTGCAGGGAGAGCACGGGAATAAGGGCTGGGACGTGTGCCACACTCTCATCCCGACTCATCTATTTTATGAATCAGGACTTGGTCCTATTTGCTAATGTTTGTCTGCGTAACCTTTGCTGTCAATGGGGCTGGTGCTCTGATGTCAGCTGCTGGACTCTGAGCGCTGGCAGCTGGTGTCCCTGGCCAGCTCCCAGCCTACAATTCAATTTTCCTACCAGTCACTTGAGAAGACAGGAAAAAACATGTTTCTGCCTGTTTGTGGCATCGAGACATAAAGGGCTCCAGTCTACAAGGTCATTTAAGGCTTTTCTATGGGAAAGCTCACATAAATCAAATAGTGGTGTAATGTTAATACACCTTCACTTATAGTGCAATAAACTACGGTAAACTAAGGCTGGTTTAACCCTGAATAAAAATCTCGTCACGCAGTGTATAGGCACCGTACATTAACATCCCCTCTCTGAACACAGGCCAGCCTGGACGTATTTTACCCTTAGCCCAATCTCGTGAATAGTGGAAAACTACTGCAGAGCTAACAGGCAGGAATACCTGGAAATAAGGCAACCACCCAGGAAGTGAGGAGCTCTGGTTTCCTTTCTCATGCTGACTTACAGTGTGCCTTTTCCTTTGGCATTTCGTGAGCCTCAGTATTTATGCTGCATATTGGCATTATCAGTGTCTTCCCTGCCATTATGAAGGGCTTTAAGATATCCAGAGATAGATGGAGAGTTTTTTCCTCCTGTTTGCTGTTTGCCCAGTACGGGCTGTGCAGGGAGCTTACAAAAATATGTATGACTGTAATGAATGGGCACGTTCAAGTTTGTGTCTGCAGAGCTGAACTTGGGGGTCACAGTTACTTTTAAGAGAAGAGGGGTGAAGGAGTTCACACATTCTCACACCCAGCTTTACCAGTTTTTCTCTCCCTAGACTGATAAGGGAAAGCAAAAACGGTGACACCTAGTGAGATACCTGTGATGCATTAAATAAAAATGCTGTGCAAACCAGAATCAATGTCCCCAGGGCACAGCTCTGTTCCATTAACGGTTTGTCACTCATCGTGCTAATTATTATTTCCATCATGCTGGCAGTTTTATCATTTGGGACCATTTCCATGGCTTTAAAAATTTAGGAAGCAGGTATTTATTTCAATGCAGCCAGTAGTACATAAAAAATTCCACTGACTCAGATGGGACTGATTTGTTAGGGAATGGCTCTTGAAGCACTTCAGTGTGTCTGAACCCAAACTCTCATCCCTTTTCCACATATTTTAATAAATGTACGGCTTAGCAGCAAGACCTTGAGTGAACACGTTCCCTCTTGTCATGAGCTGCTGACAATCTCCTCTCTTTAGTACAACGGCTCTGAAGATGCGACTTGATGGACAAGAAGAAGTCAGGATCCCTTCACTTTTCTTCACTGCCTGGGATGCAAACAAAAGAAACCAGAGCAAGTACCTGCCTGCTGAAATTCCAGGAGCTGGAGCTGCATTCCAACACGGCTGAGAGGCGTTTTGAATCTTTTCTCATGTGCATCAGCCCTGCACTGCTCCTCAGCAACTGCACTTTCAGTGAGTTATTATTAATAGTAAGGGATTGGCTACCAATAGTTCTCATTATTCCCATGGCAATATTGCCTGAATCAAGATAGCAGTTGCTTGGAGTTGTGTAACTAAAGTTCATAACGTGAAGGAATGCAATCCAGGGAAAGTGCTCAGATGGAGGGAAGTGACCGACCTTGCATAACCCCCCTAAGGCCAAACTTCCCTTCATATCTAGCAGGCTGTGTTCCTGATTTTCTGAAAATATGGAACGGTTTGCACTTTCAGCCCGTGTCCTCTGGGCTTCAGTCTCCAGCATGCCTCACAGCTTTTCTGAAACATTTCACCCACACGTTTATTCGTTACATTCCTCCTAATGATGCATGCTTCCATAAGAGAAGATGTAACAGGAAAATAAACAACAGTAGAAAAATTTAAAGCCATATTACTTTCCTCTTCTTTGTCTATCTTGCTAAGATTGTTGTTTTTGCAGAAAACGGCTGAGACTCCAAATGATTTAGACATTAAATTATGGATTTTCACTCTATCAATAAACTCCAAATACCTTTACAAGTCCAAATATCCTTTTTTTTGATTACCTGGCCATTTGGTGAAGTCAGAGGCAGTCAGTAAGAATTAAAACATTTCCCAGAACCTAAAGAGGGAAATGTTATGAACAAAGAGGAATCTGAGTGGGCGTAAATTCCTCGCCCTGCTACACCGGTAGGATTATATCTCAGGCTTTCAGAGCAGGAAAAGGATGTTGCAGGCATAATGGCATGGAATATCAATCAGATACCTAAATCTAATTACAGTTAACTAGTTAACTGCAGCTACATAGAGGCAACTGGCCAAGTGCCACAACAGAAATGAGATACAGAGGAACAACTTCTCAACACATTAAACAACTTCTTGTAAGGACTAGTTCAGATCAGACAAGAGGCTATGCTTGACTAACTTTAAAAGACACAAGGCTTGTATAAGAAAGAATGGCAGCTTAATCCCTCATTAGTGGTAACCACAAATCCAGCTTTCCTAGGGTAAAAATTGCATCAAAATGTCAGGACACGACTCTGAATTTTAGATTTATATTCTGAGGGAGTGAGCCAGTAATAAAAGATATTGCGGGTAAACAAAATGTCTCAATAGTGCCGCTGAAGGGAGCAGAGACACGGGTTCCCAACTTTCAAGTCCTTATTTTAACACGGCTTGTGATACGCTGGTACTGTAAAAACCACAACTGTACTTCTTGCTTTTAGTGCATCACAGTTAAACGTGGTGTGAGCCAGAGCTCTTTGAGGCTGATCCCAGAGGGAAAGGGCCCGGAGCTGGGTGGACGCTGGCTATGGAGACAGAGGAGACGTGCAAAGATGCTCCAGCCGTGCCCGAGGTGGGTCCCAGCGCTCCCACAGCACCACGGAGCACCGCGCTGTGCCATTGCCCCGATGGGGCCTGAAACTCTCCCAGAGCCCTGCGCCCAGGGAGCCACGAGGGCTGCGGGACCTCAGGGTGCTCGTGGGGCTGAGGGGATGGGATGAAGCAGAAGGTGCCGTGCCCCACCGCCCGTGCCCCCTGCAGCCGGGGTTGGCGCACATGGCTGCGTGTGGGGGGACTGTGCCCCTCAGCTCCGCCCAGCTGAGACCCCACCTGGAACGCTCTGGGGCTCCTGCACGGGACTTGAAGCGAGTACAGAGGAGGGACCAAGACGATTGGAGGGTTGGAGCAGCTCTGATACGAGGAAAGGCTGGGAAAATCGGGATTGTTCAGCCCGACTTTGGCATGAGCTAATTGCAGCCTTCCAGTAGAGAATCACAGAATCTGCTGAGCTGGAAGGGACCCACCAGGACCATCGAGTCCCACTCCTGTCCCTGCACAGGACACCCCCAGAGTCCCACCATGTGAGGGCATTGTCCAAATGCTCCTTGAGCTCCGACAGGCTCGGTGCTGTGACCATTTCCCTGAGGAGCCTGTTCCAGTGCTCAGCCACCCTCTGGGTGAGAAACTTCTCCTCGTGTCCAAACTAAACCTCCCCTGACTCAGCTCCCTGCTGCTCCTGAAGGGATCCTACAAGGAAGATGCGGGAAAGAGTATTTACCAGGACAAGTAGTGACAGGAAAAGGGGGAATGGCTTCGCACGGACAGAGAGGAGGGTTACATTTGTTTAGTCATCATTCCTAGAGGT
>VWZN01014469.1:540975-584142 GCA_013396955.1 Regulus satrapa | reverse complement strand
GCTGTTCCTGCCTCGGGCCGGGGCCGGGAGCGCTCCCGCAGCGCCTCTCGGACAGAAAAGTGAAGCGAACTTGCCTTAGCAAAGCCATTTCTCGCTGAAGTGAGCCTGGCTCGCAGCCCGCCGTTCATATGCGAGTGCTACTGCCAGAATTTTTCAATAAACGTAATTGCAGTCGAGAGAGTTCGGGTCGAGCACTTTGCTGGGTAGAGCAGGCACGAAGCCTTTGGAGTAATTCCTCTCCGTGTTGCCAGTGAATCTTTTCTGGCTGCACAGTGGAATTTTTCTCGAAGTTTTCCCCCCCCAGCTATCTCATAAGTTTCTCTCTCGAAAGTTTCAATTTTTTTTCTTTTTAAATTTTTTGTGGAGTTGGTAAACGAATGCCCTTGATCCATCTGTGTGCTTTAGTAATCTCAATTTTTTTTTTCCTTTTTGCAAACATGCATTTTAAACACTCATTTTTTTAAACCTCTTCTTGTGCTTTCTGCATTTCTTTCTTGTTTTTTAGCTCCCCAGTCCCTGCTCTGAGCAGGCAGCCCACATACCGTGCTGGGGCACTGGGAAATGCTTCTCTGCCTCTCGCTGGGATGTGTCAGTGTTTGGTTCTCAGCAGCAGCACAGGAAATGTCACCATCCCGACAAAGAGTCATAAAATATGTTGGAGATTTGTTGCTAAAAGTGGACTAAAAGTGTGCTAATTTTGTGTTGCCTTTGGAAGGAATGATAAGTCATTTCTGACAGAAAAATATATATATAGCTTTTCAGAGCCCTCGTTGAGCCTTAAAAAAGGTTGTCAGGGAATTGTGAAGGATTTCCTGTGGAATTGTGAGCGTGGTACCACGCACAGACTAATTGTAAGAGAAAATTGAAAATGGCTTCCTACGTCTGACAGATGGTTTTAAAATTTTCTTTTTCAGGTTTGAGTTGATCTCACTAAACTGCAGCCATGGTGCAGAAGTACCAGTCCCCCGTACGGGTGTACAAACACCCTTTTGAGTTAATTATGGCTGTAAGTATTAATCTTTGCTGCCATTTCCTTCTCGACAGTTCCTTGTGTTGCTGAATACTTGCTGGGCTTTGTTTGATAGGTACTGTAGCACATACAAAGCTGAAAACAAAATGCAGAATAGGAGAGCTGCGTGTTTCAATAGTTCCTTCTTTGCCCAGAGTATTTTCCTTAACAGAATGTGCTCTCCTTTCCTGCCAAAATTTAGATAGTGTTTACAGATGTATTTGAAGGTTAGAGCAAAAGGAGGATTGAAGTGTACTGGAAGTTGATTACTGGGGGCAGAACCTTCTGGAACGGGAGGAAATGTCATGTACACTGATTAAAACATTGTTATGATTGTGTCTTCATCAGTGTAGAGTTTACAGGATGAGAGAGCCATGAAAGCAAGGATATGCCTGAATAAAAAGGGAGAAAGGACACTGGGAACATTTGGAGGGAAGAAAAAGCTTGGTAGGGAATGCCAGAGAGGTGAACACAAAGCCTTTTGGATGCATGTTGCTAATTGGTGTGATAATGGTACAAACAGTAATGAAAAAGAAATTTAATTAGGTTCAGGGTTTTTTCCTCTCTCTCCTCCTCTCCCTCCCTTTTCTTTCCTTTGAGAAAGTAGAGTGGAGGTAGGTATTTGACGTTTTAAAGCATATTCAGTTGAAACCACAGCTGTGGGGCTCTTAGGAGTTACAAAGAGCAATTAAGGAGCTTTTCCCTGATAAAAACAGTTTAAAAGTGAACCATAATCTACATAATAATTGTTTGATTTCACTTACTGAAAATACTATGTTTAATGGCTTCAGAGGAGAGTTTTAGTAGTGCTCAGAGTGTAAATATTTAGATAGATCACGTGGTTTGGAGTGCAGGGTTCTTTACAGAAGTGATCCTTTGCAGTCATGGGGCAGAAAAAGGTTTGGATCACTCTGCAGGGAGTACTTGCATTTCTTTTTATCTCCTTCCTAAGGCTGCCTCCAGTGTTACATGTGTAGGTCTTGCTCTTGCAGACACTTCGAGGGTTGGATTAACTTCATATCTATACATGACTATTTGCAACAAGCACGAATCAACATAATCTGTTTTAAATAATGCTTACTTGTAGTAGCTTAAAACAATACATAAAAGTTCATTATTAGACTCACAGAGTTCTACTGTCTTGCTCAACATTTTCCTAAAGCTAATTTTCTACACTATACTCAATTTTATCACTGCCTGTTCTTCCTAACTTTTTACTTTCTAGTGTTTTCCCATTCTAAAATTTACTTTCACACAGCCTTTCAGGAGTTTTCTACCTTTCCTGTTTCCTGCATTCCAGGCAGAGTCTTTTATGGCTTCAGTAGCTCTGACAGCTGGGCTTCAGGTGGTCTCAGGGAAATTTGATGGTGTCTGTAAATTTAGCCCTCAGTGAAGTTATACTGGCTCTTAGATCAATCAGCCAGAATTAGTTTTTTAAATGAAATTCCCTGGCTGTTTGCTAAACTGATGAGTCTTTACCTTGTGGCTGAATTGAAGGCAAACATTCTTCCCCTGAGTTATTTCTTCTGTCTCTTCATTTTAACTCATTTTGAGTTAATCAGAATTGTCCACAATGTTTGCTGGGTGTAATTAGAAACATTTCTGACTGTAAGTATTAACTGAGAGTTCTCAAACTGTTCTGTGTCTTGGGGATAATATCTGAGGAATAATATTGAACAAATATAAAATCTTCCCTTACATTAAAGTTTTCTTTAGAAAGCAAGAGGTTATAGTAGGTATGGAACGAGGATAAAATAATAGTTAAAAGTGAATTAAGAGGAGAAGAATGCTTATAAAAAGAAACAGCCAAACAGGATCCCTTCTGAGACTGGAAGTTTAGCTGAGCAATGATACATCTGATTTATTTAGTCTGTGTCAGAACAGCGGGTTATCACTTGTTCGGAATGTGAGCAGTGGATGAACATCCTCCCCGTGCCATGTTGCTGCTGTTACTGATTTTTAAAACTTGTACAATTCCTGCTGGTGATCCATCAAAGCTGTCCGTGCATTTTCTGAAGGGTGTAGAGGAGTCGGTGAGCCAAATTCGAGAGGAATATAAACGGTATATGCAAGCTTGATGCTTTTTGATACTGTTTTGTTACTGTTTCTCCTTGGTTGAACAGCGATTGCATAAGATTGATGAAGTGTTTCTGGGAGGAATGCTCGTGTCAAATTCTGTGCTGCTAAAGTGGAAGTGCTACGGTGCACATTCTCAACAACAAAAAAGTGCTATAATGCTATTTTAACAGTGCCAGCAGCTCTTCTGAAACGAGGAACAGCCTGGCATAGACCGAGCTTGAATTTAAAGCACCCAACTTATGTGTTGCGTTTGATTTCCTCCGTCCCTCTCTTTTTATTTGCACCCAGCCTTTGAGAGAATGTGTCCTCAAACAGAGGTTTCAACCCACACCCAGAGATCTGTCAGTTAAAAAAATCTCTCAAGAAAACTTTGGTCAGCACACAGCAGCTGAGTTGTCCTAAAAAAAAAAATTTAAGATCGCTGTTTCTAGCCTGGCTCTTGTGTGAGATCTCATCTTTATCTTCAGGTGCTGAGTGCTTTCAAACATTTTATTTGTCCTCCCTGTGGAGCTCCAGAGGTAATTCCTTCTCCGGAGCAGTAATGATGTTCACCAGTGTCAGTGAAGCCAGTGTGCACTGAGCAGATTCCCTGGATGATTTGTGTTGCAATTGCAAATTGGAACTCATCGAGTCAAAGTAATACTTAGCCTTCAGATGGAGAAATCAGCATGAATTCTTTTCTAGAAGCCACTGGGTGAATGCCACTTGCAGAGTGGGTCATTTACAGTGCAAACTTCCGATTTCCCCACTTTCCCCTTCCTGGCTTTCCAAGAGGTACTTGAGGGAGAATGGAGCACAATCAGCATTCCATTCACACAGCCCTAGTGTGCTCCCAGGGAATGGTTTTCTCTGGGAAGGGCGACTGCAGCTCTATATTAAGACAAAAAAAATCTGAATTTAATTCCACTTTGATCTAAGCCAAGATTCTCAAGACAAAAGTATTTTGCAGGCAATTATGGTATAAAGACTTCTAAAATAGATAAGAGTCAAAATTCTTTTCCTAAGTTGAATTGGTGTTGAAAATAAGTTTCTCTGGTATGCTTCAACCACTGAAATCTAAATCCCATGCGTTGAACCCTGCTAGGTCTGTGTGACAATATCCTTAAGGCATGACCCCTTATCTGGGGATTGGTGAGGTGCTGAGGCTGGGAGAGTGGGACATCCATTGCTTCAAAGCTTCCTGCCTCCCCTCAGCATTCGAGTCCAGCTGAGTAAAATCTCATATAAGCTACTTCCCCTGAAGATTTCCTTCTGCTGGCAATTTGTGTGGTTCCAGATAATGTTTAAGATGCAGATCTTTTAATGAAACTTTCCTAAACTTGAAAATGTTCTATAATCATAGGCTGGAAATTGCCACACTTTGGTCTGCCACACCTAAACACAGGCCGGATGATTTCACCAAATAGTTTCCAAAGCTGACATGATGATTTTTGGCTGCTCTGTGGAATATCTGTCCTAATGAACTTCTCGGAATCTCTGTGTGTTAGTGGATATGTATTTCCAAAAGCACCCAGAGCAGCAGCTTGCCCAGCTGCTCGGGAGACTGAATAGAATCTGGCTTCTCCTCCTGTTGGGAGTTTACGTAATGCTGGAAGCAGCTGAAATGTGCAGAAATGGCTGTTGACTTAGACTCGCTTGTCAAGTTACCAAGGTTAAATATACTGGAGAAAAACTGAGAAGCTGCTTTTAGAAAACTTCCAAAGATTACAGATTCTTTTTTTTTTATTATTATTTTTTATATTAGCTTAAAGAGGTTTACATTTAAAGTAATACAGGGACTTTGCTGAATAAGTAGTTCTTAATATTAAAAGGAAGTTAAGAACTTGAATCTTCCTTAACACACATGAGGCTAAAATTAACTTTGGAGTTTCGCAGCTCATTTTCAGTCTGACATACTTTAGATAATTCCCCTTGAGTTTAATTTCCAAAGTAAATTTAAATAATGAATAATCAGTTGCAATGGCATTTCAAGGGTGGAATTTATGCAAATGGAAAATAAATAAGATGTTTGAAAAAGCACACATTGGATTGAACCATTGACCAGTGGGATTTTTCTTTTTAAGTTCTGAAAGCTTTGTGGAAAATGTATTGCTCTTCAGCCCATTTAGAAAATGTCCTATTTACAGTCACAAATTACTTAGTTTCAGAAATAATGTGAATTTTTAAAAAATCAATCTCACATTTTGCCACTGTTCTGATGGAATATCTGAAGTATCTCAAGCATGAATCTTTCCTAGTAAGTATAATGTGTAGAGCCTTTGATTATATTATCATTTTAATGGTTCAAATTTGCTGCTCTTGGACATCAGGCTGACTGACTCCGTTTGGCTTTATAGATCTAAAAAATAGTTCTTAAGGTATATCTCACGAATTAAAGTATCCCTAAATTACAGGTAAGTAATAAGATTGTAAATGGGATAAATACGCTTCAGTGATAAAAGTAGATTGACAAATGAAAGTATAATCCCTTGATCGAGATTGTAATGAGCTTTCTGATCATTACGTTATTTCACTATAGAAGTTACTACTTTAAAAAGTAATTTAAAAAAAATAATTCTAACTGTATCAAGCTAAGTGCCACACCTGCTCATAAATGCTCTCAATTTTCGTTCCTTCCAGTCTCATTTTGTTTGCCTGGAAAAAATGCATTTTTTCACACATCATGTGTGAGAGGGCTGAGAGGCTGGTGAGAAAAAGGAAGCTCTTGTGCAAGTGCTTTGGAAAGCACAAAGTAGGCTTTAAATAAAGTATTTTATTCCCCTGATGCAGTGCACTTTGCTGAGAGTTTGTCTTGGATCCTTAAATCTTGGGGAAGGGAATAAATCTGAGTGTCTGCTCCCAAAACCTCTGAGCTCCTTTCCCTTCTCTTGTAGAACTCCCAGGGTCTCATCTGCTCTGCTTCCTGCCTCTGTTGGAAACTCAGCCTTATTTTCATTGGGAAATGTGTTGGTAAAGCTGAGGTGGAGCAGAGCCTCGTGTGGAATTTCTGAATTTCTCTTAAATGCCTGCAGCTTCCCTGCTGGTTGATGGTGGTTGTTCCTGTGTTAGCACACGGTGTAAGAACAAATTATTATTTGGCCACTTGTTTGGAAGGAGCTGTGGGTAACTAATGGGAGAGTTCACTTAAGCACTATGGAAAAATATTGACTTAGCAGCTAACAGTGCAATTTATGTGTTATTTTGTGTTATTTTGTGACCTGCTTAGCTATTTCCATGCTTGGTTTCCTGGGATTTTTTTTTTGTTTGTTTTTGGCAAGCATATGACCTGACTGTAGTTGACAGCTGCAGTCCTCTTGCTCAGGGAAAGCTTTGAGTCAGTTTTTAACAAGTCCTTTACTCTTTAAAAGCTGAGCCACCACTACTGTCGCACTCTGAAAGGTGTCAGAAGAAGGAAAATATGTATCAAAACAGTTCTTATGTTTCCTTCTGAAAGCTCTCCCAGCTTTTCACCCTTTGCAGGTGTTTTAGCTCTGGTGGGAAGTGCTGCTCCAGGATCTGTTGATCCAGCCAAGTGATGTTGCCTTTGAGTTAAAGCTCTTAAATATGTGGGAATCTGGCAGAAAAGAAGAGGTTACACATCCTGCAGAGTCCTGGACACTCAGGGTTCTGCAGTTACAGTCTGGAGAAGGTATAAATCCATGCTCATGGTCTAATGTGTGGTTAAGAGTAAGTAGCATCTGTAAAATCCTTCAAAACCTTGTGGGAAAGATAGGGTGATTTTTAATGGGGGGGGAGGGGATTGATGAAAAAAACACATCGAGTGAGAAGCCAGAGATTGCTCAGAGAGCAGAATGAGGTGTTTCCATATTGCTGGGGCAGTCTGTGCTTCCCATAAAGGACTTCCCATAAAACACCTTCAGTCAGAGTGCAGAATCTGGAACCCAGAATTGAGGGGTGTTTGTTGTAACCAGGATTCCTTTTGCTTTGAGCTTTGTTTGGAGCCAGTATGTTCCTGGAGGGAGGCCAGTGATGGAATCTTTAAGCTGTTGAATTCTGAATGTAGAATCTTCCGAGAATATGCCGGGAAAGCTGTTAATTAGCTCAAGTTGAAATTAATTACAGGTTAGACTTAAATGGTCTATTTCCTTTTCTCCCAAGTGAATTTGTCTCCCAGTTTTGTCCATGTAGTTTAAAAATACTGTGCATGTATTCTAAATGAAGAACTAGAATGTTAAGCTGAATTATTTAACACTTTATTTCATTTTTGTGATGAGAGTTAAGACAGGTCAGGTTAGCAGCTCATGTAAAATGTTAAATAAGACAGGTAGTTTAATAATTTGACTTTCTCCCAGTGAAACTGCAGCTGCTTTCAGCCATCACCAGGCAGTCAGAGCCTGGCCAAGGAGCCACGCTGGAGGCAGCAGGGCCGCAAGGACTGCCTGGCATCCCCTGGGCTCCACTGCAGCGTGGAGCAGCACTGCCAAGAGAGCCCAAGCCAGCGGCGAGCCAGCACCATTGCACAGCAGCTCTCAAGTTCTCGGCCTTTCTCTGCATAGCTTTTGCTGAAGTCACGCTGATTTCAGCCCACTCCACAGAGGGTTTCGGTTTGTGGTTCACAGCCTCCGTCTTCTAAGGGTCAGAGAAATATCTGAACCAATACGTGGTTCCCATTGTAGCTCGGCTGATGCAGCAGCTCTTGCTTTCTTGCAGAGAGACACGTTCGTCAGCAAGCCAGCCTGGGGACACAGTCTGGGCCAGAGCTGCCTCTGAAAAAAGGAAAATAAATTCCTTGTCAACCCAGTTTGCTGGCTGGGCTCCCTGGAGGCCGCGGAGCAGCCCCGTGGGAGCAGGTGCTCGTCCCCCCCGTGCTGTGGGTGAGCTGCTGGCAGCTGGCTGCAGCCAAGAGGAGTCAGCAGGGCATCTGCCACTGGGGCTGGGAGCCCTCCGTTCCCTGGGGGAATAACTGGGGATCTGCAGCTTGAAACGGGCAGAAGCCGCTTGCTGTAAATGAAGGGGCCATTAGAAACCTGATTCAGCAGGCTTCAGGTATTATTTAGCAGTGCAAAGTACTTGCAAATTGCGCTTAATGGCTTGGAGTTGTGGATTCTGTGAGTTGCTGTGGCATAAAGGGGGCTCCGTCCTTGCTTCAGAAAAATGAAAATTAAGAATTTCCGTATTGTATGCTGGAACGCGATCACGCGTGACCGGACTGGCTGCTTCTCTTGCTTTGTAGTCGTGTATAGAACTTCGCATTTGAGCATTTTCTATCTTTGGCTTCTCTTGAGTTTTACTTTATTATAATTAGTTTTGGGTTCTTTATGTCGGCAAATTTGAAAATAAAAATATCACTGGGCTACCAGCTTAAACTCTGGTGGCAACAGAGGGATGGTGGGAGGGAGCAAAGAGAAGCTACTCTTGCATTAAAAATGAATATTTAAACTGTTTTAATTCTTAATTATACATGTTAGGGCTCTCTTACTGCTTCAAGGTTTTGTCATGGTCAGATTGATGAAGTTAAATACCTCAATGTGTGGGGTTATGGGTTACTGGATAATTACAACTGTGTTCATTTGGTTGGTGTTAATACCCTTATAACTTGGGGAGAGATGGTTTTTGGGATGTATGCAGCTCAATCTGTGCAGGAGTTGAAAGCTGCACTGCAGACCTCACCATCTTCAGCCTGTCTGATAACTTTCTGCTGTGCCTACTGCTGCTGTGACATTAGACCATATTTGTGTCAATAATAGACCTCACTTTGTGAAAGTGGGTATTTCCCTGGTGATGGTCAGGTGCCATTTAGAGTTGTTTATGCCACAGCAGAAGGCAGCAGCTTCCTGATGACGAGAGCACTTCCTTTCTTGCGTGCATTGTGTCTCTTCATTTAGTGTAAAATTCAAATGCCACAGACATTCAGTCCAGTTCAGGCATACCAGGCAGCAGAAGCATTTCCACAGGATGGGTTTTTTTCAGGCTATTTCGTTCAGTGTGTAAATTATACTGTATAATTTGCAAAACTCTCTTTGCTGTGCCATTCACTGGGTTGTAGATAAGTTCTTCATTACTGAACTCAAGGCTCTATGAAATTACTTGTTTCTGTTGAAGTGTTTCATGGTGTGTGGTGCAGCCACTGAAGTTGTAATGAACAGGATTTAAAGCAATTTCACTTGAACTTGTTTGTTCTGTGTTGACTAAACCGATTCATGCTTTTGTTTGCCTTTCTTTGCTGTAAAGCAGGGTGAAGAACAAGTAAGTGGTTGTCTATAATCTATGAGTTTAGTTTCTTTGTAGAAAATAATCAAACGACTCTTGACTGTTCTTTTTTTAAATTGGCTTATCTTTTGAAACTAGATGGTGTTCTCTGCCTAGGTTTTATTGGGGAGCAGATGCAGGGGTGCAGAAGTTGTACCACACCAGTGATGGATCTTGCCCTGGTATTACCTGATTATTGATATCTGGATGATGAATTTGGATTTTTATTCTGTCCCTTAATGGGAAGCAGAGAACTGATTGCACCATGAGGCCTCTCTAGCTAGTGCTGCCTTTCAGGCAGTGGCCAAGGGCAGTATCTGCCCCTAGGGGAGAGGATAGGAATGAGATAAGCATATGCTAACACTCTCTTAGTATCCTCTCTCATCCCCCAGCAATGTGTCCTGACAGCCCTTCTGGTCCAGAGTGTGCCGTTGTCAGGAATAACATCTCATGTGCTTGATTTCTCGTGCTCCCAGTTCCTTTCTGGAGCCCAGTGAGCTCTGGTGACACTCTCCAGCAGGAGCTGGTGCTTCATGACTGGATCCTTTCCCCGCAGCCTGGCAGAGCTTGCTCAGCCTCACACCTCCTGCTCCTTGTGTCAGAAGAGGCAGCACGGCCTGCCTCAGGCTCTCAGCACTGCCTGCCCTCTGCGATCTGACAGGTACCTCCTCAGCTCTTGAATGACTCATTTTCATGGTGCTGCTCTTAGTGACTTCAGTAGTTTATGATTTCACGTAGGGAGCTGCTGCTCTGTATTCTTGGTTTTCCACCACCACTTTTTTACCTTTCTGAGGGTCTCCTGATACATCAGAGATGGATGTAAGGTATTTTTCTGTTACACTTCCGAGCTTGAAATAAATAGTTTAGACTCCAGACCCTATGAAGCTGCGTTTTGATGACATTCCACTGACATAAGTGAATGGTCAAGACTTAAAATGATGTGCTTAAAACTTTCAAATCGGTTTGCTTAAAAAATATGGCTGCTCCCTGCCTGGAAATTGATATTTTGGTGGTCCGAAAGCCAAACGAAAGCCTTGCTATTTATCTGGACTTTTGTGTTCTTCTGGTGAAGCTCGCGGTGCTAATGACAGTCTTGGAAGAGTGAAATCACCGGTGCTTAGAGGCCAATTGCCTCTGGGCCAAATGAAAACCTGGTGGGTGAAGTCTGAGGTAATGAAGTCAAACCTGTTCCACTGAACCTTCATGGGGGAGTGGGAGAAAGTCTGGAGACTTTTTTTCCTTGTGGTAGTACAAGTCTTTAACCTCTCAGGCAATGGTTTAATGAGGATTTCTGAGCCCACACTGTAGCAGTGCTGTAGTCATCCTGTCCTCCTCCACTCATAAAATTAGATTTTTGTCTGCACAATAATAATTTTATTTAAAATAGCCTAACATATTCCAGATGTTAAACATGTTGTAACAGACCTTCTTATTGAAAGTGTCTGTGATTCTAAGACCAAACAAGTGATGAATACTAATTATAGGACTCATAAAAGCGAGGCATGAAGCGTGGTACAATAGAGCAGCAAGGAATATTTGACTGTTCTAAAAATAGATCCTCAGTGGACACAGTGGGATTGCAGCTGAATTTTAAAAAACTGACTGCAGAGGAAGCAGACATGTAATTTTGTTAACTGAAAAAGGAAAGGGGAAGCCAAGCACCAAATTCTGCTTTCAGTGTGACAATACCCCGCGCCTGTGAAATGCCTGTTGGCGACACAGAGCGCGCTTGTGATTGTTCAGCTGCTGTAAGACAAGGAATGGTAATTAGAAGAAACGGTAGGATAAGCTTAATGATTTACAGTTGTTTTTATGCGTGTCTCTTAAAAAATTCACAGGAAGATATGTTCGTGTGTTACGTAAAGGGCCAGCGTTGCAGAGAAGTAGGAAATGCTGGGGAATAGCTCACATTCCTCAGTAATCACATGTTGGTCTCCAGGCATTTAAGCTTTCCCTGGCCTGTCGCCAGCCTTTGCTGTGATGCTCTTTTGGAGGTCAGCCTCCTCTCCAGAGTACTTTAACCTTGAGCCAAAACAGTTGTGTCCTGTGCAATTGGGGTCAGAAGCCAAGTTCCCTCTCGTAGGAACTACTGAAGTTGCCTTTAATTGCAGGGCACATTCTGTCAGACAAAGTGTTGTGCCTGGAGCTATGTGGCTTCTGGGCCAGCCTGATTTCCATCTGTCTTGCTTGGAACACGGGCAGGGCAGGCGTTTTTCTCTGGATATAGAATAGTGTGATTTGCCTTTGATACAAAGGAGGTACAGTGACATTGTGAGTCCGTCTGGTCTTGCTGTAGCCCCCACGAGGCCAGGTAAGAGCTGGGTATGTTGAGGAGCAACTTGGAGCAGCACAGCTGTCAGGTCTGGCCTCCGTGTTCCACCTTCAGTCTAGACCAATGTCAGTTGTTTTCTAACCAGCAATTTGATCTTGGTCTCTCAGTCACAAGCCAGCCTAACCTGAATGATCAGGCTTTCCCAGCTTACTCCAAAGAAAAGGAAGATTAAAATGATTTTATTTGCATTCAGCTTGGTTGTTGGGCTTTCTGTCCTTAGCCTTTTGTTTTTGTTCTTGAGGAAGGAGTGGTATTTGCCCAACTTCTCTATTCCAGCTTCTCATTTGAGAGATTCGTGTCTCGAGATCGTGCAGAGGCTGCAGTGGAAGTTTGTCTTGCTCAGTCCTTAGTGGGGTGGCACTTGTGCACTTTGGGCTTTCTGGACTTCCCAAGGGGAGGAAGAGAATTAATGATTCTCTTGTGTGTGCCTGGAGGGCAGTGCAGGCTTAACTCAAACTCCTACACAGGCTGACCACTTTGTCCTCTGTGCTGCCCTCATATTAAAGTGTCCTCTGAAGATGGACGTTTAGGCTCCCATATAATAATCAATTATTACTCAATTCCACCTGTGCAAATTTATTTAAGCAAACCACAGATGACTCAGATCTATTTTAAAGTAACTACTCTTCAAATTAAAGTCATGTTGAGGCATGTCTGTGGTTACAGAAGATCATCTTGTACAGATAGAAGATGGAATGTTAGCCCTTGTCTTCAGGTTCCATCCTTCATCCCCAATTTGTTCTACCTGCTGAATTGGTGTACCTTTTTGCCATCAAAACCTTGAATAAAATCGCATTCAGTCATCAAAGATGTAATTTTTATCTGGAAGAAGATGGAATCTCTGTGTGGAGCAGAGTGGTTCTTAAGTTCCCTTCCAGTGTCACTCATACGGGCCCCTGAACTTCGCTGCTAAAGGCACTCACTGAGCACTGCAGTGAAAAATGCCCACATGTGGGATGGGAAGGGTGCCCTGAGGGGGTAGAGCACTGATCTGTGTAGGAAGAGCCTCTGTGGGGTGGCTTGCCTGCTCACAGCCCTGGTGAGAATTGAGGTTTGTGTCTGCCTGTTTCTTTCTGGTGCAGAAAGAGGCTCTTGGTTTCCTTTGGTGACCACGGTTCAAACCAGTAAAATTCAACCAGTAAAATTCCACTTACCTAGGAGACTGCTTCATCACCTGTTCTGAATCTCCTGCTTTATTTTTAAGGCTGAAATTATTTAAATGAAATATTAAAGTATTAAAGTAACTTTATGCATGCTTGAAAACTCTGAACATTAAGGCTGAGATTGCTTAGTTCTGTAGCCAACACATTTATGCTGCCATGCAGAGGAAGCTTACTGCAAACCTTCCTGTCCCTCAGAAACTCCTTTTTTTTTTTTCCTACTGCTTTTTGCCTTTTCCTCTATCCCCTTCCTTGCTTTTTAGGTTTGGGCAGTTTTAAGTGAATCTATACTTTTTTTAGTGTAACTCAGATTTGTCAAGAATGCTTAATGAACATCTATTGTCAGGCATTTCCTTGGATAAACAGAGTTTTACTGATATTTAGTTGCAGGTGCTGTCTAAAAGGAGCATTCTTTTAATAAGCTGCCTGTGAAATCCTTTTGATTTCTAGTTTGTGGGCTTCACTTCTTTGCTTCGCATTTACTTCGCAGAGAATGTAATCTAAAACTCTGAAATGTGTGAACTTTTTAAATCACCACAAGGAAACTTGCTTTTTCCCCCCTGAAATTGTTACTATTTTTTTGATAGTAGGCAGGGTTCGGTGTCTGCTGTAACTTAAAAACAGTGGAAAACTAGTTCTAAATCCTGCTCACGAAAGTGATATTAATATGCATAAGTCTATCTAGTTGATTCTTAGCCTGAATTTCTCCAAAGCATTCTGTGACCTAGCTACCAGAGGTAAATTTGTTGCAATGTTCTGTGACTGAGAACTGAGATAATGCCCAAAGTCCCCCTGGTTTGGGGTCAAGTTTTGTGCAATAAGAATGTTTTGGTTTCAGTAGAACTCCCGATGCTTTCCTTGTGTGATGACCTCAAAGGAAAGAAGTCTAAACACAAGCAAGACAAACTAAAAAAGGTACCAAATTTTGGGAAGGTGATGTGGGTGCTGCGCTGAGTTTCCTTGGAGAGATCTCCAGCGTCAGTGACATCTTGCAGTGACCTGGAGGATGTCGTGAGGGGTGGACTGGGCAGGGCTGCGTTCATGGCTGGACTCCAGGCTCTTAACACTCTTTTCACTCATAACGAGTTCATGATTCCAAGTGCATTCCACCTCCTGGGACTCAAAGCCAGGTTAAAAGAATTGGCCTGCAGGGTTGCCTTTCGGGCTGTTTAAATGCCAGGCTCTGCAGTTTGGTCTGGATTAGGGATGTAATTAAAGCCAATAAGTGATCAACGCTGTAACCATGGAAATGCTGCCTGAACCGAAGAGAGGAACAGCAACTCCAGTATTTGTGTGTTGCTGCAGTCGCTTTCACTTGGAAGTGCTTTGTAGCACTGAACCCAAGGAAGGTCCTGCTGTCAGAAATCCAAGGTGCAGTGTGATGTGATGTGCTGTGCAAGCAGCACTCTGTGAGCTCTCGAGCTGCAGTTTCCTTTTTAACACCATCTCAGTGGTATTTTATGGTTTTTGTGATTGGCTGTGTGTATCTATGAAGTTTAACATGAAGCTGTTCTTTTTTGCACTGTAGAAGACTTGGAAGAGATGAAGTAGGTGTGAAGTAGCCCGGATTGTGTCTGCAGAGCTGCTCTGCTCTGAAAGGTTGTTTTGCTTCCCCATGCACATCCCTCATGTTTGGGATGAGTGGTGGTAAGTGCTGTTTGAAGCCAGGAACCAAGAAAAAAATGGTCTCTAAATTTTTATGGTCTCAGAGTAACTTAGTGGAGCCAAAGCACAAGAATAACTTCTCTGCTGTTTCCTGTCTCCATAGAGATTTTTAATTTCCTGAATCAAAGCCTTTCATACAAGATCACAAAGCAGTTATTGAATTTGAGTTTAGTCTGTATACTGGGTTATTTTGTAGTGGTTATGGGCAATGTCCTCATTGTTTTCAGGAATTTGCAGGATGGATGCGAAGCTGTGAGGTTTCTTGCTGTGTTTCTAGGATTTGAGCAACAAATTGCCTGCTTGGCATGCGACAGGGCCGTTAACCCATTTGGTAGAACAAGTAGGTGGTGTTTGTTTCGTGGTGGCATCTGCTGAAGACAAGATCACTTTAACAGGTAGAGTCTATTTGAAATGTGCAAGAAATTTAACTGGGTATTTACTTAACTTGAAAGTACCCTTGGCTTCTAATGTAGCTAAAAATGTAGAAATGGACAGAGCAGTCTTACCCTCTTCTTTTTATAGGAACTAATAAAATCTGAGGCTTTATATAGTTAAGCTAGGGGTGAATTTAAATGTATTGGCATAAATCTGCTCATCCTTTCTTGCTTTTTCTTTATGGGCATCTGCAAGGCACAAGTGGTTTGTTCTTAGCAGTGTAGAGCCTGAAATCCTTTCCAGTGAAACCTGATTAAATCAAGAGAACCCCTTAAACAAGTATAGGCACCAAGAGAAGACAAGGAGGAGTAGAGATTATGCTCTTCTGTACACTTAATAAAACCTTTATTTCCAAGCAGGACTCTTGAGTGACAGAGGAGCTGTTGAGGGCAAGAATTAATGGCTTTGGTAAATGCCAGGAAAAGGAATGTTTTCTTATTCACCTCTGCTCACAGATGGCTTCATTTTCCTCCTGCTTTCATGGAGAATTTCTCGGGAATTTCATTTCCATTCCACAGAAGGAGAGGTGAGCTGCGGAAGCTCAATTTGCTGGCTGCCACCCCAGTTACGCTTTCAGATGCTTTCTTGAGACAAGGATACTGAAAAGAACAGGACCTTGTAGCACTTCCTGATGGAACAAGGCCCAGGGACGCCCTGGTGGTGTTAATGAGAAGGTTTCTGCAGTGACCTTCAGTGTCTGCAGTGTGTAAGGGCAGCTCAGAGCCCGGGTTATTGAGCAGCTGTGGGTGCTGGAAGCCCAGGGGGTGCCTGGAGACTGCGCAGGGTCAGGACTCACTCAGAGGGGGGAGTCTCTCCTGGATCTCCAGAGAAGGGAGGTAGAGCTGGGCTGTAAATTTGAGCACCACTTCAGTGCAGTACCATCCATACAGCATTTGAAGAATCTGAATATCATGCTGCAGTACGTTTTTGAACCGCTGACAATTTCTCTTCCCTGATACTCTACCTGAAAGCTCTGATCTCTGCGTTGGAGAGCATCCAAGATTCTTTTTCAAGATTGCTTCTCTTGCTGTTTGAGAAATAATTAACCTTCAATTACAACTCATGAACAACATCTGTGCAAAGTAGATTCTTGTTAGTACTTGTCTGATTTGTATAATAATGTTTGTGGGGGTCTATTAAAAAAATAAAAAAGGCAAACCCTGGAACTTCAAAACCAAAAAGGCATTGTAATTGTAGTCCAAGGACTTGATGCATAATTATATCAAACTTTCACAGCCTCCTTTATGAACTTTTAGACTAACTCCATTGTTTATGAACTTTAAGGCGGGAATGTAATTCTGCAAAGTAGGCGTTGGGCCATTTTGGGCAATTACTTGGGAATGCTTTGCTTTGGAAGACTGGATATGAACAGTGCTGTAAAATTACACTCTTAAGGCTTTAAAGATCATTTAATTAGAAAGTTCCAGGTCACTTCTTACACTCGTGTAGTAAGCAGGAACTCTTTAGCCTCTAAAATGGAGCAGAATGTTTGTCTTGCTGATATTGACTTGTCCTATTGATTTGTCGGTGTGACTTACAGAAAGGTTATTTATTTTATCTTGGGTACACCTAATAGCTATCATTAATACTCAGACGGCCGAATTTCATTGTAGCTGGGAACAGAGGGAGTGAAGGGAATCTATTGTGTTTTTGAATGGCTCGTGCCACTCCAGGGTAAGATGCTTTTTGGTACTGTAATGGAGGGAGGATACAAGAGGGACAGAGCAAGATAAGGTCAGGATGCAGTTGGAGTGATGGGGAGAAAGGAGAATTGTGCAATTTTATTTTCCTGTAGCTTAGAGTAAGGGACCAGTCACATTTTCCAGGTGAATGTCAGCTCTCCTTTTGGGAATCCTTTGGAATGCATCCCAGCACAGGGTGCAGCCGTGCCCTCAGAGCTGCCAGCTCTCTCTCCTCACACTCTGCCCAAGTACAGCTCTGCTTGGAAAGGCAGGTTTTCCCTCTCTTTTGTGAAATTATGCTCTGCGTGGAGTGGAAGAGCTTTTTCCTGTTGCAAAATGAATTTATTTAAACGAAGGTATATTTGAATGTGGGGCATTGTGATGGAGTTTTTTTTTGACAAACCAAGATGGAACAGAGCCTTCCTTTTTGATGAATGCTTGCTGCCTGCTTCGTTTGTCTTAATTCTTAAAATCTCTGCAGTAGCTCTCTTTCAGGTGAAGAGTTATCATTTTTAATTCAAATTGCTTCCACACAAGGTATTTCCTGATGTACTTTTAAATTGCTTAATCCAGTTCAGTGATAAATTGTTAAGCAAACATTTTGTTTGTTGATCTTGCTCAGATAGCCAGCAGGTTCACCATCGGTGAATCTTGCTGGAAGACCTATAGAGTAGTGTATTTATCCTGGTTCTATTTGAACACTTTTAAACACTTATTTAAAGTAGAAATTGCAATGGAAGGCTTAAACTCTTCTCTTTTTTTGTCCCTTTTAAAGTAAGTCAAGCTGTTCTATACAGTCTGACTAGTCATATCTCAGTGGCATAGGCTGTGCTAAGATTTGCAGGGAAGTCAGAGGACTGTTAAACAACCTGTTTGTCGAGGTTTTTGTTAAACAGAAATATTTGTCGAGGATCAGAAACGGTATGTTAAAGGATGTTTTTGTTTGGATGATCCACAGCCATTGACTGACAGGTCTGACCCTGCCTCTCCTGCTGGACTGTCTGTGGTCCCCACAAGCCTCAGCCGCAGTCTGTGTAACTAAAGCCTTCTCCATCTTTTCCAGAGAGAGTTCTAGAACTGAGTGCCTGCCAAGCAGCCTTTGTTTCCCAGCAATACGAGAATAACTCCTTTGTAAATGAGAGCATTTAATGAAGTGAAAACGCAGTGGAGAAAAAAACCACTTAATCCTCCTGAGCAAGGGCTGTTGTGGAGAGCTGCTCTGAGGGGAAGGTCCCTGCACAGAGCCAAGGGAACTGTGCTCTGGGACCCTCAACTGTCCTTGGAGGATTTGTCCTGCCAGAGCTGGCTTCACGGGGGAGGTTCTTCCCAGAGAGCTCACCACCTGTATGTTCAAGATGTTTGTGCTTCCCCAACGTGCAGTTGGGTTCACGTTCCCTCTTGCCGGTGCCTGGGAGTGGTACCTTCCCCAAAAGCCTATTTCTGGAGCTTTTTGAGGTGTATCCACTGTAACCATCTGGCATGCCCGCCCCCGAGCTGATCGCTGCCATGTGAGCTGAGATCCCTCCCAGACACCGGCACCCAGAGCACACTGCTTTGTTCAGCTCTCACGGTTTTTATACTGCTTCGAGCAAGTGTCAGGATTTTTATACATATGGATGGATGGCGAAGGGAGTGAGAGAGAGCTGCGAACTGCAGAATACAGGGCATGAGAAGGTGTTTGCTGATCTGCTGTGAGTTCATCCCGAATCGTTTCTTTCCGAGTTCGGCTGCCAAGAATTTGAAACCTCTTTGTTGCCCTGCCATGAGTCACTGCTGCTCACATTGATCTGCAGTGCTCTAATGCAAGGGGAGGAGGAGATCCAGTGCTCTGCAGGAATGATCAGGCTGCTGGAATGGCAGCAATCCTGCTTGAGTGACCCTTCTTGTTTCTCGTGTTGATGAATAATTCAGAAATCCCACACGCTGGAAGTAGAGAGGGGCGCACAGTGAACTTTGGTATGCACTTGCACATGGGTACCCACGCATGGTCAGGTGCTGCAGGCAGAAATTAAAGTTAGCACTGAGTGCTGCAGACAAGATTGGACTGCCAGGATGAATCTGTTTGTGGGTTCTCTTGAGGTGCCCTTGGAGAATGTGGTGCTGCTCTGCCAGCAGTTTGGGACAGAAAACATCACAAAGAAATAAACCAGCTGGACTCATGCCATTAAGCTGTTAAAGCACTCGATGTGCTTAATTTTTTGAATGGTAATTGAAATTCCTCTGTATTTCACCAGGTTAGAATTTCTTTTTGGAGGATTCACCTACTAGAACAGCACAAGCATAAGATTATTTGGAATTTTTGTTTTTCCTCTTTTAAGTGTAGAAGTTAGTTTTGAGTCATTTAATGGAAATATTTAATAATCCCCGTCCTTGAAGACGGGAGACTGGGAATATATTAATCTGGCCAAAGAAATGTTGTCATTTATTTATTTGCATGAATGACTGACTCACTCTCCCTCCTGAGGACTGAGCACATGCTTATTATCAAGGTATTTTATTAGCCCTAGGCATGGTTTGAAAAGCAAAAAGCTAGAAATCTTTGAAAGCTGGGTTGAGGGGTCGTACCTAAATGCTGTATTAAAGGTGGTACTTTAAAGGAACTTGTTATTCCTGCTACTAGAATTCCAAAATCTAAGGGCCGTGGCAGTAAGTACAATTCCCTTGGCTATGCAAAACGACTGCAGTGGGTTTAAAATAGTCTGACTTCTGAATTGCTTTCATGTCTTCGCACTCAGCTGAAATACTAGCAAGGATAAAAGTGGAATAAATCCTGTTATTTTGACTCTACTCTGAGCCTGGGTTGCTAAGGGAAGCAGTTGGAAAAGAAGCTTTATTACAGTGCTATTTTGGTTGAAATTACGCTTGTCAGTGCTCTTGCTGTTAACATGCATTAAGAAAGTTAAATTTGCAGTTCAAGCTGCTTCACCAGACTGTGTTTTTCTTGATGCACGATGCAGCTTCTAATGGATCAGAGTACACAAATGTTCCAGAAGCTGGTGGGAAACGTGAAAGTACATTATTGAGGAACCGCGGAATTGCAGGCTCAAGATCCCTTTTTGAAAGATCTGTACACAGGTGTCTCAGCCACGGAGGCGTTGTGACTTCATGTCAGGCCCGGCAGCAGCAGCTGCAGAGTTTTGAGGACGGGCACATCTGTGCTTTTTGACTCGTGCTCCGTGTCAGTCCCCACGTCCCCGTGTGTTAAATGTGGCGGGGCAGTCTGTGAGTGTGTCACGTCCTGGGCGCGTCCTTCTCGGGTGCATTTAGTGCTGCAGCAGCGTTTCACTCCTGCACGGAGCCCTTCGGGATTTTCTGCAGCTGCTTCTCTTTTGAAGAATTAATTGTGTTCGATTGTGTCCGTCCAGTGAAAGCGGAACAGTGAGACAAAGGTGTGGAATATCTGATTTTATACGTGAAGAGACACCTATCTGTCCAGGTTTGACCACAGCGCTGTGGAGGAACGTACACATACAATACATTCCTTCATACAAGGAAGGGACAACATTTTGTAATAAATTCTGCTTTATCAGCCTGCGGGAGGAATGCTGCATAATGCAGTTCAGTTATTTCCTGTTTGCAAAGCTGGGTTTGAGACAAAATTTTTGGTTCAAAACGCTTCAATAATGCAGCAAAATCCCTTCAGTTCTCTTGGAAAATAAAAGCAGCGTTTGATCTTTCTTTAATCTTCTGGTGCTCCTTGAATAGCTCCAGTCTTGGCCATGCATGTGCTGCTCTGGCTCACATGGCTCTCACTGTGTTGTACCACAAATTACAGGTTTTGTTCCTCTGCTGTGTTGGTTCCTGGTGAAATATCTGTCGGTGTCCTGTAGCCTTTAGCAGCTTTTTCCTGCCCGCTCTTGCCCCGTGAAAGGGAGCAGTTTGTCCCTTGTGGAAGGCTCAGCCGTGCTTGAATCAGATTGAATATCTTGATGCGGCCATGGTTTGCTCCAATCACCTTTTACTCACACCGGGCCGTGCTGAGAAATGGTGCATCACAAGGATGGATTGGCAGTGGGACATAAAGAAATAAAACCGGCCTGATTTAAGAGCCCATTAAAATGGATTGTGAACAGTTTGCTGTGTGTATGTTCTTTAGGGAGGAAGAATCCCGAGTCTCTGTTAATCTCTTGGAAACCCTCAAGTACTTTGTTGTGAGCATTCAGCTTGCCAGCTTTTGACAGATAATTATTTCATTCTCTTCCAAACTGAACACATTCAATTCAGTCTTGCCATTTAAAACAACACATTCTTCTCGGGCATTTTTTTGTTCACAGTTCAGCACTCGGGAGCAGGTACTGTTCTGAATTGCTAATATTCTCAGGGCAAGCATGAAGTGTTTGGAGGACTAAGATGAGAAAAGCATTAATATGTGCAGTGAAGGAGACTTGCAAAGACTTTTGTATAAGGGGAGTTGTTCAGATGGGAAAAACTTGTCATCCAAATGTAAAAAAGACTTTGAAAAAAGTGAGAAAAATATTAGATACCTGCTGCCCCTGCTCTCCTGTCTATAAAATAATTGTAACATAAGATCCTTAAAATAAAAGTATTAAATGAAGCAATCTGAAAACCAGGAATACTTCTAAATTCTACTTCTTCTAGAAAGGTTTCCTTTTTCTTACCTTAACGGCATTTAACTACAGTCATTGCAGTTAAAATAGAGATTAATGTAGAAAGAATGCTGAGACTTTTTCAGAGAAAGGGCTGAAATACTCATGAGCAGCTAAACTGTACAGCCTTCTGTCCAGAACAAGAGCCTTGTGAAAGAAGGACTTCTTTGCCTTAACCAATAGGGCAAAAAAAACTTCTTATTCCCTGTTCCTGGGACCCATGCTGCCTTTGTGTCGGAGCTCTGGAGGATTTCCTCCCCCAGTGCTGACTGTTGTTTTACAGCACTGCTGCTCTGTCCCCGATCGTGCACACATCTCCGAGGCCAGGAATTGCCGCTGCTCCTCCAGCTGTGAAACCCAGCCAGCTGTGCCCAGATGTGGTCTGGAGCGGGGAGTGTGTCTCACCCTTCCCTGGCTGCACTTCTGCTCCCTTACAGAGGAGCTTTATGAACTCGGCACGGTCATGCTGCAAAAATGGTTTAAAAATATGCACAAGGGGAAAAAAGCTGACACCGTGTTAGTGCCTTGCACCACTGTCACCATAGTAACACTGCCTTCGAAGTGGGTTTGAACGCTGGTAATAAACGGAAGTATTTTAATTGTTCTAAAGGGAGAACGAAGAGACCTTTTCTGTTTCAGCCCCACCATTGCATACTTTGTGCAGCTGCTGCTTGTTTTGTTCCCCACCCTCTCCCTCTTGGTGCTGCAGCCCAGCTGTTTTCAGAGTAGTTGAAATCATCTGAAAGGACAGAGTGGATATTTTACCTCTTTTAAAGAGTCATTTCATGATGTTCTCTCGGTTTTACTCTATCTAAGCTCTCTTCTGCATTGGGACGCCTTGTGAGAGCTGACCTCTTCACCAAAGCCAGTGAGGTTCTGATAGTAGCTCAAGTGAGGGAATGCACAATATGGAAAACAGGCTAAAGAATTACTTGCTTCACTGCTACCCCACGAGGGAAAAAAAAAGCCAAAGAGAAGCGGAGATACATTAGAGGCTGTGAAAGAAAAGGAAAAAAAAAAAAGAGCTGTCTTGTGTTCTCCAGCCACAGTCGTTTGAAAATCAAAATTCAGCAAGTTTATTAGTGAGGATAACACCCACCCATTTTCATCTTCCTTGTTTTACTGATCCCAAATTCTTAACTCTGTGTCTCATGTCTAATACCATCTTCCCCGTGTGTCAAGTACTTAAGAGGTGAAGTTATTTACACGACATGTTCTTTAACCAAAATCAAAGCTGTTGCTAACTCTGCGTTATTGCAAGAAGTTTTACATTTTCAGAAGTGTGAAAGGAGCTCATTGTATTAGACTGACTGTTGTTGGACAAAACTGGGAACTGATAAACTGCAGTGAAATCATTAAGAACACTCTGTGCCCAGGGAGCTTGAGAGCTCTATTAGCTTAAGAAATAGCTTTTGAAATGTTTTTATTAGACCGTGGGGAGCTGTATGAAATCCCTCTAGACAGCTTGGTGAAACACCGGTAATTAGTAAGTGGGTTTTTTTAATCCAAGACATAATTGTTTTGTCTTGTGGTATTTTAGAACTGGAGGGTCTGATTTTCCTGTTATCAAGGGGGTTGTCATGGTACAGAATGAATAACTTCCTTTTCAGAGGGAGGGGAGGAACGGGTTATTTTGTGTGGTTTCAAAACTGCCTCACTGGCAAGGAATATATTAATAAGTGGATTGTTTGGAACGCACCGTGACTCTTTCAGCCATAATGTGGGTTCAGGAAGGCTCAGCCCCCTCCACAGAAACCCTGAAGGGCACTGAGCTGGTGATGGCAGTGGAAGAACTCTGCACGCCCTCAGGAATTAACGGCGGTGCTTGTTTGTTCTCTTTCCATCGTGACAGGCGTATGAGAGAAGGTTTCCCACGTGCCCTCTGATCCCCATGTTTGTAGCCAGTGACACTGTAAACGAGTACAAGAGTGAGGACGAGGCCATCCACGTGATTGAGCGGCGCTGCAAGCTGGACATCGATGCACCACGGCTGCTGAAAAAGGTGAGGAGCTTTGAAGTGCCTGATTTGTGCTTCTGGATGTCCCTTCACCTGAGTACTGTACCTGAACAGAATCTGTGCCTCTTCCCCAGATTGCAGGGGTGGACTACGTCTACTTTGTCCAGAAGAACTCTCTGAACAGGCGAGAAAGGACTCTGCATATAGAAGCCTACAACGAAACCTTCTCTAACAGAGTCATCATTAACGAGCACTGCTCCTACACAGTGAGTGACAACGGCCTTTGGGGGGGCTGCACACGGAGCCAAGGCAGTGTTCAGATCTCAGGACCCAAACAGAGCTCGGGCCCTTCCTGGCTTCTGCCTTGCAAGAAAAAATAACCAGCCCAGGGCTCTGAGGGATAATTGTTAAATGAAACACACTTGCCTCAAGAACTGAGACGCGTTTGGCAACCCCTTGCTTGAGCATCTTCTCAGAGAGAAGAACACAACATAATTTGCTGTGTTTGACAGCTCTGTTCAGGCAAATCTGTGCTTTGTAGCAGCAGTGTGGGACTTGGTGAGGCTGATGACACTCTGACAGAACTGCCAGAGGAAAGTTCAGCTTATTTGCCTTCTGCTCAGCTCAGACAGAAGTTCACTGAGTCAGCTATGTTTTAACCTATCTTGTTTTCATTGTTCTTGGTCTCCAGTGCAAATGTTGATGCAGAGGAGTCTGGTGGCAAGCCTGCTGCTCTGCTCTGGTCACCGTTTATTTCTGAATGGCTCAGCCCATCCTCATGGGCTCTTACAGCACGTACTGTAGCAGTAGAATTTCAAATTGATGTTAAAGGTCAGATCAGAGCTAACAAATGTGACTGATTTGTCTGTATTGTAGCACTCTTTTTAGGTCATAACATTTTCTGTTGTGTTTAACCTGTGGTTAAAAGATCACCGGGTGCCAAATCCACTTGACACCATTATCTAATCCTTTTAGAATTATTTCTGCTGTAACTTCCAGGATAAATTTAAGAATACTCTTCAAATTACCTGCAGTTTTTACGAAAACTCTGTTTAAGCAGGGGAAAGGCTGTACAGAAAAGTGCATGTGGCAAATATGTACAAAACACAGCACTTGTCTATGCCCATTTGCTCTACTCAATGGAAAAATTAGGTCAACACAAAACCAGGTTTTTAATTGAAGAATATGTTGTTTCTAAAAGTTCATTTTTATTAAAGATAACTTATAATTAATGAAAATAATGAATTTATGATAATACAGGAGGATTCTTAAATGATGTTGGTATGAGTTGTATTTACTGAGGCTGTACAAGCTATTCTTGTACAGAATAGTGCAGAAAGAGAAAATGAAGGGAAAAGGGGTTTTTTTTCTGTAGTTGTCTCCTTATAAAGTGTTGATCCTGTTCTTAGCCAAATTTAGCATGTTTTGAGGAAGAAGGGAGTCCTAAGGCATCAGGCCAGTTACGTGCTCAGAAATCCAGCCTTTTGTGATATTTTTATAATGACAAATTCAGAGGCCAACCTAGAAGAAATCTATTTTAGCTGAAGAGGGTTTAAAACCCAGTTTTTTGTAACAGTATCAGCATCAATCACAGAATTGTTAAGGTCAGAAAAGCCCTTTAAGATGGAATCCAACTAAAAGCCTGTTTCAGGATCGTGTCAGTAAAGCAAGAGATAAGCTAAGAGGGGGAAGGTGTCAGCTGAGTGAGGAGTGTGCACTTCTGTCTGTGGCATTATCATGGGAGAACAAACTAAAACAGTTTTCATTCTCCGGAATGCTGAAGCACCTCCTAGGTCAGTGAGGGAACAGTGTCCTGGCTGTCCCTGGGAAAAGGATTGGGAATGCTGCCCTTGCCCTTGCTGCAGGGCTCAGCCTGGCTGAGCTGGCCCTGGGCTATCAGCCACAGCAGAGCTCCCTGTGGAGGCTTTCACCCTGTTCCACACCCACTCTGCAGCCCCAGCCCTTATCTAGACTGAGACAGCATAGAAATGTGCAATCCTCTGGCTCTTGGCTGGTGCATTTGTGTTTCTCCACTCCCCTTTCTTGTTAAGACAAAAAAAAAAAAGAAAAAAAGGGCTGTGGGACCATGAAAAGGCTTCTCAGCCTTTTGTCCTTTAGTGTTGCCTCTTCCCAGCTGTGAAGCAAATTCTCTTTGAATGTTTTTGACTGTGTGACCCTGTAAAACAAGAAACATTTCAAATATTGTGAGGGAGAAAAAAACTCTAAATGGATAACTGAGCTGTATGATCTTTTGATTTGCAGGTTCATCCTGACAATGAAGATTGGACCTGTTTTGAACAGTCAGCAAGTCTGGATATCAAATCTTTCTTTGGTTTTGAAAGCACAGTGGAAAAGATTGCCATGAAGCAATACACCAGCAATATTAAAAAGGTGAGCCTGCAGCTGGGAATGATGTTCCTGGCTCCAAGTTAAACAAAAGACAGTAAGGCTGCTGCTAACAGGCTGCTCTGCTCAGAAAGCTGGGCTCCTTTGCTAAAGGCCTGGGGCAGTATGTCTGTGTAGGGCTGTTTCAAGTGAAATCTTTAGAGGTCTAATCACTTAATTTTCAGCCCAATCCTTTCTGTAATGTGGGTTTTTCAGTAGCTGAAGTAAATTTTCTTTTTTGAAGGGAAAAGAAATAATAGAGTACTACCTGAAGCAGCTGGAGGAAGAAGGAATAACCTTTGTCCCTCGCTGGACTCCTCCTGTTGCCTGTAAATCAGAGAGCAGCACATCCCACCCAAGGAGACCAGTGTCACCTGCCATTAATATCCCAGAGTCTGCCACAAAGGAGGGCTTGAGCAACAAGGAGATCCTCAACACCTCCAGCAGCCCCTCGGAGCCCACCGCAGGAACGCCCGATGGTATGGGGGGGCTGATGGGGGTTTTCCTGGGAAGCTTTCTGCTGGAGAGGCCCTCAGCACTGGGCAGCTTCTGCTGGGCAGCTGAGGAGCCCCCCGTTGGCTCCTGGGTTGGCGATGTGCACTGTTAAAGTGTGGGCTCACCAAGCAGTGACACAAGGCAGAGCTCAGGCAGCTGTTCCAGGCTGAGCTCGGGAGTGGAGACCAGGTATGAGCAGAAAAGCTCTTTGCTGTTCATGCAAATGAACAGTCTGCTCTTACCCTGAAATTTAGGGATGGGTACAACTGTAGGAATGATGGGGAGGAAACAGCTGGGAATTTGGGAGATCAAAGCTTCTCTAAGTGTTCTGGAAGTGGCAAGCCCAGTGGTGCTGTGGATTGATGAATCTGAGTATACTGGCAAAATGCTCGTACAAATGTCTGCTTTTGCTCCTTTAGCTGCAGAAGGACAGTTTTATCCTTTTCATGAAGATGACTGCGTTTGTTGCCCTGCTCATCTTTTCATTGACTCAGAGAAACTTTATTCATTTCTGACTGCGCTAAACACCGCAGCCACTTTGAGACAGCAGCAAATCAGATCACTTGGTGCTTGGCCTAGGTCAGGCCAGGACCACTCTGATGACCTGTAATCCCTTTTTTAGATAAGTTGGATGCAGACTACATCAAGAGGTACCTGGGGGACCTGACCCCGATGCAGGAGAGCTGCCTCATCCGCCTGCGGCAGTGGCTCCAGGAGACGCACAAAGGCAAGGTGAGCTCCTGGGGCTGTCCCCTGGCTCAGGGTGTGTGACACACAAGGGGGGCCTGAGGAAACCTCCTGCCACACCCCCTGGGGCTGACTCTTTCTGCGAAGTGGCTCTCCATGGTCAAAACCTGAATTTAAGCAGTGGCGATAGGAGGAGCTCATTGTGACTGTCCGGCTGACTTTGCAGCTGAGGTGCTTCAGTAATGAGCATGACAGCCTCTCAGACTGTCAGTTAAACTGCCACAGGGGAATAACATCAGTTTTATAACTCTGCCTAGTTTCTACAATGACCTTTTTTTATTTGTTTGTTTTGGCCAAACGTCATAGTTTTAAATACTGAAACACTGGTAGCAGTGGAGCACTGATAGCAAGGCTGGGGTTTTTCCAGTGCTTTGTGATTTGCATGTGTATCTCAGCTTCCTCTAACTTAACAATAAAACACAGTCTGTGTTCTGTCTTGTTTTATTTAAATTGGACTGGCTTGGTATGGTCATACAGATGGAAATGATTACATTAGAGTTCATGAAATTTTTATATCCCTTATGAAGGTAGCTGCAGTGCCTGACAGGGCTCATGATTTTGTTTCAAACAAAGGCTGATTTTCTTGGGTATCTCCCAGTGTTACACACCATTGTCTTGCACTGGTGCAAGGGTACACATTTTTCAGCTTCTATTGTTCGGGCTTCTGTTCTTGTTTCAAACCTTGAATACAAAATTTGGTTTGGTTTTGTTAATAGATCCCAAAGGATGAGCACATTTTAAGATTCCTGCGTGCCCGGGACTTCAACATCGACAAAGCAAGAGAGATCCTTTGCCAGTCACTGACATGGCGTAAGCAGCACCAGGTGGATTATATTCTGGACACCTGGAATCCTCCCCAAGTGCTCCAGGATTACTATGCAGGAGGCTGGCATCACCACGACAAAGGTACGGTTTCAGCACAAAGTATGTACTGAACAGCCTTTTTACCTTTTGAATCAAAGGTGGTAGTTGTTCCTCTGTTAACTGGAGTGTGGCTGATTGGAACTTCTCAGTTGTTATGTACTGAAGACACTTCAATTGATTGAACGTTTTGAGTTGAAAGGGAATTTAATACAATCTTGTTTCATCTCTCTGCCATGGGCAGGGACACCTTCCACTTGCTCAGAGCCCTGTCCAACCTGGCCTTGGACACTTCCAGGAGCATCTACAGTTTCTGTGGGCAGCCTGTTCCAGTGCCCTTGCCAGCCCTTAGCTGCTGGAGGCAGAGTCCTGGATCAGAGTCTTTCCGACTAATACTGACATACTTAAATCTGCTTTGCCAGGAGCTTAATAAAAGTGATTAATTTCACTTCCGTAGTGCTCTGAGGTGCTTAGAAGGGTGTTAGGCAAATGCTGAGTGTGCTCTTTCAGTGATTAAAAGGTGTTTGCAAATAAGTATATCTTTGTAATCAATTTATTTCTGATGCTGCATAAGTCTGCTGATGGCATAAATGAATATTTATTTGGCATTACAATCAGCTTAATGATGAGAAGTGGAATGTTGCAAAAACATCAAATAGAGCAGGTTTGTTTAAGAAGAGATGCAGCTTTGGCTGAATTCCCTTTGTACTGTGAGCCACAGCCTGACACACTCCCTTGTCCCTCTGCTTTATCGAGCGCTGATCTCGTTGCTAATACGTACACAGAAATGAAACACGTTGGAATTTGTGGCTTGAGGCAAGCTGGGCTCTTTAGATAAGGAAATGATCTCTTACTGGGAGCGATCTGTGCTCTGATTGAGTCTTTTCCCACCAGGCACCATTGTTTCTGCTCAGCTCTTCCTTTTTCAAGCAGCATATGAAACAGGGCAGGATGCTGTCAGCAGTGCTGGCCAGGAGACAGGGAGGACACAGCAGAAGTTTAATCATAGAGCTTGAATGGCTCTTCCCTGCTGTTCTGGGTTTGACAGACCTCAAACTGAGAAAATGGAAAATGAGAATGTGCTTGTAAAGATTGTAGGGAAAAAGACCTGTTAATAAGTTCTCCCTTTCAGCCCGTTCCTTGTCTGTCCTTTGCAAAGACTTCCTCTGTCAATAGCACACGACTGGGTCCTGCCAGTGAGCAGAAAGGTGCAGAATGCATCAAAGGCTTGTTTAATGTTCTTCTGAGAAGTTCTGCAGTCTTGTGGTGAACTTCTTGCCCCCTCCCTTCCCCTGCAGTTCCTTTGATCTCTCTTGCAGCGTGCCCACAAGTAAAGCATGGCTTTGTCAATAATGGAAACACCATTTCAGAACTGAGCAGCTCTCTATAATTTAAAACTTTACAGTGGTAGGTTCTTTTTTTAAACCCTCTTTTCTAGTATTGCTCCTTTCCTCCTACATATGCTAAATGTGCCAAACTTAAGCTGGCTGAATTCTGTGTGGCTTTTAGTGCTACAGCAAAGGCAGCAGTGATAATGAAGCATGTTGTCTAGAGTGAGCTATCAATGTAAAGAAAAGAATCTATTATTTTGGCTCGCAATTTGCACAGATTTCTATACATCTGAATTGCTTTTATTTTGACAGGAATGCTTCAATCGAATGTCTTTTCAAAACCACAAAGCTCTAATGGAATATAAATTGTACAGTGATAAGAAAGCACTGTCAGCTGAGACTCTCCTTCATGTGTCATTTGGGTGGACCAGGGCTCCTGAGCTGTTAGTTTGGGTTTGGAGGCATTTGTGTCTGGGGGGGAGGTAGGGAGGCCTGCTATGAAGCTTAATAGCAGTTTTTGTTTAGTGTTTCAAAAGCTAAACAGTACATTCCAAGATAAGCGTGTGCCGATGTTAAAATAACATTTTCTTTTAGTCCACCTGATAAAACAAAACACTGGGAACTTCCACGGGGGCAGTGTCTTTGCCAAATAAATAACTTGCCTTGACTCTGCAGTTTTGGTTGCTTGTTGGTTTTTTTTTAATAGTGTGTTTTTTGCAGTTTCTCTCCTTGTGTCCCAAAGGACTTAATGATAATTTGATAACCTCTCTTGCAGCTATTGGAGGGAAGTGAAGCTGCACAGAGAACAAAACTTGAGAGAGATTTTTATGTAGAAAGCATCCTTTTCATCTCCTTTTTACACTGTATGCTAACATATTCACTTTTATAAGCTGGTGATTGTTTAGCCTGTGTTTTAGAATAGATGAAGCAGAGTTTAACAAGTGCATCACAGCTCTAGGAGGTGTCTGGGAGCTCCTTGTACAACTTGTAACCAACTTGGCCTGTACAACTAAGAGCCAGAAATGCAAACTTTGATTCTCAATTTCAGCCAACACATAGTGTGACCTTAATGCCTGAGTATCCTGCCAGTGTCAGGCTGCCCCAGTGTGCAGACCCGGGAGTGGAAAGGCAGGGCTCTAATGCAGAGGGTCCAGCTGAAGCTGATCTCTGGAGCAGAGTCTGTTCTCCCCAGGCTCAACCTGCATGAGCAGGGCTGTGTGCCAGTTCTGCACGGCGTGCATTGACAGGGCTGGAGTGTGGCTCCATCCAGCTGACTCTGCAGAGGGCAGGCTCTGGGTTAACACTTGGTTTCATTAATTCCAGATGTCAGGATGGCTATTTTTCTGGAAAGGTTGCTGCAAACTCTCCAGAGCACTATTGCATCACATGTGATAAAAGCCTTACAGCCTTCCTTGCAGCTCTGCTGTTACAGGAAAAGCTTCAGTTCATTGGTGTACCTGAGCTGTCCTGGAAGCTAAGAATAGTCTGTGTCATTAATTGTGTATACCTAGGTCTGGAGTGTACTGATGTACTCAAAGTCCTTTGAACTTTCCATGAAGGTCAGGGAGCTATTTCTGAATCAGGATATCTCCATTTTGCAGCTCATTTACGGGTAATCTGTTGGTGTGGTTGCAAGGGGTGATGCTGGTGAGGCCTGTTTCCATGTGAATTTTTCCGAAGCAGCTCTCTGAGGCGTCTCTTGCTGAGGTGTGCTCTGTGTCTCTGAGGCGTCTCTTGCTGAGGTGTGCTCTGTGTCTCTGAGGTGTCTCTTGCTGAGGTGTGCTCTGTGTCTCTGAGGCCTCTCTTGCTGAGGTGTGCTCTGTGTCTCTGTGCAGATGGGCGCCCGCTGTACGTGCTGAGGCTGGGCCAGATGGACACCAAGGGCCTGGTGCGAGCGCTGGGGGAGGAGGCCTTGCTGCGCTACGTAAGTGTCCCTAACAAGGGCAGGTTTTCCTCTAGAAATCTCCTCTGCCACAGCATCCCCCCCCCAGGGATTCTCTCGGGTCATTGGAGAATGGTTGGAACACGTCTGGAGGCCCCTGGTAGCTCTTGCTGGTGCCTTCTGCAGGCTGATGGCAAGGCGGCGTTCCTGGCAGCTCCCGTGGTTGTTGACTGGCACTTGTACAGATTCTTGTGCAGGGCTTTAGACTCCAGTCTCTGCTCTTGTACAGAAGAGAAAACGCCATGCTCAGGATTTGCCACACAAGGATAAGGATCATGTATTTTTAAAGAAAAAGTACTTGCCTGTAGTTCTGCCTTCCCTAAAGGCATCACTCAGACTGTTACTGTACATCTGCTCAGCTTCCAAGCAGAAAGCTGGCAGAATTCCAGGTTTGCAGTAACTTTTTTTGACTCCTAGTAATGACAGGAGTAGCCATCGTGAGTATTAAAAACGAACTGGATTTCATTTTTCTCTCCTAGTGGCATTACCCCGCAGACACTACTACCTTTTGTTTGCTTGCCCTAGTTCTGTTTCAAGGTTTCTTTCTGTGATTTCAAAAGGGGCTTTAATTTCTGAGTAATTAAGGGTAATTGTAGTCATTTCTAGTTCATTCTTTGGTGGGGGGAAAGGTTTATGCTGGTTTGGTCTTGTAGTTCTAATTAGTCTTTGGATATAAACATATTTTCTTTATCCCACCTACTGAGTTTGAGACTGTCTTTTCTAAACCCCAGTCTTTCTTGTGCAGGTTCTTTCAATAAATGAAGAAGGGCTGAGGCGATGTGAGGAGAATACAAAAGTATTTGGCAGGCCCATAAGGTAAAGTCTGCTCTGTGGGAATTTGCTGCTTTCATGGGGTGCTGGGGAGAAATCAGGCAGTGGAACAAGCAGAGCATAGGCTGTGTCTCACATGCAGGTACACTCATAGAGGTAATTAAGAGCCTCCCCAGTCAGTGGGGCTACAGGGGGTGTGCCTGGGGGAGCCTGAGGGACACACAACACCTGCCTTGGTCTCCTCTCTTCATGGTTCTGTTGGGGCTGTTTCTCTTCTGCTCCCTTCTGCTGCTGGTATCTGCACAGCAGTGCAACCTAGCTCCCAAATCTCTTTGGGGGAGGATTTTACAGACATTGGGCAAAAAAGTCAGGCCATGATAGTATCATGAGTAACATTTCCAGTAGTTTAGGGTGTGGCTTCCATGTCACTTGTTCATCCATAGTCTGCTCCAAGGCTCATTACGCTCAGTTCTGCTTTGCATTCTCCATTTATTTTGTGTGGCTACTCAGCTGTTGATCCAAGGTGAGGTCATGATTCTCCTGTGAAACCTGGGGTCTAGTTTTCCGGGTTCTGGCACGATTTCATGTGAACTTCAGTCAGAAGTGGTTTGCTAGCCCATCTTTGAGTCATTGTCAGGATCACTTGTGAAAGTGGTGACTGCAAAATGGATTTCAGGGTGTGGAATGAAGGCAGAACCAGCCCTGAAAAGATGCCATGTTTCTTGGACTCTCTCCAGTTTCTGCCTCCTTCCCCTAATCTCTAAGGTCCAGGGATATGGGGTGTGCCTGCTTTTCCTTTCCCTGTTACAGAACTTGCTGCCCCAGCTCTCCAAGGGAGAGGTCAAATGCAAGGGAGAGGTCTTGTGTGTTTCTAACAGTTGTGTGGTGCTGCCTACTGGATCTTCATTTGTAGCCATAAATCTAAAAGGCTGCATATTAAACATTTAAAGTGAAACAAAGAAGGGTTTGGTGTTTCATAGAAGCCTTATGCATAATGTAATGGCTGCTGGCTGGTGCAGCACAGCTGTAAATCTTGAATTCCTGCCCAGGGCAAGACCTGAACTTGGAAAGAAACTGAAACACATGCTGCAGCTCAGTAGTTAGTATTAAGACCATATCTCTTCCTATAGAAAAAACTTCCTTCCCTGAGATCTGACAACAGAATTAGCTTTGATGTGTATTGGCACCATTGTGCTGTGTGTTAGTAGAAAATCTGCACTGTGAATGTTAAATTGCTTCAGAGCAGCAGCGTGACCACTTAATTGATCTCCCAGTAAAAGCAATGGTTTAATGTTTGGGCTGACTGTTGACAGGTTGGGTGGTTTTTTTTTTTTGCTTCATATGAATGGAACTTTTATCTGGAATCTAAAATGTCTGTGGGGGAGTGTGCAGAGTGATCATTGCACACCCCTTAAACTCCAGTGTCTACAGGCAACACAAAGCAACAACAAGGAGGTAAAACAGAAGAAACCAAAACATGCAGAGGGTCCCCACATTTCAGTGTGTTGGGCACTTGCATAAGCAAGGAGAAACTGGGTGTTACTGAGATTTTTCTCTTTCTTTTTGTCTCTCAAATTCAGCTCTTGGACCTGTCTGGTGGATCTGGAAGGCTTGAACATGAGGCATTTATGGAGACCTGGTGTCAAGGCCTTGCTGAGAATCATCGAGGTGGTTGAAGCTAATTATCCCGAGACCTTGGGTCGTCTACTTATCCTAAGAGCACCTCGAGTATTCCCAGTTCTCTGGACACTGGTATGTGTGTAATCCAAGTGTTACCAGTTCTCTCAGTTTGTAAAAGCCCGTCAGAGATCAGGCTGTAAGTGCAGGGAATGTTGCCATTTGGAAGCATGTCCTTTATATATAGGATTCCTGGAGTGGATTTAAAACACCGCCTAAGAATGTGATTACACAGTTGGTTCATTTGGCTTCTTTGTGGTGTGGACTTTGCATCACCAGGATGGTAGCACTCAGGGTGATCAAAACTGATTCCTTCAGAATTGACTTGAAAACAATGTAAATTGACTTGAGAAAAATGTGAGGGCCTCATCTGTTCTGTTTTTCTTTCCTTGTAGGTTAGTCCCTTCATTGATGACAACACAAGAAAGAAATTCCTTATTTATGCTGGAAATGACTACCAGGGTCCTGGGGGACTGCTGGATTATATCGATAAAGAAATCATCCCTGATTTCCTCGGTGGAGAGTGCATGGTATGAATATAAACTACTGCATATAGCAACTTATTTGTGCCATTTTTATTGTTATTTTTCCTCTCCTCTAAGCAAAGAAGTCTGTAAGCACAGCCTGATTCCTGGTGTAGTTTGGAGTAGGGAGCTGTGGTGTAGGATTCCAGGCTCAGTGCTGTTTTCTGGATCCATTTCGAAAGGAACAGTAACATTGCTTCTCTTGGATGAGTATCAAATACCTTACCAAAACAGCCAAGCACAGCTAAAAGCCATAGTCTGTTCCCTGGAAAGTTCAGGCAAACGTGGTAGCAGAGCTCTGAGCAAGAGCTGTCACCATCAGCTGATCCAGAGATCTGTGTCACCTAAAAACCTGATCCCATAAGGAACCCAAGGAACACGGGGCACATCTAAGAGGGCTCAGCAAACAGCCCAGTCTCCCCACACAGAGCGTGCAGTTACCCCCAGCAAACCAGAAGAGTGTTTTTTCTGCAGGACACTGTAATTTCTCAGTCCCTTGTCACATGCCTCAATAGCTGTTTCCTGCCTGGACCTTAGGTGTCCGTTTGATGTGGCATTTTCACATCTTGCTGATCGTGTAAGGTTTGTTTCACCTATAATGCTTTTAACATCAGTCCCTATTCACTCTCTAGATGAATTTCTGTACAATTCTTGAAAATTCATCTCTGTCAGTTCCAATCGAGTCTCAAATGATAATGAAGTGCAGTTAGATGTGTTGGAGTGGAGCATGTGTTTATCTCCACTGGGCTGGTTTTTGTTGCAGCAGTAGCTTTCAGTGTTATCTGAGTTTAAAGCTGGCAAAATCCACTGCTTAAGTAAGCAAAGGTGAATATTACCAGAAAGCAAATTGCTACAATAACTTCCTGCCAGTTACAGGCAGTGGCCAGTCTCTCTCTTCTTCTTTACTTCTGGGTATTTGAACAAAAATGACTTCTCTGAGATCTTTTCAATTCTCTGTTGGAGTTCAGTTACCAAACACTTCTACTTCCCCAGACGCTTTTGTGGAACCTGTTGTCAACTTCGTTGCTACAGGCTTCTTAAAACAAAAGTTTGTTTAGGGAAGTTGTGTAATCACTTCCAGTACTGAGCTGTCAGCTGTAACTTCAAAACTGTTTGCAGTGTCCTTTTACCTGCTTGGAAATTTCCTGTATTTCCCCATTATCCATCCTTAAATTTAGCTACTACCCCCATTCTTTCAGGTCTCTGTAGCTTTATTTTTAACACTTAGTCACTATTGCCACTTCCCTCAGGATTCTGAAGTGCCTCCCATCTTTCTTCAGTGTAAGGTGGTGTAAATTATAATTGCAGCCTTAGCACAGTCCCTTTCTGTGGTGCTGGCTGTTGTGTATGTACAAGATCTGTTCCCCTGGTGTGCAGTTCTGCAAACTCCTCATCCAGATCATTGCAAAAAGAATTACATATGTATCATGTACAAGTTATTAAATTACTTTCAGACTGTTCCTTCTCCAGAGTATTGCTGAATGTATGTTTATGAAGCTGGGAGACAAGAGAACACGGTGGGATGGTCACAAGAGATAATTTTTAATGCTTTTTTGGTTTTAGTGTGAAGTACCAGAGGGTGGGCTGGTTCCCAAGTCCCTCTACCGGACAGCAGAAGAGTTGGAAAATGAAGACATCAAGCTCTGGACTGAAACAATCTACCAGTCTGCAAGTGTCTTCAAAGGAGCTCCACACGAGGTACAGCTCCAGCTGCCCTTTGCTTTCATTTTCATCTCAGCCCTCTGCTCAGAACTCGGTCTCTTGGCCTGGGAATGGTTTCTTGCTTTTTTATTTAGTTCATGTGCTTCCACCTTCTGGAGCTGGTGCACAGTAATGCTTTAGCAGCTGAAATTTGTGACTGTTATTTTGTTGCCATTTAGAGAATGTCACTGATTTTTATTCTATTCAAAGCCATGTTCTTCTAAGCAAAACAAGCAAAATTCTCAGAAGCTGCTTGAAGGCCTCTGAAAGTTGTGTATAGAACAGACAATCCATCGGGGGCAATTTGTATCTGCAATGCCTCTTTTTGACTATGAAAAAGTCTTTTTAATAGTAGACACTAAGCCCAGCAACAGAAAAGCTCTGTTGTCTTTTTTTTCTGTAGGAACTTGCCTTTACTGAACAAATTGCTGTTGTCTTGTGTGTCTTTCCCGTCTCAGGTTCTCATCCAGATCGTGGACGCCTCGTCAGTGATCACCTGGGATTTTGACGTGTGCAAGGGCGACATCGTTTTTAACATCTTCCATTCCAAAAGAGCCCCACAGCCTCCCAAAAAGGACTCTCTGGCAGCTCACAGCATTACATCTCCTGGTGGGAACAACGTCCAGTTGATAGACAAAGTCTGGCAGTTGGGGCGTGACTACAGCATGGTGGAGTCTCCCCTGATCTGCAAAGAAGGGGAGAGCGTGCAGGTGAGGCAGTCAGAGCCTCTGTGGGGGCACACAGAGCCCAAACTGCCTGTTCTTACAGCACTGGTGACTCAGGGCTGGGCTGGCTGCTTGCTTTTGGCCAGCATTTCAGCTGCTCTTGCTGGCTGGGTGCTGCAGGGAGCAGGATTGATGTGGGATCGGCTGGGAGAGGAAGTTGCATCAGTCCACTAGTGACTGAGATGGATGGGCAAGGAGCATGGGGCCACCAAAAATGCACATCCAGAAAGTAACAAAACGTGCTTTGTGCTGTTATTCTGACAGTGATTTACTGAAGCAAATATTCTGTGTTTGAGGAATATCATAGTGCCTGCCCTCAGTAATAAGAGAAGGCTGGAAATCAAGTCTGAGCTCCTGTGGGTGTGCTTTCTAATGGGCAGTGTAAGAGCTCCTGATGGCCAAAGCTCCTGAAGGTGTTTTTATGCCATTTACAACCTGTTCTTTAATTCCAAGTTTGATATAACATGCAGTGTGTTTATAGTCCCACGCTGCCACTGCTGTTCCTGTTGACTTGAAATGAGTCAAACAGCCTCTGAAAAAAGCAGCTCCTTATGAGTCACCAAGATGGAAGTGTTAAACTGGAAATATGGACAGTGACCCCTTGAACTGTGAGGCAGAAGTCTTGACTGCTCTTTTCATGGTCTCAAAGGACAGCTGTGAATGAAAATTAATGGAAAAATTGATATTGTTTTAAGGCAGAACTTGTCCTTTCAGCATGTTAAATCCTAACCCCTTGACACTGTCAAAAAGCTGGAGGAACTGCTGGTGCTCCATCCCAGATGTGATAAGGATGTTGTGTGGGGAGAGTCTCCCAGCGCTGCCATTTGGCTGAGGAGCTGAAATATTGGCACTAGGCAAAAATCCTGGGCATGTAGGCACTTTTTCTAGGCTTGGGAAAGGAATGTCAAGCCTACAAATCTCTGTTAACCAAGTTAATTTTTGATTTTTGCAGGGCTCCCATGTTACCAGGTGGCCTGGCTTCTACATTTTACAGTGGAAATTCCACAGCATGCCTGCCTGTGCTACAACCAACCTGCCTCGTGTGGATGATGTGCTGGCATCTCTACAGGTGTCCTCTCACAAATGTAAAGTGATGTACTATACAGAAGTGATAGGATCTGAAGATTTCAGGTATGGCTGGCCAAGGGCAACCAATGTCAAACCTTTCTGATTATTTGGATAATCAGGTCAAATGTCAACCTCACTTGAATACAAGTAAATTGTGAGGGTCTTAAGAAGTTGCACTGAGGGCAGGTAACGATTAAAGGGATTAATTAGTTGTGTCTCTGTAATGGCACTGGTCACTTGGCTCTGCTTTGAGAGCTTGTTGGGCTTGGCAGTTGTCCTGTAGAAGGGAGTGCAATTCAAATTCCAGTTGTTGAATTTAATTTCCTGCCAGTGGATAAACTTGACTGAAATTAAATCTCTTTGAACAGCATTTGGTTTTTGAAAGGGATGCAATGTCCTCATTGCTTTATGTGGTGAGAAAAGCTTTTGAATATCTGCACCAAAGCTGTTGCTTGCTTTATATTCAGTGTGCAAACAAATACAGTACAGATACAGAACAGAAATCAAAATTTTGGGTGTTCTGAAGCTTAAAACTGCTTTCTTTTTCTTTTTTCCTTTTTTTTTTTCTGCAGGGGATCTATGACCAGCCTTGAATCAAGCCACAGTGGATTTTCCCAGCTCAGTGCTGCCACCACCTCCTCTAGCCAGTCCCATTCCAGCTCCATGATTTCCAGGTAGTGCCACAACAGCTGAAAAGCAAAAGGATGTGATGGCTGGACCCTCGCCCGTGGCAGCTGACTGCAATACAGCATATTCAACTGGCAATTGTGCAAAAAAAACCCACCCCAGAAAACCTTTTATAGATAGTAAAGTAGCTATTTGAATTTTACACTTAGTGGTTTTGGTCTTTGTTAGATCCAACAGCTTGTCTCTTAACTTTAACCCTTTTTCCTTACTCAGCCATAAATACTTTTGCAAGTGTGCTTGCACAAATCCTAACTCTGAACACAAGGGCTCTTACTGAAAAGGAAAAACAACCAGTGCATCAGTTAAGAATGACTTTTTTTTTTTTTTTAAAACTGTGTAGACGTTAAAAAGCAAAAAAGAAAAACCCTACCAAAAATGCTCCGTAGTGCATTAGAGATCAACTGCAAGTCTCCTGTCAGGACATTCCTTGCCATCCTGAGAAATCCCCTGTGATCTTCCAGTGCTGCAAACTGTTCTCCTGTTGCCACTAATGATGTCCGAGACAAAGGACAGCAGTTGCTGGATACTTGACTTTGTGAGTCCATTTTTTTCAAAGCATGCCCACAGAGCTGTGGCCAGGCTGTAACACTGAATATACCTTTTGTACGAGCACATTTCTGGGGAATTTGAGCTCTGGGTCTTGCTGGGTTAAAGCAATTTGTTCTTTCCTTGGATTTGTGCGTGGAGCACTGCAGAGAGAGAGGCAGAGAGCAGGCTCTCCCTCCCTGTGTCACGCTGGGCTCATCCAGAGCTGCTCTGAGCTTTTGTTCCCAGCTCTGTGCTGGAGCTTCACTCTGCTTCCTTAGTGTATTCCCAGCAAATGGATTTTACTGAGATTCTTTTCCTGCCAGGAATTTATGCAGAGCTTCAGCTCACTGCTTAAACCAATCTGAAGGAGGTGTGGCTTCTATCCTTCCTGAACACTTCTCCCTCCCTGGAGCCTCCTGTCCTTCCCTGTGCCTGGCAGAAATAGAGCACCTCAGTTCTGGTCAGCCTTTGTGTGGGCAGGGAGCGCAGGGATCTTCCCTCTGAGTGATACAGGAGAAGATACTCTAAGGATTCTCTCTCCAAATTTCACTACTGCCACTGCCAGAGGTGATCTGCCATTGGGAATTCTGTCCCTGTTTGCCAGGCCCAGGTTGGACCCTTGCTGAACTCTGGTCAGGTGTTCTTCCCTCTGGAGCCCTCTCTCTATGCACAGCAAAAGGCTCCAAAGGCTCAGCTGTCAGACAAATACACACCACACCTGGCAGTGGAGCACACATTTTGGTCTTTTGATTTCTTTGGAAATGCAGCGGGATTTGCACAGTTAGACACTTCTTGATCTTTCCTTACCCTTGTAGAGCTAAATTGTCCATGCAGGCACAAGGAGCTTCTGTGCTGGCTGCAGTCCCTGCTCAAAGTGGGATAGGGTCTGGCTGGAGTAAGTGGTGGAGGAGCTTACAGAGGTGTTGCAATTGGAGGGCAGAACTCACTCGAGATTCTGGGTCCCCTGCCTGGGGAAAGCTGGTTCTGAACTCTGTGAAGGTTTTTTATGCCTGCAGAGCTCTGGAGAGGGGGGTGACAGACCCTGACAGCAGCTCTGCTGCAGCCCCGTTCTGGCTGTGGCAGAGCTGACAGATGTTTTAGTAACAAAGGTGCTCAGAGATCAAACTCCTTAAACTGAACCCACCTGATCTGGAGCTCTTTTAGGACTCAGAAGCTGAAGATGGAGGTTAGGCTGTTACTTGGGGACTAGAGGGACACTGCTTTGGTGTCACACAGCTCCCACCCAGTGTCTGCAGAGGCTGTGGCTCTAGGGCTGCTGCCAGGAGCTCTGCCCGAGTCCCTGACAGCAGGAACCAGGATTCCCAGCACAGGGAGTGCAGCTGGAGCGCACTGAGGTTCACCTGCTGACACTCATGGCATTTCTTCCCATTCACCAGGCTGTAAGGGCTGAAGATGGTCCCTCTCTCTTTCTCTCTCAGATGGTGATTTTGCTGACATCTGTAAGGAATCTGCTCCGTTCAACACTCCACATCTGTTCAGGTGTCTGGCTTTGTAGACTTTCTTGAGTTGCAGTCCCATTTTAAGTCTGAAGATTTATATTTTTGTTTTTCACTTGAGCTGGCTCAAATGTGGCACTTTGGGTTTTTCCTGCTGTTGACCTTAACACATCTTTTAGAGCTCAAAGCACATGACAGCACAGCTGGGGAGATAAAATTCCAGAAAAACAATAGTTAATCTTCCTGTAAGCAAAGTGCTGTGGCAATATGACTTGATCACTGCAGTCTAACGAATTAATTTCCCATGCCATGGTCTTTCTTTGTGTGATACTGCTCTTCCTTCTCTCAGCCAGTGACTCTTCTTTTGGCACCTTTCCTGTTATCAGTGTCCTTCACTTCCCTGTCCCTCCTCATGAACTGCATATCAAATTCTGTAAATGTTTTGTATACATAATACCTCATTCTTGGTAATAAAATACAGATAGTCTTTAAAAGATTTTTTTATTGTTATCAATAAATGTGAACTGTTTGGAAAAAAAAAATCATCAAAAAGGAGGCAGTCTCTTTATTTCATTCATCTGCTGCAAAGCTTTCAGGTTATTTTACTTGCTGGATTCAGGTCTGCCAGTGCTGGGTGAGGGAGGGGCTCCTTGGCTGTCCCCACCACTGACACCTCGGGCAGGAGGCCGAGACAGCCACACTCAGGAAATGACGTTTTTTAATTAGTAGAAGTAGACTGAGCTTCAGCTGTTCTAAAAACAGGAGCCAATAAACGTCAGACTGTGCATTTTCTAACTTACAGAACAGGAGCAGAGACTACAACATGTTTGTGGTTGGGCTTTCACGTTTGAGCCAAGCTGTGAAGTTTCTCTAAATGAGAATCTTTACCCGTGGCTGTGGAGGTCTGTCAGCAAGGCCAGATGGCTGCCTGACCTACTTCAAGCTTTAACATGTGGTCAATATTTTCATGCCAGCACATCATCCCGGGCCAGCTCTCCGCTGCTCAGGACCTTGCTGGGTGCAGCAGTCCTTGGGAAGGCGTTGTGAAGGAGGTGGCTTTGCTGGTCAGCTGGGCTGTGTCTGGAGCCTTCGTGGCCAGTGCCCCTCTCTGAAACGGCAATTGAATAAACCAGAGCTTCAGCCTCTGCTTGGGGTGGGAAGGTGATAACGGTGCAGGCTGCATGGAACAACTCCTGTGGGAAAGGTGTCAGTCTGGGAAAAAAAAAATCGGTTTTTTGGGGTTTTTTTGGTTTTTTGTTTTGTTTTGGTGGTTTTTGTTTGTTTGTTTGTTTGTTTGTGGTTGGTTGGTTGGTTTTTTGTTTGTTTTTTTAGTGTGGATTTTTATAAGACAAAGCAAAATTCCTGAAAGAAATCTCACCTGTTTTTTTCCCTCACCAGCATCCCCTGCCTGCCCACAAAGCTGGGGGCTTCCTGTTCCTCAGCTGTCTCCATTTGCAGCCTTGGCTTGCCAGGGAGCCTGTGAATTCCCAGTGAAGGATCCTGAACTGCCATTCCCCAGTGTCTCCTGCTGGAGCAGGAGCTGGCCCTGCCCAAACATGAGCACCCAGTCCCTGCAGAGCAGCCAGGGCCGTTTGCTCTTCCGTCCCTGAGCTGATTCTTGGCTCGCTGGAGGCAGGCAGGTCGAACCGGTGATGGAAAGCAGAGTTCTGTGACCCTGCGAGCACCTGGGCAGGGTCACACAGAGCCCTCCCCTCCATGCTGGCCCCATCCTGCATCCCACTGCCCTCCCACAGCTCCGGGGGAAGGTGTGAGGCTGGCACAGCATCCCGGGGACTGCGGGAGACATAAATCCTCGGTTGGAAGAGTTAGGTTTTGGCCGGCTCTCCAAAGTCATCAGCTCTATTATTCAGGCTCTAAAAAAATAAATTACCATCTCCTGGGTTTTCTTGGAAGGTTAGGAAGGAGCTTATTTTATTTCGCTAATTCAAGCTGGTTTAAGAGTTTGGATGCTGAGAAATAAAAGGTCAGGATTTTGCAGCTTGTTTTATTTCTTTCCCTGCCGCCACTGCTGAACTGCTCCCACTTTGTGCCATCGGCCTCGGTCCCCTGTGGTCCCCTGGCAGCCACAGGCCAAGGAGAGCAGGGAAGGGACCCTGGATTTGGGGTCCTTTCCCCTGCGACAGGAGGGCAACCAGAGCCTAAGAGAGGCAGAGCTGGGCCTCCCCCAGTCCTCCTCCTGTCCTAACAAACCCATGAAGAAATAAATGTCAGACTTTTCTTGGTGCTGATGGAGCTCCCTTGTGCCGTGGGGTGACCTCACCAGGGCAGTTCTCCTGGGATGGACAGCCTGAGGGGAGTCCTGGATCCCAGCATCCCTCAAGTGGGGCTTGGGATTTGCTGTGACCCCAGCACTGCCCCACACCTGCTTTGAGCTGCTTGCAAAGAAAAGGGGAAATGAAGGAGAGGAAGGGGGAGAAGTAGCAGAGGAAGAAAGAAAGAGAAGGGGAAGAAAAAGGGAAAGGAATAAAGGAAAAGGGAGTTAGTGTCACACACCCTGCAAGAAAAAAAAAGGTGTCGGGTTTGTGCATTCCCACTTCTCCTAATGGCATTCTGTGCAGGAAACATCCCACTGGGTGCTGAAGAGCAAGTGCACGGGGGACCCTGTGCGACCCCCCCAATCCGGGCTGTGCTGGGGAACATCCACAGCCCAGCCCANAGTCCGGGGACAGGGCAGGGACGCGGGTGACCGCGGCACGGCCGGGCCTCGCACAAACCCCACTAGATGGTGCCAGCAGCCTGCGCACCGCCCCGGGCACCGCCGCGCTGTCCCCACTGTCCCCCTGCCANGGGCGAGGCCAGGGCGGTGCTGAGCCTATCCAGGGGTGTCCCAGCTCTGCGGGCAGCCCCCGTGTCCCCAAATCCACCGTGTGCCACCTCTGGTACCATGGGGCACCCACGGGGGATCTCGGGCACACACCCACCCACCCACCCCCGGCAGGATTGAGGGTAAAGGGCTGGGGGACACCCCCGAGGGACAATCCGGGGACAGGGCAGGGACGCGGGTGACCGCGGCACGGCCGGGCCTCGCACAAACCCCACTAGATGGTGCCAGCAGCCTGCGCACCGCCCCGGGCACCGCCGCGCTGTCCCCACTGTCCCACTGCCACCGGGACACTGTCCCTGCTGCAAGGG